>CM024953.1:1417500-1842500 GCA_014282245.1 Rhododendron simsii | reverse complement strand
GACTGCTCGAGCAGAGAGGTTAGAGATACAGTAGATAGCAAGAGAGAGAATATAGATACATAGCTTCCGGGCGCTTCGATTAATCTTAAGAAACCAATTCCACCGTCTACTTACGAAGATCCTAATTTTCTCTGTGACGAATTCTTTTTCTTCTATTTTATTTGTAAAAGTAGTTAGGACACTGACACAACCAACCTCAATGGTCAAAACACCTCCGCCCGTGTTTTAGTTAGCCAGGTGGTTAAGATCATTGAATTAGGCTGCTGCGTTCTTCGACTAAACTTATAAGTCTGGAATTTATTTCGGTATCTTTTACATTTTGTAACTTTTCATCGTAATTTTTAGAATTAATCGTTCGTCTCGACGAGATGGACCAGATATTTAAGTACAAAAAAATATGGATCGATATTGAAAAAATTCAAGTGCGACGACACTAAAGCTCCAAAAGACAACTGTTTAATACTTTTTTCGTATTTAGTGAACTTTTTTTTGCTTTCGAGATCATAATTGAAATACTTTTTAGATTCTTTTCTTCGAGGCAGATGATTGATAATAAAAAAAAACTCACACAAATCTAACAACAATTTAGAAAAGGCAAATAAAACACATAAAACGAAAAAAGTAATGAAGTGAAAGAGAACCAAGCCTTAGGTTTAGTTCTCCTAAACTTTAAAAAAAAAAAAAAAAGTTGTTTTATGCTTGTTTGTTTTTTTTTTTTTTGCATTTGTTAATTTTGCGCCAAATTTTTGTGGATTATTGATTCGTCTTGACGAGAGAAATCAGAAAAGTAAATCAAGAATGCATGTTGAAGTGATTATTTCTCAAAATACTTGAATGAAAGTAAAAAAAAAATTAAATTTTGATTTCTCTTGTCGAGACGAATTAATAATTCACAAAAATTTAACACGAAATTCACAAATACAAAAAAAAATTCAAATAAAGAACAAAATCAACCTGGCATTCAAAAAATTCATCTGCCAAATATTTACATCTAAAACTGCATCCCTGAAGACCAAAACAGCCGTGTAATTGCATGCATGCACCTGTACATGACAAAATCAGATCATTAATGACATCTTTCAATTTAGTGGTTGAGAAGTATACTAGAGATTTATGGCTAGATGGTACTACTACTAGTATTTTCATGTCAGGCCTGTAGCTTAGTAGCTTGTACTATAAATCATGAAAGAAGTTCAGGGTGGGTAGGTACGGGCCACGTGGTGCTGAGCATGTTTCTCGGCTGTCCAAACGTGTTTTGGACAGTTCAGATATGTTTGGGTTTGAGAGGGTGTTTTGATAATTTTACACAAGGACGGAGCCAGGATTTTACCCTAACAGTGGCGAAATGTATTCTAAAAAAATCTAGTAGTGGCGAGACTATATAAGTTGGGCATAATTTTTTTTTTAATTTTTACATATAATAATTGCATTTTCTAAAATTCTTGTCGTGACGGTCGCCGCCATTAGACCCCCCCTGATCCCATCCTTGATTTTACACTTAAAAATTACTTAAACAGATTTGTACCGCCCAAAATACGTTTAAACAACCGAGAGGGTGCTCAGCACCACGTGGCCCGTGGCCACCCAGCACTGAAAAATTTATCCACCTATTGGATGTTCACATGTTAAAGTCAGATCTCATTACTCTCTCCATCTCATTTTCTCTGTCTTTTTTCGTTACTCATGACATTTTTTAAACGTTTATATGTTTTAATTTATAATATTTTTTTATTATTTTAAAATTTTTGTATTATAGACCTAATTAAAAACTATCAAATAAGATTCATACTTTATATTTTTTTAGATTCAAATTAGAAGATATATAAGCGATTAAAAACTAACAAAAACTTCAAAAAGGACAAAGAAAATGAGATGGAATGAGTAATGAAATGCTTTCGGTGGTTGAGGAGTACGTAAGACCCAATTGCTCAAAGGAAAATGGTAATCTCATCTCTCAGATGGAGGATAATATGCGAAAAGTCCAACGATATTATAGAAAAATATATTGATATTTGTAACAAATGTATTAAAATTTGTGAGATGTGTATTGAAACACGATATTTTTTTTTTTGGCATTATTTGCATATCGTCCTAAGCCTACTTGGCGAACGTCGGCAAGACCCGTTGCTCAAAGACGTCGACGTAGCACGAATTACTTTTTTTTTTTTTTTCAGAAAAAATTGAGAGGCTGTTTGGGAGCTAAATTGTGGCTCCTCATTTGTTTTTTTTATTTTTGAACCGAATTCTGATAATGCATTATGTTAGAATATATTCACAAAACTACACTTTAAGGCACAATTTGAGAATTAGCTATGGAGGAACTTTTTCATTTTCATTTTGGATAATCTTCTCAAGTTTATACAGTAATTTATTTTGAGCATTATCTTCAAAATACCCATTTTTAATATAGTTTGAGTATTGTCCTTCCAAACACTACTTTCTTGCAAATTTTATTCTGCGCATATCTTCCAAGTATTCTACCAGATTCATAATCTATTCTGGCCATAATTCAAAATCAATATCTCACAATTCAAAATGCAAAGATAATTAAACTCTCAAACGGGCCCTAAATGGGATGCATAGTCAAAATGTAATGTACCTTGCATTTTTTTTTATAATAGGGTGTCTAGTCTGCTTGCTCGTACCTCGACTAATTCTACGGCTTTGAAATTAACGACAGGAAAAATCTTTCAGAGGCTCTAAGATTTAGAATGTTTGACATTAGTGGAATTTGAACATTCGACCTCGTACAAGACAAACACTTATTGCTTTCTTATTCTTACTTTAGCCGTGCATTAAATGGCTGGTTAAGATTTGAGGATTTGAATGGCAAATGGTTTTTGTTTTTGTTTTTTCACTAAACGAAACATAAACTCCACAAGTTTTGTTAGTTTGATAGACTTCTAAATTTCCAATTTGAACAGTCACGAGGTATTTTTTTTTTGCTAAAATATTACTAGGAGTTTCCATTGATAGGAGAAACAGTATATTAAGAAGAGCAAGATTCCCACAACATAACGAGCGAATCAAGCCACAAGGAGAGGCCAGTAAGAAAGCACCCCAATCCCATACACAAAACCTTCTAGGCACAACATTCGCCGCAGAAAAAACGCATAACCAAACCAAAGGAAACTCCCGAAGGGGAGAAAATAGCCCCATCAGGATAGAAAACCAAAAAAACAAATGCAGCAGAGAAAAATAAACCAAAACCTACAGAAACAAATCTACACTCCTAAATCCGGTCACCGAGATCGTAGATCACCGCAGTAACCACATCCCACCATCCAGTAACACCAACAACTATCTTCGTCCCACAACAACAACCTTGTTAAGGTTCGAACAAGCAACACTCAAACGACAAAGCCGGACTGGCCTAATAACGTCGATAAAACTCGCACAGTGATGAAGATTGGAAAAGAGAGCACATAGGAGGACTGTACGTGGACGATTGGCGCCATTGACGGGGAGCACCAAATTCAGAGAGGGACAGATCTGGAGAGAGAGAGAGAGAGAGAGAGGAGGAAACTAAACCCCAGCCGTAATCATGTCACCGAACAACCTGCCACTCTGGTTCTAGAGGCTTATTCGCCGGAGGATCTCACCAAACGGCCCAACAATCCGTCATAGCAAGGAGTGGACGGCCGGTGATGGAGGGGTGGGGTGAGGTGGCAGCCCCAGACCCCCTACCAAAAAAACCCTAACAGTGCTTTTTTGCTATTTTTTGCAAGTGCTCATTATTCTTTTTTGGGTTCAATGAGTTGATCACTTTACTCTCTATGATACTTTTTTGTGTAATTTGATGTCTGGATCAATTTATGCATGCACATGTCGGCTCCTCTTTATATGCTTTTAAGACTCCCAACATAAGGCATTGAAAAGCCAATATATAGGTGGTGGTGTTCAACATGTTAATTAAGGTTGGATTTTGCCTATTTTCTAAACGAACTAAACAAGTTAAAACCCAAAATATATGAATTTTCGAGACATGTCATTCTTCTCACATACATCAATTAAAAGTGCTTAGCGAAAACAACTTGTCTAAATTCCTAAAGCTATAGACAAACATTTTAGAGGGAAAATCTAAACTAAAATAAAGCCAGTTTTCCCAATGAGTTATGAGGCGTTTTGTAATTTGAAAAAAACTTTCCATTTTGACTTCCTATTTTTATGGATCCAACTTCTCTCCATTCCCTCTAACGTCTTTCATGGGCCATGGGCAAAGGGCTTTTTGATGATTCAAATAATCTATATTGACTCTCAATGTCTAGCAATTTATTCAAAAAATTTAACACGTTAATATGCAATCTTATTTTTCTTTGCTGATAAAAAAAAAATTTGCCATCTTATTCAAAAAATTAAATTTAAAAGACCAAATAGTCTTCACCATCTATTTTTTACGAATAGAAATGTTATTCAAGCGAGCCCTTATCGATGTACGAACACTTTATTCAAAAAATTAAATTTAAAAGACCAAATAGTCTTCACCATCTATTTTTTACGAATAGAAATGTTATTCAAGCAAGCCCTTATCGATGTACGAACACTTTAAATCTATGCCAGAATGATTTAACATACAGAAATCTTCAAAATGAACATCTTAAATTGTCAGATTAAAACTTGTACTAGGTCCATAAACAAAATCTTTTGGATAGTCTAGTCTACCCTTATAAAGCCTAAACAAGGCTTTGAAGTTTCTGCCCAACTCAATTTAGTGGAAATCCAGATTAGTAGGCCCATTGTGGGTAACAAACCTGGGCTGAAAGAACAGGTCTTAATAAAACTGCGTCTCTAAACATTTGGGCTGTTCTGGCCCATTTTATTATTTTAAGGGAAAATGACGGCCAAGAACGTGTTTTGATAATTAATATCCATCAAAAACATTTTGTTCATTAACAAATGTGCTCTTAGCATGTGCTTAAAAGGTATTAATTACCAAAACACGTCCTGGGTCGTCATTTTCCCTTATTTTAATCATCATTTGGCCCATTTACTTTGTTCTCGGAATCTCAATGAGGAGCAATGTCATTGACATCGCATTTTATACTCCATATTGACAAGTGTAGTGGCTCCATCCAAACTTTTGTGGGGACCGCCACACTTGTCACTATGGAGTATAAAATGCGGTGTTATTAGAATTTCCATTCTCGACCATTTCTTTATGGTTTCGGTACACATTCTATGACCCCATTCCACTAAGAACATTTTCTTTTAGAACATTTTGTCTTTATTCAAAAAATTTCTTGATTTTTTATTTTACGCTAAACTTTTATGAATTATTGATTCGATTCGGACTTTTACCTAAATATTTTGAGAAATAACTACTTTTAAGTATAAAAAAAAATTGACTTTTTTACTATTTTTACTTAAAAGTAATTATTTTTCATAATATTTGGGTAAAAGTAAAAATACCATCTTCATAGACTTCTATCTCTTGGTGCATCATATCATGGAATAGGGTTTCAAGAAAATTTAGTTTAAAACTAAGACAAAAATTAAAAAAAGTCCTTTTAGTGGTTGGTGGAATGTGGTCTACAATGTGGGAAGAGCTCGACTGTGGGTATCAATTGGAAATACTTGGTACACACCATATTTATATAGATTCAACTGCACTCTTCTCACATACATACGAACCCCTTGCACATATGACAAAGTGCTCTTGGTACCCAAAAAAAATTACTCCAAAATTATCTCAAATTTAAAAATTAACAGTCTAAATTCGGAGTATTCGGGGCAAGTTTTCACCCCTGAACACGCCTCACAAATCACAAGACACACAACCGCTTGTCACCTGTTTCCACAAGCTTCGAAAATCCCAACCGCTGAAAACTGTGCACGTTGTGTTCTTCTCCATCTTCCACCTGTGAACACTTGACACTATCCGTATTCGGGAAAAAAAAACCACCAACTTTACCAATTTCCCATAGGGCTGCTCAAAAAATCCGGTGAACCGTGAAACCGGTCCGGACCGAACCGATCCGTACCTTTTGGATTTTGTCCGTGGATTAATGGTCCGGACACGGATTGAAAAATTAGAAAACCGTGACTCGCGGTTCGGTCCACGGATTTTCATTACGAAACCGTGGATTAACCGAACCGGACCGTGAGATATTTATTTTATATAAATAATAAATAAATATATAAATATATGTGTGTATTTATATAATTAATTGTTAGTAATGTTAAAACTTTTTTCTACCAATTTTAGTATTTTATCTTAATAATGGGATATAGTGTGGATGAATAAAATATATGGGGTAAATCGTAGTTTGTTTTTTATATAAGTTACGGGAATCCTAATTTAGTTTTACTCTTTCGTTTCTTTTCCAGTTTTCCTAATTTCCATTTCTTGTTCAAGTCCCCGTCGCACCGTAGTCGCCACTGCACCACCGTTCTTACTTCTTCACCTCTTCCTCCTTCTCCTCTCTCTCTCTCTCTCTCTCTCTCTCTCTCCGTTTCTTCAAAGTAACAAGTACTTTTTGGTGGCCAGTGTTAAACTTAATTCTGGATGTAACCTTCTTCACTTTTAGTGTGGGATATAAGTTTGAGCTTTATTTTTGTCAAAATCCGTGGATAAAACCGTAACCGATCCGTGAGTTACGGATTGGATTGCAACCGAACCGTAGGACTTTTGGTTCGGACACGGATTTCATTTTGTAAAAACCGTGACTAGCGGTTCGGTCCTCGGATTCCTAGAAATCCGAACCGAACCGGACCGCGAGCACCCCTAATTTCCCATATGAAACTGGTAGCCTAATGTTTTGTGCTCAATATTGTGGGTTTCAATCAAAGGATCAATGGACAAGAGAGGGGCCTCGTCTCTAGGAGTTCACCAGAGAGAAATCAAGAAACATAGCAGAAAGAAGAAACTGTTCAAGAAAATATTTGATTATCTCAAATCAGATTCTTTCTTCTTTGCCCCCTTGGTTTCTTCACAACCCTCTGTCCCACCAACAAAGACACTTCCTACCGCTACTCCGGGTAACGATTTGTTTGTATTGTTGGTTTTTTCATGCACATATTTACAAGTTTCTCTATTGGGTTTTTGTTTTTTTTTTCACAAAGATTAATTCTTAACGCCGTATAACTTCCCAACCGTCTCTGACGGTGACCGTATTTTGGATACCATTGTGATGTGTTATCGTTCATTTACATGTCTCTGTATTTGGTTAGTTTTGTGTCCTTGACACACCTTCTTAATGGGATTGAAAATTGATTCAATTGAATGCTTTCTGTAATTAGGAGTTGAGATACTGAAACCCCATGAGGATGAAAACAAGAAATTGGTTGACAAGGTTGGGGATTACCTGAAATCTGATTCTTACCTGTATGCCCCCTTGATTGGTCCTCAACCATCACATGGTGTTGATCCTAACATTGCCTGTCCTCATTCAGGTATTCTTTTATTTTTAGTTTTTTGGTTTGTAATGAACAGAAGTTTTTTTTCTTGCCATACAACACTTAGACATGGTCCGTTGTGTTTCATTGTTCATTGGGCATCATTAGGATATCAGTCTTCTTCTTCATATAGTGATTTAGAAGTGTCAAATGGTTTACTTACAGTGAACATGGTCCTTATCCTTTTAGTTATCCTCATGATTTTGTGTCGTGTTATAGTCTAATTCAATATTGGAGAATGAATGCACTCCAACCCATACCCATTTTGAGACTCTAAATGGAGACTTTAAATTGAGTCCCCAAATTTGGAGACCTATGTGATATTTGGAGAAACAATTCTGCAAAACAGATACTTAAAAAAGTCTTTCAACTATCCTTTATACTACTAGGTTTACTTTTATAGAATAGTAATAAATTTTATTAAATAAATTAATTGTTTATCAGAGTTATAAAATGGAAAACATCTTGAAAACTGCCAATGAGACCAGTATTGACCATGTTTAATTACTATGTAAAATTTAAGGGAATTGGAGGGCTTTTGGAGGGACGTTTTAGAAATGAAAATGGAGAGTTTGCATTGGAGTTTAGCATGTAGAGTAAAATCCTCCAATCTCACTTTTTTAATATAGTAGATTATCTTGAGTCTCCAAAATGGAGAATGAGTTGGAGTTGGGTTGGAGATTCTCTTAGTTCTCTTTGCTGTGATGACATGGATATGGCGATGAGTTGAGTTTCACATATTTGGTGGTTGTGTTCTCTCTCTCTCTCTCTCTCTCTCTCTCTCTCTCTCTGAAGCTTTGTTCCAAACACTGGTACTTTTGGGACAGGGTTTTTTTGTTAGTCGAGTTACTAGCATTGGAACATGTTGGAAAGTGTGGTTATGAATTATTTAAGCCCTTATGTATGTTCTCTATTTCAGGATCAGTTCGGCTTCTGAAAAGGGTGACTGCAGAAGTTTCAACGAGGATAATAACTAAGAAAACCAACCAGCCTACAGAAGACACATTAAACATAATAGGAGGAGATGAACCCTCTCAGGACACTCGTCTTAAAAACTGCCTTGCAGTTCAAAGAACTGTAGCTCATCGGGAAACACTGAAGCACGCGGTTCACCAACACTGTCGCTCATCTATACCAGGTCAGTTGTCCTGCATAATTGGTTCGGTTCCCTCATTAACTAATCTGCAATTGGCCACTTGCGGCATGATAATCATTTGTTGATAGATTGAACGTATGATTTCGTTCTGATTGAACTTTAATATAATACATGCTTTCATTCCAGCTTTTGTTTGTTCACAATACATTTCTGTTAGTCAATAGTTCTTAGCTCAGCCTGAGATGTTTATACCGAGAGAATAACAAAATGCTTGACGCCTGGAATTTAGTTTTCTGTGGCTTTAGTTTCTTGACATGAATTTCGAGCAAATTTTTTACCGTTTGTTAAGTTGCTCAGAGATTTGGGACTCAATAGGATTTCTTCCTATCAACAGGGAGTGGGATTCTTGGGACAAAGCCAAGGAAGCTCATCGTGGAGTGAATCGCTGCTGCTTTTATAGTCACTGGTGCATTGAAGAAAATCGAGGGTGAGACTTCTGAGGTGTATATATACTTTAACTTTGTCCGTTGTAACTGTAGTTTTTGTCTGTTGTAAGAGCATCTCTAATAAGAGAGGTCAAAAGTGGAGATGTCAACTTATTTTGAAGGTTTATGTGGCAATTTAACATCTTCAATTTGACATCACGCTCCCACTCTCCAATCCTTATGTCAAATTATTTTGAAAGCTTATGGTCAATTTTTGAAAATTGGCAGTTTAGAAGGTTGATGTCAAAGTTGACATGTTGGGACTTCTCTTCAAAACCACGTTACCTTCCTTCATAGCCATGTCACTTTTGGCATGAGAGAAAGCATCATGGTTGGATGGCGACTTAATGCCAAAACTAGTCGTTTGATTATCCACCTCAGTTTTGACATCGTTTGATTATCCACCTCAGTTTTGGCAACTCTCGTTGGAGATGCTCTAAATGAAACTAGTTTTATACGAATCCCAATGGACTAGTTTCAAACTATTTTTTATCCTTTGTCCTTTCTCGTGCTTTCATGTTTGGTGCCGGATTAACTTCATATATATATGAAGTTGAGAATAAATTGTCATCAGATTCGTTGCTTCTGGTTTTGAGGCATTATGGTTATAGGAATTTGAAGTTTAATAGATTGCAATTGCGACATGCAACACGATTTCAATTATTGAAGGCCCTGTTTGATAGGAGGGATGGAATTAGATGGGATTGTGGTCAAGGGATTATTAATGAGGGGACTATCAGTGAAGGGACTATTTGGGAGTATAGTCCCTCGTATCCCATGTTTGTTTGTGCAAGAGATTAGATTGGATTGTGGTCAATCCTGTGTGTTCAATGTTTGTTTTGAATACCGCTTGATAAGGATTAATGGCTTAATTGTCTATATTGCCCCTAGTGCAATTTATGCTAAGGTTATATATATATATATATATATATATATATATATATATATAGTCCCCTTCTCCTAAGGACCATCTTAATTTAATAAAATAAGGACCTCCATTTCCTGATTGAATTTCGATGATCCGAGCCGCTCAATGTGTTTAGAACGTGATTTTAAGGTTACTCGCAAGAAATCAGCAAAAAAAAGACTGGAAAGGGCTTCATCCGAGCAGTTTTTGTTTATTTTTTATCAAACGGTTCAAATAAAAACTGCTCAGACGAAGCCCTTCCCGATCATTTTTTTTGTCGATTTCACGTGGGTACCTTTAAAATCATGTTCTGAACACATTGAGCGGTTCAGATTATCGAAATTCGAACGGAAAATGGGAGAAATGGGGAGGTCCTTATTTTAACTAAAATAAGGACCTCCTTATTTGAAAATGATATATATATATATATATATATATATATATATATATAGGAAATATTTAGATTTGATCATGAGATAGCAAGTTCTGCTTGGTATTTTTTTTTTCCACTGAAATCTAAAGCAAACTTCCATGATTTGTTACTCTACCATTTTGTGTTCATTGGTTGTGATCTAACTACGGACTATTTTATCTATCAACCAGAAAAAAATGAAGAAAAGAATTGCTATTTTTTTTATCATATCTAAAACAAAGAAAAAAAGAAGAAAAAATTGATTAGCTAACTGCTATTTACCAAACCCAAAAAAAAAAAAAAAGAATTGTTATATCAAAAAAAAGAAAGAAAAAAATGCAAAAGTTGATTAGTTAATCATTATTTTATCTACCAAACCAAAAAATAAAAGAATTGCTACTTTTTTTTAATTATATCCAAAAGAAAGAACAACATATCGAAATTATTAGGCTTGTTTTCAAAATGTTTGCATTTTCCGGGAAAAAGAAAAAGAAAAAGAAAAAGATTAAGTTTGCCCTTATTCCCTTTAACTTTAAGGGCCCGTTTGGATGCGGGATTAGGTTTGGAGGTATTACATAAGAAATGGGGATTGGATAGTAGATGGTATTGGTTAACAAGGGATGACCCACGTTGATGTGATTTTTATGGAGGAGGTATTAAATAGTAGTACTTGGTTTGGATGGAGGATTAATTTGGGGTATATGAGAGGGGGATCTATTTAAAAAGTTGTTAAATGACTTTTTTGCCCTTATGCAGTGTTTTTTTACAAAATTTGTTAGTTTCACTATAATTAGAATAAATACGTGTTAGCAAAAAAAAAATTTGCTTTGTTTGGTTTGAATTTTGAAATTTTTTTTGAAAAATAGTAGGGGTAATAAGTGGAGAGAGATAGAGAGAGAGAAATGTTGGAAGTAGGGAGAATCTAGGAGGAGTTTTTTTGAAAAATTATTTTTGAAAATGGAAGAGAACAAGGCGTGTTTCAAATTTCAATCCGTTTGATTGGGTGGCAAGGTTTTATTTTTTTGATTATTTAATTCTAAAGTAATTAAATTTTGACTATAGGGCTCTTATTGATTAGCCCTAAGAAAGTCGTAGAACCAAATATTTTTTAGGGCTAACTAACGAGAGCCTTGGAACCAAAAGTTAATTATGACCCTTTAGGATAAAATGATCAGAGAAATAGGATCTTCGTACCGGTTCAAATGGATTGAAAATTGGAGCACATAATTTTTTAACCATATTTTTAATATATAAACTGTAGATTGAAAAATTAAAGTATTCCAAATTTCAATCCGTTTGAACCGGTGGAAAGATTTTAGTTTTTTGATCATTTTATCCTAAATGGTGATAATTAAATTTTGACTCTGGGGCTTTCATTGGTTAGCCCTAAGATATATTTGGTTCTACGATTTTCTTAGGGGTAATCAACAAGAGCCCTATCGTCAAAATTTAATTATGACCCTTTAGAATTAAATGATTAGAAAAATAAAATCTTCCCATCCATTCAAACGGATTGAAATTTAGAACACTTAATTTTTTTTTGCTTTTGCTCAAGAAATGGGTACCTGAGGTTGGGAAGGGAGATTAGGAGGGGTACAATCGTCTGAAATGGAGGGGGTTTAGGGGGGATTCTACAATAACAGGTCAAACCCTACCCATGGCTAACAACCCCTCAGGGGGTATTAGGAGGTGTAGTGGAAGAGGGCTGAAAGAGAATACCCCCTCCAAATTAACTTGCCAAACGGGGTCTTGGGGTGGGGCCTAGGTACTAAGAGGGGGTATATCACAATGCCCATCCAAATAGGCCCTAAGGGCAAACAAGGGGATATTTTGGTAACTTTGCCCTTAATCCCGACCTCCTTAATCCCCCGGACTATCTATCCCACACCCCCCCTTTGGGATTATATTGTCCCCTTCAAAAATGACTAATAGTCCAGTTGGGATTATTAGTCCCGGGATTAAAGGCTACACCAACACGGGACTATTAGTCCGGGGGGACTAATAGTCCAATCCTACCTCTAATCCCTCCTATCAAACAGGGCCGAAGTCCATGCATTTTCATGTTTGATTGCAAATTGATCTACCATTCAACCCTCCTATCAAACAGGGCCGAAGTCCATGCATTTTCATGTTTGATTGCAAATTGATCTACCATTCAACCGAAATTAGTCGGATCGAACGGAAGGTATCTGAAGGTTTTCTAGATGATTACAATTGGATCTCTTTGACCCAAAAGTGTTTCCCTTGACGCTTTTGTAATATTTCAAAATGGTAAAGTGGGTATGTTTTTTGCTTCAACTTGTTCACTTTGTTGTGAATAAAAAAGTGTGAGCATTATGCAATGGCATCTTGGATGGTAGTTTTGTAGCAATTACATGAAGTTTCTGGATTTGAGTACAAGTTGCTTATTGGCAATGCATCTGGCTCCCATAATTGGAGTCCCATTATTGACATGGAAGGAGCTTGCATCTGATGCATTAGTGTAGCAATTTGGCTACTTGGTGTGTTTGTTTTCAATTTTTTTTCTTCTTCTCTGAAGTGACATTAGGTTTTGAGAGAGATTTTTGGGTAATAGATGGAGAAAGATAGATAGAGAAATAGGAGTAATAATTAGATAGAAGACTTATTTGGGACCATGCTGATCAGAGAGAAAGAGTGGTTTGGGTTTAACTTATTAAAGAGTGCTGAGAGATAGGGTGGTTCTGAAAACCCTAACCAAATAAAGCCATGCATAGACCTTCTATTTGTCCTTGTATCTTCCAAATGTGTTCCTATTCTGCAGCATGCAGATTTATCCAAGGAAGGTCCAAGTGCAATGAGTTAGACATGGTTGTCAAATAACACATGCGTTATTCGTATCATGTAGGCATTCTTGTTCTTGTCGAATTGTTGTTCTGAAAATGACATTTTTGTTGCCAAGAGGTGTTTGGCTCAATGGCATCAGGGGATGCACTTAAGTGCTAGGAGGAAGAAGTTTAGGAGTTCATCTCCTATTCCAATGTGTTAGTATAACTATTCTAATAATACTAATTTTCGCTGACCAAAAAAGAAAATGACCTTTTTGTTTCTGTTTTCTTTTCTGTCTTAGAAAATTGGCAATTGTAACTGCACTATCATTCGTCATCTTTCGTATGAAATGTTATAGTAGTAATTTCATTTTGTATTGATATTTGGAAGTTATAAATTCTAGATTTTGGTGTTATAAGTGCTTGTTTCAAGCTACTTATTAGCAGCAAGAACTGGTTTCAAAAGAGAGCAAGGCTATGTTCGTTTGGATGTTTGGCTATGTTTTTATTTTGTTTTTCAATCATTATCCTACTTCTTTTTCCAATCATTATCCTATTTCTCCAATTATTACTTTCTCATCTCTCTCTATCTCTCTCCAATCATTAACTCTATTTCCAATTATTATCTTATTTCTTTCTCCACCCACTACCAAAACTAAACTAAACTCAACTCTCAACCAACAAAGCCTTGCCTTTCTTTGGATCCTGACATAGCTACAACTTTCACGATCTTGACTTACCTAGTGTGGGCTCCCTACCTCGGCGCGCGCCCGAAAGAGTCGTCACCCGGATTTTTGAGATGGATGATCCGAGAAACCAAGAGCTTGATTTGAAAACAAAGGCTTTTGATCTAACGAAAATGTTGAGATTTTGGATTCGGGAGCCACGTTACGAACGGGGAAGGTTTTGTTGGAAAAGCACCCCGCTCGCTCGGTAAAAAACGGTCTCTACTTAGCATTTTAAATGGGGGATTTAATATCATTTGAAAAACTTAATTTTGATTAAAATATGTACGGAAAAGAGACATGCGGTTTAATATAACACATTGCCGTGCTTGTGGTGCAAATTGTACAATATAAAATGATGAGTAATGTACAAAAAATGAGATAACAGCATTACGGCAGTCTGCCAATATCAAGTGAAATGTCGCGCGACAGACCGGATGCATCGCACGGTGTAACTAAAACGCCGTGCGGTGCACCTGTCTACGCATTCTAGAATCAGTTCGCTTTTACATGACAAAACAAACCACAGATCTACAAAATAGTTTTTTATATTTTCCGAATCTCTGGAAAAAAAATGGTTTACGAGATCATTTTGTTTATCTCATCATGTAAAGCAATGTTAAAAGTTTTTTGAAATGTTAAAAGATTTAATAAAGTAAAAGAAAAAAAGGCTTTTAACATGAAACTTGATTCTGGAATGTATCCGCACAAAAAAGTAATGAACAGACTAAACAAAATAACATAAGAAGGAGTATGTAAAAGAAATAAAATATCACACGGCGTAATACGCTACGCCGTGCGGAGTTGTAAAACGCCGCACGATGTAGCGTATCCGGTACAGAGACTATTTTTTTGTGCCTTTTGAATGTAAAGCTCGTTTGAGACCCAAACTCAGTATAGAAATACCGAGAAGGGCCTCGATCGACTCCCCTCAAAGCTAAACGTGGTTTAGCCCCAGGAATATGTTTATACGTTTTGATCGAAGCTTGGATGTGCTTGAAGATGGAGGAATGGAGGTTGATTCGGATTGAAAACTTCTTTGATCAAAACTTGAATATGCTTGAAAATAGAGAGTGAAGATTGATTTGGATTGAGTTTTGAAAAATTTGTGAGCAAATGAGTGTAGAGAGAAAGATATGTATTGTAATGGGTGTAAGAAGTTGTAGAGAGAGAATCAAGAGAGAAGTGGGGTATTTGTAGAGAGAGAGAGTGAGAGTCTAGAAAATGGCAGAGTAACTTTACTTGGAATTAAAGGGGTGCTTCTCAGCTAGAGGGGGGATGTATATAGGCAACAGAGCCAAGGATGAGCACTGCCAAGAGGGGAGGTGGCTTCTGGGCCGAAATATTGCATCTGTTGGCATGGCTGACAACTTTCTTCTGCTGTCAGAACTTTTCCCCAAAACGCCGCGCGACATAAAGAGAAATGCCGTGCTGTATATTGAAATATCGTGCGGCGGAGCAATGTTTTTGGAATTTTGTGAAATGCCGCGCTGAGTTTCTGAAATGCCGCGCGACGTTTTGAAACACCGCGCGGTATTGTGAGACAGCTCAGCACACCAAACTTCGCGGGGGCGCCCCGGACACTCCCGAACTCGGATTTGGGCGTTTTTCGAAGCGTTGGAAAGCTTGTCGAGTCCTCTTTCTAACCCAATTGGGTTCATTCAAAGATGTTTTATACATTAAAATGTGTGCCCAGTTTACCATCAGTGTGTCATGGAAAAAGTTGTTTTTGATCAAGCAAATGCATTTTTTCTTTTCCATTGAACTGAGGGTCACCCTACACGTTTGGGAAAGGGTTTTCTTGAGGTTTAGAGAAGGAGTAGCAAAGGAGCAACAATCCAAGCCTTGAAGGTATATTTTTCCTTATTTCATCATCGAGAAACTTAAAGATTATTTGGAGGCCCAGATTGGGGTGTCTACACCTGCGTAATTTTGTACACTTTCGTTTGAAGAGTTGGGTGGTCAACATTCCCATTACAAAGCTCTCCCTTTATTTGTGAGATTAATCATGGTGAGAGCCTGGCCTCCTACTGCGTACATGTTTGAACTAACTGCAAAGTGTATAGATCCCACACAAGTGTGTGGGGCAGGTGTGGGAAATTCGGCTCTGGTGCGCACAGTCTAGACGAGGGCCGGCCACGATCTTCCTAACATTCGTTTGCCATGTCGACTCTGAAGCCTCAATAGTTTTCTGTATAGACGATGGTCAAGTTCGTCCCCAAATTTGGATATTTTTTGGACTTTTTAAAGATGGGGAAATTATCAAAATCACCACCAAGGTTTCTGCAAATTAAAGAGTGCCCCCTTATGTTTGAGGAATTATTAAAATACCCCCTTTCTCATAACAAATTACACCCTTGTGGTGATGTAGCCGCTAACATTTGACAAAATCTATATGACATCATCAAATTCTTTTTACAGTGGACCACACTATCTTTTTTTTAACTTGTGAAAGGCTGCAGAGGTGTGAAAATAGCCTTTCACAGGCTAAAAATTTTAAAATAAGTTGGTGGGTCGTAATTAGGAATCGATAATGTCAGACACATTCCATCGAATTTTCTAACGGCCACATCATGACAAGGGAGTAATTCGTTATGAGACATGGGCTATTTTGTAATTTTCCAAATGTGAGGGCAATTTGTTAATTATAGAAACATCAAGGTGATTTTGGTAATTTACTCTTTAAATATTTGTTTTGGAGCTTGTTGGTTTTGGACTTGAGATGCAAGAAAATCAATTTGGGCAAATATGAGCTTTTAGGAAGAGTTTTTTTGGCTATAACTATAGCTCGACTTTTTCAATTAGAGTTGGACTTCTAGTTAGATTCTTGGGGGAGCCCACATTGGGGTTCTTTGCAGAAATTGAGGGTTCTTTGTTAGATTTTTGCTTATTAATTTATTGTTTGGTCCTCTTTGGTAGGCTTGGAGGCCTCCGACCTCTGCAAGAACTTTATTGTGGTGTGCCCTCCGATCATTTGGAGGAACTTCGTCTTTGGTGAACTCATGAAAATCTTGTAGTCTCATGGTTTGAACCCCAGTTTGGTGAGAATTGAGAAGAGAGAGTTTTGGTGAGAGATTCCAATCGGATTTTGGTGAGAGAATTTGTATTTTGATATTGGTGAGTTTTGTCTTTTTGCGAGATTTTGTTTTTTGGCCATTGTAGCTTTTCGGAGCATGAACTCTCTTTCGTTTGCTTGCACTGTGGAATAGTAAGGTTTGGTGTCTCTTATTTGTTTTGTTTGTAATTCGGTTTATCCGTTTGCTTTTCGCATATGTTTGGTGGAGGCGGAGGAGCTTCTGTCCCTTTAAGGGGTAGCAGCCTGTTATTCCCTGTCAAACGGGACTTGCTCCGGTCTCGTTCCGACGATCGGCAACGTTCACTTCGTAGAGCTCGTCAAGTAAAACAAGTGTGCCAAAAATTAACTTGATCAGATATAATTAAGTGCCTCATCAAAATATTTTTATCTTGAAAAGAATGGATCCGAAATACCAGATCAAATTCACCTTTTTGTTAGATGGACGACAGCTCTCCCTCCACCTTGTTTGGTTTGATATTTTCCGTCGATTATTAGGACCATCAACGATCAATGAGTTGCAATTGTCCTTCAGGGCCCCGCCAAACAACAGAGGAGGCCAGGAAGGTCCCTGGAGCTTTTCTCTGACGCTCTAGCAGCATCAAATAATTTTTCGTTTTCATGTGATATTGAACTCGTGCACGTGGCAATCTTTAAACACCACGATGAGTGGGACAGGAGAGTTGGACAGAGAATCCGAGGACCCCAAGAAGTGATGAGCCAACACACAACGCAATTCGTAGATGAGGAGGAAATTTTGGGTGCCGACCAGCGCATCTAGGTCGTTCATTTCGATTTTAGACAGTTCGAATTTGAAAAGAGAATGATGGGATAAAGGAGAGAAATGATTTCAATCTGGGCCGTTCAACATACTTTTAAACTGTTCGGATGCACTGCTCGGGCCCACCCGACACCCAAAAGTTTCTCGTAAATGAGAGTGAACATTACCTTAATTCATATTTGTTCTTATTGACTTGTAGGCTCCACAAATTTTAACAATAGTTAGCATAAAAAAGGAATTAATTTTGTCACTCTTCTTTTTGTTAATGTCATTCATCTTCTCTCACAAAACAAATCATTTAATAAAGACACAAAGAGAAGTGACATTAACAAAAATGAGAGTCAGAAAATCACTCCTAGCCAAAAATTATGGAAGTGATAACTGGTAAGGATCTTTTATTTCTTTGGAAAATTATTCCCTGATTTGCAAGAGTAAAGAAGGCTTGGGTAGTGAAACTGGCGTGGAATATAAATTGCTACTGATAAACATTAGGAGTGACGGTAGTATTTACCATCATTTAGTGAGGGTGAACCTTTAATTTTTATTTTTTTTGACAGGTTTGTTATGATGTTATATGTTCTGGCGTTACATAGTCTCACTTGGCCTGGTAATTTAAAGCCTGAGTTTAGGAATTTGCTTTCTCTTAGGTCCTAGGTTAAAAACCTTCCCTCAACTCTAGTGGCACTAGACCACACGTGGGTTTGTCCCGACTTTAAATCGACTTCAAGTGAGTTAAATGAATGGCGAAATCAGTCTTGTTGAGCTGTGCGTAAGATGACACCCTGATAACCCTGATAACGATTGCAGTGAAGTTTGAAACCATTATCTAGATAGATTACATTCAAGTTTCTGAACATTTGTTCACTTAAACATTTTATTACTCAAAACACATACACTAGACATTTATTCCTATATACACCTAGCCACCTCGACAAGAGTGATTAGTGCTCTTGGAGCACTGTCACGTGGTGCTCAACGGATTTCTTCCACTATGCATTTGTGTGGAAGTACGCAAACGTGTGACAGAGAAGGCAGGCCTCAAGAGCAAGTAATTTTAATAATACTCCAATCGACAAATACTCACTCTGTCACTTTAGATCTTTTGAGTGATCAACTGACGAATCTTCAGAATTCCTACCCAGCACTCCAGACAGGGAAGAAATAGTCCTGAGGGCACTCACTTGCCATTCAAGCAAGAAGATATAATTTGCAGTTTTCTGAAACAAAGTCTCAGCATTTTCCACCTCATTCCCCCCTGGGATCAGCCTTTTGAGCTGCTTGAGCTTCTTCTCCATGGCCTTTCTGTTTCTTATCATAGTAAGCCTCATCTTTCTCTTTCTTCCTCCCCTTGTTGAAGCAGAATTTGACCCCATTTTCAGACACACAGAGAGAGAGAGAGAGAGAGAGAGAGAGAGAGAGAGAGTAATGGATGGATTGAGTGAGTTTATGAATGGATGAACATGAAGTAGGGGAGTTTATATAGCCCAATTGTGAGTCCCCACAGTTTACAACTTTTCACTTTGGTACAAAAACCATGACAAAGCTAGTTGTTTGGTGCAAGAGATAAAATCAATCAATCGATCAAGTGGTCAATCAGTTGAAGTATCAATCAATGACTCATGCCCTCGACAAAGATGGAAGTGCTCATCAGACGGGGTAAAAATGGAAGTGAAAGTACGATATGTTCGATTTGAAGTACATACGTGTGCATGGAGTACTATATTTTTCAAGTGTGAGTGAGTTTGCATAATTGTGTGTGTGCAAGTGTTTGTGGTAGAAAACTCTCTCTCTCTCTCTCTCTCTAAAGATCTTTAAACTCTAGCCGCCAACAGCCCTTCTCCTCCTTTCCCGTCCCCCATTCTTACGCGGCGGGAGGAGAGGGATCCTTCCCTTCTGATCTCTCCCTCTGTTTGCTTCCCCCCACCGTCGAACTATCTTCTCTCTCAATCTCGCGACTGAAGTTCGGGCCTACCAACAGCTCTTCTTCTCCTTCCCCTTCCCCCCTTCTTAGGCGGTGGGAGGAGAGGGATCCTTCCCTTCCGATCTCTCTCCCTCTGTTCGCTTCCCCCCACCGTCGAACCATATTCTCTCTCAATCCCGCGACTGAAGTTCGGGGGTCTATTGGGAACTATTCAACCAAATCGTTTTCTGGCAGCGTTCCGGGGCTCAATTTCAATGGTTGCGGGTAAAATGTTGTCCACCACTGTTCGCAGTCTCTATCTTCTCAGATCTATGACCTAACTCCGTCTACCGCATTTGCTGGGCAACCACCTCCCAATGCCGTGTTTCTTATTTTGTGAAGCAAAGGTGGTGCTTACAAGTTTATCAAGATGGTTGCGAAGGAGTGGCGGTGGATGTCTCAATAGTACTTCTTTTATTTTGTTATTTGTTTTAATAATGTCCTCCTTCGGGGGGTTTGTCCTCCAAGGGGGTTTCTTGTCATTCTGTATGGCGGCGCATCTATGTGCTTATAAGCTCTTTTCGTTGGAGTGTCCAATCTGTGAACTCCCAACCTGCTTCTATAGGAATCTTTTGATGAATACCACATCTCAACTTTTGACAAAAAAAAAAGTGTTTATGGCAGTAGCATTGCTGTCACTGTTAGAATTCTGATTGATGCTTAATTATTAATGTACCTGTTTTACCCACACAAAAAAGTACTTTCGAGTACATATCGAAAAAATTCAACTTTGAAACTTTTTTTTTGAGAAATAATTTTGTCACTCCTTTTTTTTGTTGACGTCACTCCCCTATAAGTATATTTTTAATCAGCAACCCTTTTTTTTTTAATTCTTGATGAGAAAAAGACTTCAGAACAGGTGAATCGATCCTATTGGTCTAGTATGGGCCGTACCGATTGTGAATCACATGATCGAATTGGGGATTGACTAATAATCACAGGAATTATAGCATTTTTCATCATCACTGACAATTCAATATGCAATCAAGCCTAGAATTCTGTGTTTTCAAGACATTAGTTGAGGTGTATATAAATTAACCTGAACATTTTGAGATCAAAAAAATTAAAGAATCAAGAAACATAAACGTATAGGTTGAAACATTGAAATCATTTAGAAGTCGGATATTGTTTCACGCCACTGAATTAACTCATAAACGTGGGACAGCCAAAGAATGCCCCAACTTCCCTTTTTTAATAGTTTAGATGTCTCAGCTTACGTGCTCCTCAACCAATGATTGATCAAAAGCTAGTTGCTTTGGTCAGTTCTTCAATTTGTAGGTCAATACTCTAATCCAACTGAGATCAGCCAAATATTGGACCATATTGGTCCATATAGGCCTATATGTAAGTAAATAATTGTGTCGGAGGTCTGCAATCCCGTAACGTGACAGCCGATACGATACGTAACAATCTTGCTTAAAACCCTGCTCTGGATTCAGTGAAGCAAAAATTTCCAAGCTTTCTTCAGTAATTACAACTACATGCAAGCACTTGTTCTTCACTTGGGCTATCTCGTAGTTTATTACTACTGTCTTCTCTAGTGTTGGTGAATCAATGTATGTCGACAGTTAGGGTCTTTTTCAATGGCACACAGAGTACTCTGAACGTGGCCAAGGACAGCCTACCTAGATAGCTAGCTCGGATAAATACAGATTCATGAAGTGTTATTATAGCATAATAATTCATTCATAAACAGTCGATCGAGAGAGATAGAGAGAGAGTGACACATCAGAATTCATAAGAGACTAGTTAGCGTACTAGTCTAAACAAGATAAACAACTCATAGTCACGAGCAAACCTTGAGCACAAGAAAAAGAGAGAGAAACTCTGCAATATTATTGATGATAAATTGAGGCAAAACGTTAGGTTTACAACCCTTTTATAAGATGCAACCGAAATCCTAATAATAATATGCTGAAAAAAAGTCTCAAAAATTGGGATTTTTCCTAAAATTGAAAACGGAAAAGAAAAACAGGACTTTTCCAAAAAGAACCAACTAAAAAGAAATTACGGTCTAAGAGTTATCAACGAAACAAAAGTTTTCTAAAACACCAAAATAACGCAATTGAATGCCTAAATGGATGATTGAGGCCGAAGCACGAAAATAAGTTAGCCTACCAAGTTTGGACGTATTCCGAGCTTGTCCAAAATTTGTCAAATCGGATAATCTAAAATTAAGCATCATTTGGACTTCTGAGGCTTGGCGCGGTCCAGCTGATAATAGAATTGGACCTCCACGTGTTCTACATGAGAGACATAATAGAATTGGACCTTCACGTGTGTTATGAGAGAGAGAGAGAGAGAGAGAGAGAGAGAGAGAGAGAGAGAGAGAGAGAGAGAGAGAGAGAGAGAGAGAGAGATTGATTAATGAGGCACACGTGCATATGGTGGGGGGCTTTGATAAGGTTTGCTTAAGGTACTCCCATATTTCATGGGCAGGACTGTTTTTGTAGGAGAATTGAAATGAAGTGTCCTTGTCTTTATTAGTTGGGAACACGTGGCCAAGGCCAGTTCTCTCATTTATAAGGCCCAAAATTTCTAACTTAGATAGGCCCCCCCTTCTATCTTACATTATTGTACCAAAAGACATGGACCGGACTAATTATTTGCATTAGCATCACTGTGTAACATAATTGGCTTTTTGTTCGATGGAACAAGGCTTTGAATAACGGTATGTAGCAGACTACGTAGCAGTAACGGTAGCGAGAGTGTCGAATGATACGTAGTTTGAATCGCATGTCGCGGGATCTGTCGATACCGGATGACCGAAAAATCACTACCTAGCGGCCAGTACGCTACTCAGCGGCCGATATTCATAACCTTGCAATGGAATGATGGTTTCATTCCAACGTTCATGTGATCGTACCAAACATAGGATAAGGTTACTGTATTTGCGGATTTTTCATTACACCATAACCATAAGTTGAGTGCAATGAGACGAGAGAGAGAGAGAGAGAGAGAGAGAGAGAGGACAGAAAATTCTCGCACACACAAATAATGCAATTTCTGCCTTGTGGCCCTTCTTATGTCAAAACATGTCTAATCTTCTCCTTGTCTTCTTTTTTCCTTTGAGATGATGACCAGATTTTCAAGTTTTTGATAGTCTTATCATGTCTGTTCTTTCGATTCCATCTTTCCCACACTAACACAGATTGAGAAAAGTAGGTTTTTGAATTACCCCGTTCCCGAACTCAAAATAAATATTTATTTTTTAAAAAGTCAATTTTAAATTTAAACAATATGGATCTTATTTGATAAATTCCATTAAGATCTTTTAAACAATGCAAAAAAAAACTGAAAAATTATGTCATTGATATTATTTTTTTAATTTAAAAATGTGAAATAAACTGCTTATTTTTTAAGAAAGTTTCTAGAATGGGCCTAATCCTGTTGCTACTTTTTTTTATAATCAAAAGAAATTCTATTAATCTTCACGATAATACAAAGATTTAAAGGACAAGGGTACCCAAAGTCAAAATTATTAACCTAAAAGGCTACCCGAGACTCAAACGTTGACAAGATACCAACAAAAATGGGCCAAGCCCAAACCCTAAAAACACCCTAAACTGCCACCCGCACCCAAAGCAGCCGCCAACAAAGAGGATGTTTCGCCATCACTACCGGAACCCAAAAACTAGCCACTGTTGCTGTCCCAAAGTTGCAAAGAAACCCCTCCGTTGCTAGTCGACCTGTTGTCACCGCGGTGCACCGTTGTACCACTGCTACCTGCCAATTCGTGAGTCCACCACATGAGAAACCACCACCGACGCCTCCGTAACACTGCTGCAACCGTGCTCCTACTTTTTTCCTTTTGATGTCAAGAGGGAGGGGGATTATATCCAAGGAGTAATAATAATAATGAAACAATAAACGAATCTCTATCAAGATTGAGACATCACTTTGTTTTTTTACCAGTTTTGAGAAAAAAAATTTACTCTCTGCATGATTTTTAATGAATTTCGCTATCTATTTTCTATTTTTTCTTTTGGTACAGGTACGATTGAGACATTATCAAATTTCAGGTCTAGAAATGCCGTACCTCGGTAAGGTCTATCCCATAGGTTTCATAGAGTAAGCGTACTTACTTCTCAAGTACGTCGATCTTGTGCTAGGCATGAGCCCCATGACGTCACTCATACGTCCATGCTAGGCATGAGCCGTTTGATGTCACTTGTAAACTGTTTTCGGCACATGAAGTCATATATGACGCTCGGTGTGCACATGACGTAAAACAAGTTTCAAAGACGTGACACCGAGATGCCACGCGGAACCCTAGTGGACGACGATCATAATTAGTCCTTCCGTCTAGCCTTTGGACTCCCATGTTGGGCTCGCTAAATTGGCTCCAAGGAGCGACAATGCCGAGCATCCGGCTCATCATGTACGACCCGCCAAAACCTGGCCCGCTGCTTGGTCGGATTCCGCCCACTACACAACTAATTGGAGTTTGCATTTTGCAAGAGATTTAGATTCCTAATTTCCTACAAATCTCCACCAATTATGATAGTCCGAATTAAGTTTTTATTATGTCAAAAGTGCAACTTCTTTTGACATTTTCTTAGCTTGAAAATACAGAAAAAGGGAACAGGAAAATAATTAATAACGATCGAACGGGATCCCTTATTTTGGGCTTCTTTTGAGAAGCCATGTGTGATTGTGCTCTGATATTTCTTTAAATAATGGAGGATGGATTAGTACTTTTTCTTAAGATAAGAAGATGGCATCCGATCGAAGAGTACATGGTAAGAAATCCCCAAAAACCCTTGATTTAAGGGAATCAAATGGACCCTTAATCCACTCTTTGTCAAGGTGTAAAGTTGTAGCTATTCAAAACAAACAAAATTAATTAATTATCCCTTTGACTAAAATATACGGTAGCACTAACGGCTAATGAATACACACATGCGTTCTAATCCTTTTCTTCCTTTATTGGAATTATCTGTTTAGGGTTTTCTCCTATTAACTTGTACTTAAATTCTACGCATTTTCGCTTTTTCTTTAATAACTCAAGTCATATCAGTTTATTCTAACGAGCAAACAAAATTTCATTCATTAGAGTATCTTCATTCTTTACTCAAATCTTAACTCAGACTTAAATTTGAATAAAAATCACCAAATATCCTCCTCCATTCATTACCTAAACCTATATATACTAAATTTGAGGTTTACTCAAATGTTTTACCAAATTTGATGTGAACCAAAGCTTTTATCCAAATTATCAAGGGCTATATTTTGGTAGCAAGTGGTGGTTGCTTGTGGAGGTTGGCAGTGGTGGTGGTGGTGAAACTGAGATTTATTGGTGGTCGTCGGTGTTCGTGGTGAGAACTGAGTTGCTAGTGGTGGTCGGTGTTGCTAAACCCAGATTTGGTTGCAAAAGGAAGGAGGGAGAGAGAGAGAGGGATGACTGGGATTTTGATAGTAGTGGCGGCGGTGATGGTGGTGAATATATGAGATTTGAGTAAAACATAGGTTCATGAGTGGAAATCTTCGTATCAAATCAAGATTTTATCCAAATTTTTACTTAAATTTGGATAAAAATTTGAATAAGGTGTGGAGATGCTCTTACCAGAATAAAAGAACATAATTTGCACACTAAGAATTGATAAACATTGAGAGTCTAAGAAAACACACTAGACTCTCTTAAACTCGTAAATTCTCAACCTACCTCTCAGTGACACAATATTTATAAAACAGAAAAGAAACTAAAAGTGCAGATAGGAAAAAAACTAACTACGCAACCTAATGCTTGAACCGCACCAACTTTAATGGTAACTTAGGAGGAAGTCCCTAAACCAGTACTCCCAAATCAGTCCCACCATATCGCTGCCACAAAGCAACCCCAAACAGCCATGGTGATTACGAGCTCGTCTTGATGAAATCCGCATACAAGAGAGGAACACCCGTGGTGATCAAAACCCAGATTTTGGGGAGGCCCCTCAAATCTCGTTACCTTCAAGGACTTAGAATTAGTCGAGATGCGTGCAAATTGACTCTGTATTAGTAATAATATTAGAAAATGTTATGTTACCAATGTTTTGTATACTTTTTATTACTTGTGTTTCTGGTTTTGTAAAGATTATTGTTCATGTTTCCAAGTTTGTCTTGATTTTCTTGTTATATATGAATGTTTTCTGCCTTGTTCTCTTCCAAACTCAAAAAGAATTCAAAAAATTCCCCCTAGATTCTCCCCTACTTCTAACATTTCTCTCTCTATCTCTCTCTACTCATTACCCCTACAGTTTTTGAAATTTTTTTTCAAAACACCAACCAAACAAAGCATTCATGTTTCCTAGTCAGTCTTGGTTTCCTTATTATGAATGTTTCTTAAGTAGTGTTTTTGACAAATGGGTGGAGATAGAAATGAGAGTAATGATTAGAGAGAGGTAAAAAGTGGAGAGAGATAGAGTAAGAAAAAAGAATAATGATTGAAAAGGTAGAGAGATAAATGAGAGTAATAATTGAGTTGAGAAATAATTTTTTAAAACACATTGTGAAGTGAACAAGGCCCAAATCTTGTAACTTATATAAAAGCATGCTGAGATTATGATTTATACACACATCAATGAAAGTAAATTCTTTGTTAGTTCCCTCTTTTTAACGCTCAGATCTCATAGAAGTCAAACTCATCCAAAACACTGAAAAAATAGAAGAGAAAATGAAAAGTTCAAATTCCCAGGAAAATACGGTACTGGCTGGGAGCACATGCTAATTAATGAACCAATCCCAAAGTTGGCCTTAAGTCGTGGGTTTGACAACAAGAGGCTAGTTCTCAACTTTTTGGACCTCTATAAAAGGATAAGGAGGGGTCATCATAGCTAGTGATATTCATAGGGGTACCCTAATGATTAAGAGCTGTAGGACTGTAGGCCTTTGTAAGGACAGCGCTGTGGCCCATCCATGTGTGCACATGCGGTGTGTTGCCCCCCTTAATCAGATTTCTCTCTCGTGCTTGCATGCGTGCGGTGGGTGCATCACCATAAATTTTGAGGGGAAATAGCAGAACAGTGGACAAAGGGGCAAATAATGCCCAAGTCATGGACCACTTTTTTGGAATTGTCCTATCATTGGAAGGAAAATAATAATTCTCCAAATATGGTATTGAAGATAAAAATACCCTTCACTAAGCAACTTAGGTTCATATACGGCGCAACTTAGAGAGCCACACGGGGCAACTTAGCAGGCAACTTAGCTTCATACATGGGGCAACTTAGGGAGCCACAAGGGGCAACTTAGCAGGCAACTTAAATTTATACACGAGGCAATTTACATTCATTCCCTCTCTCTCTCTCTCTCTCTCTCTCTCTCTCTTACATTCTCTAGTGAATGGGTTGAACAAAAAATTGGAATTGTCTTGATCAGAAATCAGAACGAGGCCATTGCAAGACTCCGAGACTAAGAGCCACTCGTATGAGTCTTTCTTCTCGAACTGCTTGCCAAAAAACCAAGCTTTCTGGTGGTGAGATTTTCTTGGATGAAATCAACAGAGTAGAGAGCGCGAGAGGGGGAAAAATAGAAGAGTTTTTTAGGGTTTATAGGTGGTGTTGGTTATGCAGAAGTAGGTTTGGGCAAAATGTGGGGAAGAGATTAGGGTATTCCAACAAGGGGATACAGACTTGAATCGAACGACTCGCGAGATCCGAGGCCAGCTTCGCCAGGGTTCTGTACAAGTGGACGAATTTCAGCAAGGGGGCTGCGGTGGTGGTGGTTTTTTAGGGTGGGGCGGCGGGGGGATGTGGGTATGGTGGTCAGATCTGATGGAAGCGGCTGTGGTGGCGGTGTCTTTATGGTGGTTGGACAGCGGGGGGATTGGGCGGTTATGGTGGTGGAGGGAGCTAGCCGTGTGCGCTGTGGTGGGGCAGTGGAGTGGTGGAGAGAGAGTTTTGTTTTATTGAGGGGCATAATAGTCATTTCAGGAGGCCATTTCAATGTATTGGGAAATATTTTTCTCCTTCCCATATTTAGATGAATTTCCTAAAAATTAGTCCATGACCTGGGCATTATTTGCTTCTTTGTCCACTGTTTTGCAATTTCCCCAAATTTTCTATCCGTACACTACACATTTATGTTGTATATTTCTAAGAGATGCTATAGGTACAAATATACTAGTGCATACCCCGCGTACAAATCAGTTTTGAGCCCATTTTGGATTCCAAAAAATGATCCAAACCACTTATTTTGTTTAAAGTATTTTGTTCGAGGTCCTTTGCAAAAAATAAGCTAAATTGAATATCGATAGAGGCGTTTACAATGCATCCAATTTTGACCCAGAATTCAGGTTAGAATTCTGAAGCAAAGTTAGACTTATCTCAAACACCCATACCAGTGGGTCCGGAATTGTGATCTAAAGGTGTGGAGTTGTGATCTAAAGGTGTACGAGTGGTATTTCGGGATTACTATAATTGTTTATATATAATTGTATATACATATGCGGCGCCCATATTTTAAATAATAAATATCTAGAAAGTGGACCCAAGATTCATGTGGTAAGCTTGAGTTTCATCGGTTCAATACTGGGGGGTAACATTGACATTTGAGTCTCGTTGTCAGTCGCAGTCCCAGCGTCCGTGAGAGGATAAGCGTAAATGACGGGCGTACGTATGGCCATTTTCAAAAATACTACCAGGAGACAATCTGCAGAGATCCACGCAGAGATAAATGTGTTTGGCCCCATTTCGAATCCTGAAAAAATCTAGAAAAATATTCATAAATTTTTGAATATTATTTTATGAAGCCCTGTAAAAAATCAACTCCAGTGGATATCGATAAGTATTACTTTTGGATTCGTAGAGGCGAAACTGCTCAATTCGCCCATACGAATCCAAAAGTAACACTTATCGATATCCACTGGAGTTGATTTTTTACAGGGTTCCATAAAATAATATTCAAAAATTTATGGATATTTTTCTAGATTTTTTCGGAACCCGAAATGGGGCCAAACGCATTTGTTTCTGTGTGGTTCTCTGCGAATTGTCTCTGCGCGTAGCAGAGCTCGGCCATTTTAGGCTTTGGTTAGGTGAACAAAGTTCTCGCAGAGCCAGAATTTTCGTTTGAAGGGCCGACTTAATAGACATATTTTTATCTAAGCGTGTATTTATATATCATAGGGCTTTTACTTTCGATTATAACGCCCTTGCACGCTAAAATTATTCTTACATAATGTTTATAATACCCTTGCACACTTATTCTTACATAATGTTGTAAAAGTATATAAATCATTATGTTCTAGGATTATTTATTTAGGCTATTAATTACAGCACTCCCATATTTATTTGTTAACAAAATAAGCATTGGAAGTTTGAACGATATATCGACCTGCCACTGCATGCTCAAATTCTATTTGAATAAGAGCAATGGTAGAAAGTTTATCACATTACTCGGACCCAATGTACATTAAAGGATTCATATTTACTTAAAAAGCTAAGTCTTGAAAGTAAAGAGTCACCCGATTATCATTAAGGTCCAACCATTTTTCATTTATTGAAAGTGGGACTTTACGTCCATATATGTTCTAACAAATCTCTCCCTCTCATCTCTCTTTGCACACAAACTTCCCCTTGATTGATTCTGATTTACTGTCATTTCGTGTTCTGGGGCCCTACTAATAATATTGTTCCTTCCTCCCACCTTTGAAGGGCTCTCTAACCCTATCTTCCAAACAAGGCTTATTCCGCACCCACTATATCAATTCAGAGTCATCCATCACAGCACTTTATCATCGAGCCGCCTTACTTCATTGGGAGTCACTTTGGATTTTTTCTACTTCACTAAGTGCCATTAAGTGTTCTCTATACAAGCCCATTCATAGCGCACAAAGAGTCTTCCCAAAAATTGTCATCCATCGGCAACATCAACCCGTCACTGCATGCTCAAGGCCTAATTTGAATGGGAGTAACGACAAATAGTTCACCACATCATTTGGACCCAATATATATTGAATAACTCATATCCACTTAAAAGATTAACCCTTATAAGTGATGAGCTATCCAATTGTATATTAAGATCCAACCGTTTTTCTATTTATTCGATATGGGACTTAAAGTTCACATATGGTATAACAATAAAGGCATTCTGAGTATCACATGCTTGAACTATGTCAAAACGGGACGACAACCAAAACTGATTGGGCTAATGAGACACTTTGTATTTTGAGTCGAAACCAATCTAACTAAGAGTGTGGGGACTAAATTGATAGAAACGCCAAATCTAAAAATCAAGTAAATGGCAAGACGCATTTTTAAATGGCAAGCCAATTTGGGATGGGATCAACAGGTGAGATTGGAGTGTTTATTTAGCATTATTAGACCGGTGCTCAAGAGCATTTTTCTACGTCAGATACATTGGTGTGGAGTCACGCATTTGGTGGTGGAGCTAAATTTTCCGTGAGTTAATTTGGGACATATATTTAGTTTGTAATTAATATAGATAAGTTAATGAAAGGTCCAACAGCCCACATGACACAAGTGCCCGGAATTAGATGGAGTGATTAAAGAGAGATTAATCACAATTAGTATTAATGAGATGTGGGGCTCAAGGGGGTTGTTGGAATACGGGGGAAGAGAAACTGTGGCTGCACGTGGTGGGAATTGGACCAAAAAAACTGGAGAGAGAGAGAGCGAGAGAGAGAGAGAGAGAGGATTGGGCTTTTAAGAGCATCCGCATCAGAATCTTTAAATTTTAGACCAAATTAGAGAGCAAAAAGTCACTTTATTACTTTAGCTATCCACTTTTAAAATGTCTACTGCATCAGACTCTCTATATTAAAACTATCCCATTAAAAATATTATTTCTTTATTCTAAAAAAAGCACCAAACTATCCCATTCCGAGCAACTGTTTACTTGTTATTTATTAGTTTTTAATATATAAACTATCTAAAAAAATCAAGTGCTCTAATTTTCAATCTATTTAAACTGGTACGAAAATTTTATTTTTCTGATTATTATATTCTAAAGGGTCATAATTAATATTTGTTCCTAGGGCTTTCATACAAGAGTAATAGAATCAAATATATATAAAGTATATAAAAACATAGACCAGACAGTATTGTAGAAGGTTTAGTATTTTGTGTATTCATTTTTTAAGTGGTGGATTGCCTCCCATGTATTTAAGGCATTGTAGTATATTATAATAATATACTAGCATGTAGCAAGGGAATAGTGACTCGGTGAAGAAAAAGAGCCACTGTAGTAAGTGTAAAAATTTAGCAAGTGGTCCCCACATTTGAAGAGTCTGATGCAAGGCCAAATCCTGCCTTTGGCTCGCTCAAGTAGAGTACAGGGCAATTTGCCTTGTCTAATGCAGATGCTCTAAGAGTCCACTCTACTTTTTTTTCTTTCTTTTAAATAAAAAATGTTGGGATCGAGTTTTGTGCACTCTTCAAGTCAAAGCATTCAAAACTATGCCGTATGGGAGCATGTAGTAATTGCTATTTGCTGCTCAGAATCAGCTTTGCTAGACATGTACTTCGTTTTTTTTTTTTTATAATCGGATATTCAGACCAACTTGCTTATTCCTTTAATTTAAAGGATATATGAAATCAAACCTCCAGTAGTTCTAAAGCTTGAAATGTTTAGCTTTTATGAGATTCGATCATGCAATTTTTTGTAAACTTTATAAATTAAGTTTAGAAAATTGTGGTTTCACTTGCTTTAGAAGCAAATTTTCATTAGCTCCCTTCCCCACCGCCCGCTGCCACCCTCACCTCATCCTCTATGGCACCTAGCTACCACCTCCTTTGGCCGCCATCCTGAACCTTTTGCGACACCCTTCCTCTACGACGGTCAAATTACCCCTTTGCCGATTGTCCTGACAATCGAATTATCACTCTGCACCAAACATATAATTTTTCCAAGGAGAGAATCGAAGACATGGATGTAGTTTGTTTTAGTCTGAAAACTGAAAACTTTACCAAACAAGTCTATTTTTGTCCATGCCTTTATGAATGGATTATTAAAAAAAGTTAGTCATCTGAAAATAAAATAATATTCGGAATTACCAAGTAGATGTTTTTTTTCCTAATATTGGAAGTAAAGATTTGTTCTTCTCTCCTTTTTTTTTTCGACCTTTTTGTGATATATGACTTAAAATAAAAATTTCAAGGGAAGCCCAAATATCTAAATTTCTCTGTACTCAATTGTTCACGTAGCTTTATTCCTCCGTAATTTTAGCCGCAGGATTACACAAAAAAGTATTTCGCCCACAAAATTCTGACACACAAGATTTTTTGAGTTCCAAATATCTCTAACCAGAGCTATTCATTGCAGAAGAAGATCTGTACTTTGTGAGAGAGGGAGGGCACTGGGGGCATGCCAAACTTTTAAAACTTCCATGTGGAGACCATGTGGGGGATTTTTAGGTTTTTTTCTTTATCTTTCCTGCCAAAGCCCAACCTGTGCCCTAGAATTTTTCCTTCTGGTGGGACCCACCTGCATGTTTTCCGGATCCTGCCAATTCCCTCTTTTTCATTTGTAAGGATCAATCGTCCACCACCTCCTCCTTAATTAAATGTTGGACAATATTTGTACCACTCCGAAAAAACCCAAGAACCTAGCTATCCACTCTTCAAGCTGTCATGGGTACATCAAAGAAGTGTAGAATTACATCCAGAATATGCACGTACTCGTACAAATATTCACATGAGTGTGTCGGGATCTGTACATTACGAATGTGTATCATTATTGTTCAGCATACCTTTCTCCATTTTCTGAAACCGAATATGAAAGGTCATTTAAAGCTGGCGCAAAGCTCCTTATAGATTGTTCTAGTTTGCATATCCTGCGATCTATTCTTCCGCGTTTGTAATAGAAAAAGAGAGAAAAAAAATTGAACAAGTTATGAAGGTGCTTTTATTTTTAGATTACATAAACTAATTCCGATCGGGAAACCGCATCTATGGCATCACGCATGCTGTAAAATGTTCATTTTGCAAAGGAAATCGATTTTCACACTCTCTTTTTGTCCAAGTGCACTCCATTTTTTTTTGTTTTTATTCATGCAAAATTACATAATTACCCTACATGCATTTTTCCCTTCACACGTGAAAAGGGTAATCATGTAATTTCACATCACTTAAAAGCCGAAAACAAAAAAAAAAGAGAGTGCATTTGGATAAATAAAGAGTGTGGAAATCAATTTCTTAATTATTTATTTTTGCAAATATTAGGTTCAATTTTATTGAGAAATTAATTAATTAGGAATTGAAGGTCTACTGCTCCCGAAAACAAAAGCATGTGCCGCTATTACGGAATGACTCCATCTCATTATTGGACAGGAGCATCACCGAGCATGTGGCCATCTCAAGTGGAGTACCTAGGATAAAAAGTGTATGACGTAGATTTCTCTTTTTTCTTTTTCTTCTTTTTTATAATCGGCTGTTCGGACTAGTTTGAGTGTAACTCGACTAATTCCGAAACCCTAACGTAAATTTGACCTCATGAAATATAAACACTTACTATTTGCTTTCATATGCCCACTTTACCAAACTTCTTATTTCTGCAAGCTACACCGAAAACGAATGCCGTTGACATGTTTTGAAATCTTGATTATTTTCTAGATACTTTTTATTTGGTATATGTAAAGTTGTTCGAAGTTAAAAATCACATTTTCTAGCTCATTAAAAAAATTCACATTTTTAAATGGCTTAAGAATTCCTTTTCAAAATTGCCACTAAAATGTTTAATTAAACCCACGACAAGTTGCCACCCCCAACCTACTTATTTATTTATTTTTATTAAAGTAGTCGTAATTTTATTAATTTCTACAGGAAATCAAAAACAAGAGGAAGGGCATTACAAATTCTGTAGCCGCTTCCACCCATACATCAACATCGTGAACAAATCGAGCATAGTTTAGCTAAGTGGTGAGCTACCCGATTGCTGTTTCTGCGCACATTGCTAAATTCAATCTTCCTAAATTCCTGCCTAGCCAACATGTTTTAGCTATTCACCTCATGTGAAGCCTACGATCTTGACTCGCAACCAACACCAAATGAATCGCCTTCTAAAACAATGTCACAACGGAGAAATTAAACTAACCGCAAACATCCAAGGTTTTTTTTTTTTTTTGATAAAAAAAATATATTACTTTGTAGTTTTAGTTTTCAATTTACTATCTTCTAATATTTTATTTTTTGCCACATTTCGAAATTTGCTCCCCGCATACACGTGCCGACGCATGGAGGGAAAACTATAATGGCGTCGGAAGGTCCTGACCCGACCCGAAACTTATATTCTATCTTAAATATTAAGTATTACTTTGAGTATTTTCGACGTAATTAGCATTTATCTCTTACGGCAGAGCGAGTTAAGGATTTGATATAGTCAAAAAATATCTAAGCCATATTGAATTTTTGAGTTTTCTTCGTAGACAAGAAATTATTCGCCGGCATATATCAGCTACGTGAAGAAAAAAGTAATAATTTTACATATATTTACCGTAATATTGGATCAAAATAATCTTATTGTATTAGGATGTGTGTTACACAACTGCGTAAAAAAATATGCAATATGTTCTATCTTCTTCTTTTTTAACAAGAATTAATTCCATTTCAAAAGTCTGAAGGCGCTACAAATATTTCATTACAAGATACAAGAATGAACCTAAACTACAAAATTCAGACCCAAGCAAAGAGCACTAGGGGGCTCGATGACACAAAAATAATCCGTTCGATTTTTTCAAAACCAAAATCCTGACTCCACCAATGTTTTCGCATCGCATTTATTTGGTTGACTCGTGTGTGTACTGTGTAGTCATGATAAGTCACAAATGTTAGGTTTGCATGAGATTAAGGGAACTTTTCCATGAGCTCTCAAATATTTCCCATATAATCCATATTCTCTTTAGGGTTTATTGGGTGGTGGGCCCTTCTCCCCCATGTGCTTGCATGTGCTATGTCTTTCTCTCTTTGCCCCACACACCCCTTCCCTTTAAGCAAATATATGGGGCTTCCTGCACATTCTCCTCCTCATTCTCTCTCTCTCTCCTCTCTCAAATCTTGGCTTTGTTGGATCCCTATAAACTGCATCTCTCTCTCTCTCTCTCTCTCTCTCTCTCTCTCTCTCTCTCGACGATCTCTTCGCTCAGATTTTGGCATGATTTTCTATCCCATCAAGTAAAAAAATCGGCAATAAGGTACGTAAGATCTTGGTATATCCAAACTTCAAGAACGATTACCACATGATATTGAATTTGAAGCAGTATATATATCTCTTGCATATTCTTTACTATATACTTGTATTTGTCAGTATTTTAAGTAGATTCAAATCAATAAGACCCTTTATCTCCAATTCAATTAATCTAGCTGCTGCTTTTTTTACAGCAAAAGAGAAATTGTTGTGAAAGATACCAGAATGATGTGGTAGTGGTAATGTTAGAATTTTAAGCTACAATAATGGGTTTTTTTTTTTTTTGCCGAGCAAAAAATAATGGGTATTTTTGCTCAAGAAATTTTATGCAAATTTTTAACTTTTATTTTCTCCGAATTACACCGGTGGAAATTTTCTTTTCCTTGTCCTGATTAATTCACCATTAATACTCAACTATAAAAAACCCTCATATATAAATGATGCACACGTTCTGATATATATGTTCTTTTCTTTTCTTTTTTTGAATTAAAGGTTATATGTTCTTGTTTTTTTTGTTTTCCAGAATGCTGAAGCAAGAATTTCTCAAGAACTTGTCCTGATTAATTCAACATTAATACTCAACTATGAAATACCCTCATAAATGATGCACACGTTCTGATATATATGTTCTTTTCTTTTCTTTTTTGAATTAAAGGTTATATGTTCTTGTTTTTTTGTTTTCCAGAATGCTGAAGCAAGAATTTCTCAAGAAATGGATAATGGGGCTCCAAATTTGCAGCGCCTCAAAGAAGGAAATGAGCATACTGGAGAGGAAAAATGCGATAAAGCTATCGGCGGATTTGGCCATGGCCTCAACCAGAAATGGCAGCACTAATTGGAGCCGCGCCTTAATCGCCAATGCTTCAAAAGAAAATGACAACACCACACTTGTTCATCAAATACTGGGTAAAGATTCCGAGAGCATGATCAAGAAAGCCTCGAATTCCTCGGCTTTTCGTGACAAGAGAGGGACAACCTGCAGAGGCAAGAAGATGTTGAGAAACAGATGTTGCGGGATACGGAGAGTGAAGAAGATGGCTGCATCGGCTAGTTCGATTGCGAAGAAATTGGTGAAGAAAAGAACACAAGTGCTGAAGAGGCTAGTGCCAGGCGGGGAGTCCATGGATGAGTTCAGTTTGATGGAAGAAACCCTAGATTACATCCTCTCACTCCGGGCTCAAGTTGATGTAATGCGGCATTTTGCTAATGCTGCTCCCCCTAATTAATTTCATTCATAAATAGGGTTTGCCAATATTGCCCAAAATGGCCTAATTAGTTATTGTTTCTCCTTCTGCCTTTTACTTAATTTTGCAAGGAGAATCAAATTAATGAAGGTGGTATAGTTGAGGCATGTTTTTATTTAATATGTGAAACATATTAATGGGAATTATAGCCTTTTGATTCCAACTTCTACTTCTCCTTATTAACTTGGCAAAACTTGAATGCCTTTATTTCAGTCAAGTTATTGCATTCGAAGTTAATTTTCCACATCATTGGCCCATTAAAGACTGTAGTATGTTCCAAGGTCTGGGTTGTTCCATTATCAGGTATACGAGAGATTTCTTCGCCACCAAAGACTGTAGTATGTTCCAAGGTCTGGGTTGTTCCGTTATCGGGTATACGAGAGAATTCTTTGCCACCGAAGACTGTAGTATGTTCCAAGGCCTGGGTTGTTCCGTCATCGGGTATACGAGAGATTTTGTTACTGAATTAACAATCTTTTTTGAAATAATTAATTACCAGTCAAAAATACATTTTAACACCAAAAATATATTCTTCTTTTTCTCTCTCAAATATTCAACCGACTGTTTGTTGAAGATCATATTCACTCGGGTACTATAGTCGGCAGACCTGAAGGCGAAAGGAAAATCACTGGCTTTGCTGATTTTATTGCGTTATGTCAACAACAGTAGAAATCTTTTCATTGCAAAAATTGATCTTCAAAAATTCACGATGGCATACCTGAGATATACTAATTGGTACTCGATTGGAACTCCCAACACCATTATACTACAACGCGCTAGCTACTGTTACGTGTCCTAATACCGCTGCTCGAGCTGAGCAAAAAAAAAATACCGCTGCTCGAAATTAAGCCAAACGTTTAAGGTCCTTTTACTGAGAACGAAGGCTAAATTTCATGTAGCATTGTCCTCATCACGGGGTACAGCTAGAATTCAATGGAAAGAAAAAGAAAGAATGCCTCTTTAAAGCAAATTGATGTAGATATCCCCCCCATGGAAATCAGTGTCTTTGAATGTCATCATACCTCCACTGTCTTCACCTCTTTGTCATGTAAAATTCTCCTAGGGTACTCAAATTTGTGTGCGTGTGTGTGTGTGTGTGTGAGAGAGAGAGAGAGAGAGAGAGAGAGAGAGACCTCGTGCATCCTTGAATGCAAATTCAATGTTGTAGCACATATTACTACGTGAATAAAACAGCTGTCACCTAGTCTACTTTAGCTAACTTAGGTTACAAAAATGGAGATCATGGGGGTGTTGTATTATTAGAGCATGGAGAGAATAAAAGGTTGGTATTGACATCAGCCAACAAATGCACCCCTCCCTTCCCCCCTCCCCTCTTCCGAGAACAACTATTTTTACTTTTTCTATAACTTCTCTCTCTCCAATAACAACTATTTTTACTGTTTCTATAATTTTTAGTTTTGTTTTGAACTCTATGGCCCCACAGGTAAGTTTTGGCGGGAGAAATTAGTAAAGTAATGTGTTTTTTTTTCCAAAATGTATATTGGTTTCCCTCCAAATGACCAGATGTAAGCCATTTCAGAATTTCCATTTGTTTTTTGGATGGAAAGTTAACGGTGGGTGGGAAATTGATGAATTTTTAAATAAGTCAGGTATTTTTTGATAATATTTAGAAGGTCATGTACCTATATGTAATTTATGTGAAAGGTCAAGTATTATTTTGAAACACCCTCCCCCGACTTTCTATGATTCTTTCCCAGCCCATTCTGATCTCAATAGTCTTATTATATACAGTCACCAAAATTAACACCTAGATACGTCGGGAGTCGGAACCGAAGCTATGAACTCATCACGTGTGAATTGTGTGCGTGTGTGTGTGTGTGTGTGTGTGAGAGAGAGAGAGAGAGAGAGAGACCTCGTGCATCCTTGAATGCAAATTCAATGTTGTAGCACATATTACTACATGAATAAAACAGCTGTCACCTAGTCTACTTTAGCTAACTTAGGTTACAAAAATGGAGATCATGGGGGTGTTGTATTATTAGAGCATGGAGAGAATAAAAGGTTGGTATTGACATCAGCCAACAAATGCACCCCTCCCTTCCCCCCCTCCCCTCTCCCGAGAACAACTATTTTTACTTTTTCTATAACTTCTCTCTCTCCAATAACAACTATTTTTACTGTTTCTATAATTTTTAGTTTTGTTTTGAACTCTATGGCCCCATAGGTAAGTTTTGGCGAAAGAAATTAGTAAAGTAATGTGTTTTTTTTCCAAAATATATATTGGTTTCCCTCCAAATGACCAGATGTAAGCCATTTCAGAATTTCCATTTGTTTTTTGGATGGAAAGTTAACGGTAGGTGAGAAATTGATGAATTTTTAAATAAGTCAGGTATTTTTTGATAATATTTAGAAGGTCATGTGCCTATGTGTAATTTATGTGAAAGGTCAAGTATTATTTTGAAACACCCTCCCCCGACTTTCTATGATTCTTTTTTTTTTGATAGGCAATAAAGTTTTATTAAGAAACTTGACAATGAATACATCAAGTTGGGAGAGGGGAAGGGGAATCCAACAAAAAGTTGGAAGAAACACCTATTGGGACAAAGCCCAAAATTCCTTAAGGACCTCAAGATGTCCAGATTAAACAATAAAGCTCAAAACCCAATATGCCAAAAGTCCAAAATTAACACCTAGATACGTCGGGAGTCGGAACCGAAGCTATGAACTCATCACGTGTGAATTGTGTAAGAAGTATGTTTAGCCCTAATGAAGGGCTATGGACACTTAAACTTGGCGCCTGTCCAACCAATTGCAACGTGTGAATGGTGTTAGAAAGTAATGAAATTCCTGTTTTGCTAGCTAATCAATTAAAGCAAAAGAAATAGGAATTGAAGAACAACGATGAACACCAAATATACATAAAAAAATTCTAAATGGGCAAAAACTACGAGAAAAAATCAAACACTATGAGAAACATTGTATGATTACAATCGAACTTACTACACAATTGAGAATCCTCGCAATTGACTCAAGAACGATAACTGAATCCTTGTTCACCGTATCCCGCGCTTGATTGCCGCCGTCTCAAATTCTCAAGCCTTTCAAAAACCCTTCGGAAATCCACCGAAGAATGGAACTCCCCTTGGAGTTTGATTGTTGCTTCAATGATTCGGTCATTGGAATGGAACTCCAAGATGCAAGATGACCTTCATTCTCTGATAGGTACTTGGATCCCTATGAGACATATCGAACGACTCTTGACTGTATTACTGAGAGTATATATAAAATTTGCTTTTGTGTGTCATTTTAGGACGAAGGACTTTCGGTCATCTATAAAGGGCAAACCTAGTGCACGAGGCTTTCGGTCATCTATACAACTTTGTTAATTTCATAAATACCATGCAATTTCCAAGTCCAATTAGGGTTTCTATGCAGTGGATAGCGGTTTTATTTAACAAACAGCTCACACAAGATTGAGGGTGGTTCACCGGTTAGGAGCTTATTGTAATGTGATAACCTGATTAGGATGACCTGAATATGAGCCTTTTAAGCTCTTCTTATCGAGCTCGTCCTCATTCAGCAGGGGCTCCGTAGTCATGCCCGGAGAAGGCGACAGGCCACATGCATGCCAGTCGCCTTTCAACCATCTTGTTTTCGTTTTTGAATGATCCGAAAAACTATTATGGAATTAAGATTTCCAAGATTTAGCATAGATTAAAGATTTTATTCACAAAACCAAGTACTATGTATGCATATGTTTCGATGAAAGAAAAATAATAATAAATGTGGCAAATTAGCTTGACGAGCAAACCAAAATCATCCTATAATACTACTTGCCTAATTTTGTACTAATCTTCACCCAAAGATTCTGTCACGGTCACTGCAGAGAATTAATTCTGCATTTATTTTATGTTTGGCCGAGAAAAAGCCAACACCATGTGACAATCACTTTAGTTAATTCCTTTTCCTATATATAGATTCATTTTGTAATTATTCGGGGGGTGCCCCAACTCTTCGCAGTACTACACGCTTCAGTAACGTCCACGTAGTTATATAGAGATGGGACCTATAGAAATGTGCAATGTTGAGGGGTCTCGGGGCACCACGTGACGGTGCCCCAGAATCACGAAATAATTTTTCGAATTTCGGATCTGAATGAGACTTGTGGCCCTTTTTATTAGGCTTTCTACTATTCTTTCCCAGCCCATTCTAATCTCAATAGTCTATTATAGTCACCATAATTAACACTTACATCGGGACCGAAGCTATGAATTTAGCACCGTGGATGATGTTAGAAATTTTTTTTTTTTTTTGGGTCAATGTTAGAAGTATGTTTAATTAGCTCTAATGAAGGGCTATGGACACTTAAACTTGGGCCCTTTCCAACTAATTGCGAGTTTCCAACCTCAGATTGCTTCTATTTTCTCTTCTTGTTTTCCCAAAAAGTCCCCAAAAAGGCAATTGGACAACTTTCCATATCGCGAGGCCAGACTAACAAGTCAAAGCCCATGTAATTACACAACCAAGGTCCATGTAAGTTCGCAACCGGACTCTAGCAAACCAAGGCCCATGTAGTACACTGGGCCTGGGCCAACCGGATTCTCCTATCTAGACTGGGCCTCGGCCAATTTTCAAACTATCTAATAAATGGGCCTGGGCGTCTTCTGCTCGTTATCCGGTCTTGTTTAGAAATTGATTTACATCCTCCTCCAAATCACTCGATGAATTTCATTATATCTCTTCTAGGATCGTTCTATTTCATTTGATTAGCTAATTTTGAAATTGAAATTAATGTAGGCATTAAGTGTTTTAAGAATTTTTTTTTTTTTTTTTTGCATAACTTCGTAGGATTAAACTGTAAATTATTTTTAACAAGGAGCGCAAAGCTATACCACCCAATTTTTTTCACTGGTTACATGTCTAAATATTGGCGGCGGTTCGTTAGGACGGCGAGGGTTCCTCAGGCCGACTCCGCCGGCAAATAGTGGCTCCTCTGTCCCATTCCTCTTCCTTCGTCTCCAGATTTGTTGTTCTTGGTCCGGCAGCGAGCTTAATAAGGTGTGGGGTTGGTGTAAAGGGGTTTTCCATTTTTCATCTGTTTTTCCGTTTTCTCTTCTACCGGCGGGTTTCCCCCATCCGGTTCTGTACAAGTCTGGATGCTGTAGATATGGTGGGTGATGGTGGTGGGCAAATAACCCGGCGCCGTATTGAGGAATGGTCCGGTGTTGGTGGTCTTCGTGTGTCTGGATGTCTGTTTTTGGAGCTGGTGGGTTTTGGTGGTGGTGGTGTTGTTGGGGTTGGTGGCGGTCTGGTGGTGTTTATTTGGGCTACGCAGCAGTTTCGGCTGGATGAAGACTGGTTTTCGGTCGCCGTGGTCTGGTGGTGTTCAATTCTCTTCCCGTTTAGGCTGGTGACCCTTATGGGTTTTGTCCCGGAGACCTATTAGATTTTAGTTGACTTCTTGTTATTTTGCCTTCAAATTCAAGTGATACTTAATTGTTTACGGGTTTGAGCCGTGGATCTATTTAGATCCTCTGTTATCTAGACCAAGATTGGCTCTTATATACCGGTGTTATCGCGGGGCCTGCTTCGGCAGTAGATACCTGAGATTGACGTTTAAGTTGATTTGGTTCTTTTTTGTATCTGTTCTAGAATCTGTTTGTCCGATGGGCTTATGATGAATGAATGACTTTATACATATATATATATCGAGGCGGTTCAAGGGACCTCTAAAAAAACCTCTAAAAAACCCCCCAAATCTTAATCTCATAATTCCCGATCAAATTTTGATGATCCGAGCCGCTCAATGTGTGCAGAATGTGATTTTAAGGGTGTCCGCGAGAAATTGACAAAAAAAATGACCTTGAAGGGCTTGATTTGAGCAGTTTTTTATTAAACCGTTCAATAAAGTTCAATAAAAAACTGTTCGGATGAAGCCCTTTCCGGTCATTTTTTTTGCTGATTTCTCTTAGTTAGCCTTAAAATTACGTTCTGATTATATTGAACGGTTCGGATCATCAAAATTCGATCGGGAACTATGAGGGGTTTTTTTAGAGGTTTCTTTAGGGGTTCCCGGAACCGCCCCGTATATATATATATATATATATATATATAGTTCTTTTTTACAATTATCTAATGATTCTAGCCCCGTTTACTATATTAATTGTATGTTAGATTTGTGGAATTTCATATTAAATTTAACTTCAAATTAAATAAGTTATAACTATACCTAGTGCAAATTTTAATAAGTTTATTTTGATAAGTAACTTTTAATAAGTTAGAACAAGAATTTCATTGTTGGATTAAATAAGTTATACAATTGCTTATTATCACATGAACGTGTGACTTTTAGAATTACTCCTCTTTTTATTTTTGTAAAAATATGAAGTTTAAAACAATTTCACTTTTGAGTAAAAAAAAGCTAGTAGTACATTTTATAATTAATCATCATCAATGTTTTTCACAATTGACACCATGCACCATTGGTCAACCTTCTTCACAAAAATAAACTAGAGCCTAAATAAGTTAGCTTCCAAGTGCTAACAACCAAGCAAAATAGTAATTATGAAATCTACCCAATTCTTTTTTCTTTTTCTTTTTTTAATTCAATACCCAATTCCTTGTTAGGTGTCCTCATGTTACTCTTGTGCTTTGCAAACCAATCTTTTTACTAACTTTATTTTATATCCCCCAACTAATGACTTGACAACAAAAATAAATTAAAAGAAAGTCACAGTCAAGGCATCACATAGCCCTCTTCTTTGGGTGGCCCTCTTGATCAGTCACCCACCATTAACAAAAGCTAATAATCATTCAAAGCAAACAAGATAATTCTCTTGTCACATGAGTGTAATGAACACACCTTGCACCAAATCACCAAAGTACTCAATAAACCACCAATAAGAAAAAGCATAGTGACCCCAAAGCTAATTTTGAAGATAAACAAGTAGTCCACAAAGTTAATTTTGAAATTTCGAAATTATTTCTATTTAAAACTGGGCATGGCCGCATGGTATGTACAGAAATCTACAGTAATATTTAGCAATGAGAGCAAGGGAGAATATAGTGGTCAATATAGAGATCAAGTCCTAAAGGAAATTTTTTTCTTTTGGCGTAGTTATCGATTGGAAAATTTAACTTATATGAATTGCTATTGATTTGATACTAATATTAGCCGTCGGTACGAAATGGTTAGAATATACATATGTGCCTTTCACCAAATCACAAAAATACTCAATAAACTAACAATAAGAAAAAGCATAGTGACCCAAAAGGCTAATTTTGAAGATAAACAAGTACCCCACAAAAGCTACCCAACTAATTTCTCTTACATTTTAATGCAAAAAAGCTAGAACCTTCGTCAGGATTATTCCATTAGTTAATCAAAGCAAAGCTATGAACCTAGTGGAGTAGTTTTATCTTGTAATGATACCCCTCTACTTCTTTTTCTTCAATGTCGGGCCCCCAAAGCGCATGCTTCGTTATAAATAAACCACTGCACTAAGCATCTCTCAATAAAAATAATAAACTGAACGTGTATGATAAATTGTACTACTGTAATTGAGATTCTTGTTCGGTCCTCGTATGTTTTTGTACTTCCAAATTACTTTGGCAATATTTTTTAGCTCTTCCAGAAACTTCAGTGCTACACATGTCCTAAAAGGATTGTCCGATTCGCAAAACGAAAACTTTAAGACAATGCAGTACTTGTCCAAAAAAAATTCCTGCAAGTCACAAAAATAAACTATTGTTCGGTTCTCGTTTTGTGGGACGGACAACATTTTTGGGACGGAGGGAGAATTTTACTTAGTCACTCCGAAATAACCATTTCACGGTTTTCACCATAATCCCTCTCAATCTCACCAAGCAACTATGGTTCAGAGCAGAATGCCCCGTCTTGATTAAGTCCGAAAACCTATATCAAAGGGTGGACGCAGTTTACGTTGTATGTCAATCAGATGAAATGGAAAATAAGGAATAACCGGTGCGAGGGATATGGACGAGTCATGCTCAGTAAAGAAAACAATACACTCGTAGAACAGAACTGATGGTTCCCTTCTTACGAAATTCCTTAAGATAAATGAGCGCGAGTCTTGCTAATTGTCGCCTATGAGATTTAGAAACTATGTTGGCCCAGTTAGAGCATCTCCAACCCATCTACATTTGGGGTCTCCATTTTGGAGACTCGATTCCCATTCTCCATATTTGGAGAATCACCTCCCAAATGAGATCTATCTCCATTTCTCTCATTCACTAATATTCTATTTACTTTATTGCTAGAATTTCGTCAATTATATATAACTTTTAGTACATTACGCATCTTTTTTCTACAAAATTGGTACTATTGGAAAGACAATAATAATACCTTCAAAATGATTCTACTATTAAGTATATGTAAATGTATTTTGAATTAACATCAAATGTAAATTCAAACTATTTGAAATCATAATATTATTTTTTCTCATTTACACTATCCTATCATTGTATTGGTTTGAATAATGAGTTAAAATGAAAAAAAAAAACCATGCATCTAATGAAAGGAGAAAAAAAAAATATCGAACAATAAATGAAGGAAGAGTTGAGGGGAGTTTTTGAGGTGAAAAATGGAGAATTGGGTTGGAATTGTTGATTCTCCAAATTACTTTTTGAATAGAATATATTTTTTTTAAGTCTCCAAAATGGAGAAAGAGTGAGAGATGGGCTGGAGATGCTCTTACGAAACCATATTCTAGTAAACTAGTAACCGATAAATCACCGCCCTCGTGTGCTCCCTCGTGCGCGCTCTCTCTCTCTCTCTCTCTCTCTCTCTCTCTCTCTCTCTCTCTCTGTTACAGTGGTGGCCCTGGACAGCTCTTGCTTGTCATCCTACCACCTGCATGTGAATGCTTCATCTTAAGCTTATATTCCAGGCTTGGATCTAAAAGGTACAAAAAAGGAAGGGACCTCATGCTTCTCTTTATGATTTAATCCTGCAAGGTTCGATGCTGCTATTGTGGCTACCATGTGTTGTTCCCTCTCATTTTGAACCTCAGTGGCATTTCTCCAATTCAAATCTGCTCTTATCTTATGATGCCAAATGGGTCCCTTTTCTCCCATATCCATGCCTCATGTAACATATAAAAACCCAAAGATGGCTATGATTATCCTTTCCAACTGTAAAATATCTCATCTGTCCTCCTCTTCCCTTTCATTTTGTGCAAGTGTTGGGTCAGGGTGAGAAGACAGAAAGAAGATGCATAAACTAGTCATTACATAAGGTGATTTCAGTCCACTCAATTGTGTCTGTTAGGATGGAATGAATTGAGAACAGAAAACAAAGCAAACACGCAAAAATACGAAGTACTTAAGCAGCTGAATTAATAGCCTATGTCCAAATTCGAAAGGAAACAGAAATCTGCTGTTAGACCTGACAGAATTTCCATTAACTAAACCAGTCGTGCGAGTCACAACTGGGTTTACAATCACAGTCTGTGTTGAATTGGAGACAGTATCTAAGAGGGTGATGTATCAATTGGGTGATCAAACTGAGTCACTGATGGTAATGATGTAATGTTCTGTTTGTCCCCTTCTTCCTGTAGCAATTCAAGCATACACAGCTACATAATAACCACTTTCTACATGGGAATGGACCATGTGTTGGAACTCACAACATAGCCATGCATGGTCCACAAAATTATACTCATGACTTAATTTCATGCAGCATACTGTTGCAGTGGCAATTCATCAATTTCAAAGCACATTCACCGGCATTTTTTCAATCTTCAATCAGTAAATGTAAATAGGCTGCATCATTGTGTATGAAATTTTCTATTTCCCGGTAGTAAGTAAACCAAGAATGCACATATGATGGTCCCTTTCATTTCCAACTAAAACATTACATTATTATGCTCCTTATTCCAGAATAGCCACAACCATGTTATTCTATATGTACAATCTCTTTTTAAAGTATATGGGATGCATGATGGTTATAAATTACGCACGCCTATATAAAAATACACCTGCATGTGGGGGGATGTTTATATATCTAAGTAGCCTTTTCTTTTTCTTTCCTAAACTCATCCTAATAACTCTTACTGCTAGTTCCTAAGTACAATGGATATCTCCAATATGGTAAAGGCAACAGTTTCTGAAGCGCATCCTGACACAATGGATTTTCTTTCGCCAGCTTGGTGCAACTTAGCAATCCAGGCTTTCCAACCAGAGTTACAAGATCACTCGCTCATTCTCCATGAAAACTCACTCGTTCTCCATGAACACCCGCTCGTTCTTCAAGAAAACTCACTCGTTCTCCAAGAAAATGTCTCATTCAACAAGTTTGAGTGTGATACCAAACCTCCCTTTCCTGTTAGTCTAATTGGCTTTAACAATCTGATTGCAAATACTGCGTGTCGGTGTGTGTATGTGTGTGCGTGCATGCATGCCTGGCTTATATGCACAGATTTGTACCGTCCGACACACTTGGGCACCTTGTTGTTCTGTCAAATCCATGTGCATCGGATGGTTCCAAATACATCTGTTTGAATCTGTACACATAAGTATGTGCACACAGACTCTCTTTTTGGGATATAAGGCTTAGACTAATTTGGTTTTGTTTAGCAGTCGCCAAAGAGTGTGAAGATGGATAATGGAGATGGGTCTATTCCACCATGGAAATCCAATGATGTGAAGGTAAAATGAAGTAATCATTATATGAAGTTATGCAGACTTAAATGAAAACTACCCTGATTTTTCCTTGATTTTTCCTCTTCAGTCATGGATATGGATGCAACAAGCCATGCACCCAGAATTGAATTACAACAGCTGTTTCAGAAAGAAATGGGTATGTTAACCTAGCAGTATTCTTCTTCTACGTTATCCCCAGTCAATATGCAAGTATCAAGTTCACTTCACCATATAATATGTATCTATAGGAGAAAATTATACAGACCTAGAAATTTTCCAGAGAAGCGTTCAACATGTACTAGTAGTTTTGCACTCTTTTTGAATCAGGCCAACACTCCACCAAAGCATCAACGGGATGCTGCCATCGTACTTTTTTTTTTTTGGTTTTAGCATAGTTGATAGAAGATATGGGAAAAAGTTTTTCATCCACCATTTTCCGCGAGAAACTTTCACCAGAAGTGTCGGAGCCATTTTTGTAATTCCTGTTTACAGTGATAGAGACCCAGAACTCAGTCGCGAAAATTTATATCCTTTTCTATTTGTATCGCATTGCCTAAAGATATACTTCTACATTTCGGATGCAGTTTCCATGGAAGATAGCTCCACTGAAGCATGTCCCAATAAAGAAATGGTGGAAGGAGATTAAGCAGAAGAGGAAAGAAGACCAGAGGTTGCAAAGAGCAGAGGTTCACGCAGCAATATCTGTAGCAGGCATTGCTGCAGCTCTAGCTGCCATAGCGGCTGAGAACTCGAAACAAGATGATGCATCGAACAGTGCCAAGGACGCAGCAGTGGCTTCTGCCGCTGCCCTCGTTGCAGCCCAGTGTGCACAAGTTGCTGAGGCGATGGGGGCCAAGAGAGAGCAGCTTAGCAATATAATGAGTTCAGCCATGACAGGGACTAGTGCTAGTGACATCTTGACACTCACAGCTGCAGCTGCAACATGTGATCACCTTTTTCCTCTCTGTGTCTCTTCTCATGCATGGTGGGCGTAAGAAATATCCTAGGACAGATCCTTTGTCCTAAGAAATATCTTCCGTTCCCTATCTACCTCCAATACGATGTGCTGCAAATCTCAAAATCCACAATCGATACATGGTCGCACGACTAAGATTTCATTGAAACAGAGGGACTGGTATTTCACACCAATTATGTTTCCAAATCAGACTATCGGAGGACCAAAGCGTTCCAACTTTTCAATCTTCATAAGACTATATCATCTTCGATTTGGCCATCTCCATGGGGCTAAAGCTAAACTATCAACAAATGATTCCTAGATTTAAGACCAAAACCATCTATCTCCTACAAACCCACAAATTTAACTCACAGCAAGTTTTATGCTCCATTAAGCATAGCAACAAAAAAAAATGAAGAAACTCATAAATAGGCTGTGTTCTGATTAAGGAAATTATGCTAATTTTGTTAGTAAAGTGCTCACTAATTTACCTTGTGTTTATCTTGTTCTATAGCACTAAGGGGAGCAGCTACCCTTAAAGCCAGGTCAGGATGTAAGAACAAACTAAATGGGAGCGTGCCGGTGCTTCCAATTGAGGATCACAACAATGATTTTGAACTAGATTTTGAGAAATGCAGATCACTTCTCGCCAAGGGTGCAGAGCTCAAGATTGAGTTGCCAGATGGTACGTCGATTTATATCAGATCGTTATCACTGTGAATTGAGAAGATTAATAAAACAGATTGTTTCTTCGTTAGTGGAGACATGGATGGTAATTAAATTTTGAGCAATTGCATTGAAGTTTTTGTTTTTTTTTCCCCTTTCCCACTTTTATTGATGGTTTCTTATCTTCTCTATTTTCCCTTCTTCTTTTCTCATCATTTGGGAGCAGGAAGGTGCATGGTGAGATCAGTTTCTGTTACCCTAACCAATGAATCAAAGGTCAGAATCTTAAAACCATATCTTATTTTTTTCCCCTTTTCAATTCAATTGTGTGTGCGCGTGCAACCATGGGTTACAACATACAAAAAAAGTACGGTTCCCGGAAAATACAAAGCAAGATCTCACGATGTTCATAACCCAATCAACAAACAACAAAAGCTTCTTTCCCTACTGTTTCTACTCCAACCTTTTATGTTTGGTCCGCAAATTCAAGGGCAAGCGATAGCTAATAAGGTGACACCAAAAGCTTTGTCAATTACAAATGAATTTCCAAAAAACTTCATGCAACAAGGAGATAAGAGATTACATCCGAAGTGCAGCAAAACTAATCTGAGCAAATTGGACTCTGGGGCCTTGTGTTCCCTTCTAACACCCAACCTCCAATTCTTACTTTTAATTTGCAGGTTATTCTTAAAATACGGAAGATCAAATTTTTTAATGCCTTTGCAGGCAAGAAGGAAAGTATGTATTTTTCTTTGATATTTCTTTTTCCTCATACCATAATTTGTAATGCTTCAAATGATTTTGATTTCAGTGGACACGGACAATTTACTCTATGTATGAAATTTTTTGGTCTTGTTTTAGGTATTGTAATAGATGTTCATGCCGAATTGTACAAAGATTCAGAAGCCAATCAAGAACCTGATACATGTTATCTCATCGTCCTAACAACGAATGGAGGGATGGTTAAGCTAGATATGATGGACGATTACCAGCGATACAAGATGTGGGCCATGACCATCAATCATATGCTAATGCTCTCTACATCATTTACAAAATACGAGCTTCAATTTTATAAAACTTAAGAGTTAAACATTACATTAATGTGTTTTTGTACTTTCAATCAAGTAATTACGAAGAATGTGTATCGGATCCAAACCATTTAGGTCCACGGAAATTATATGCATTTGTAGTGCATATTGTATTATTTGTTCCCAATAGTAATGGTAATAACGTTGGATGAAAATCATGTCTGCATTGGTAAAGTTGATCAACGTAATATATGGGTAATGTTTGTTGATTGTGTATTGACCATGGATATCTACAAGTCACTCAGCCCTCAGAGGAATTAAGCAAAATCAAGTCAATGTTTAAGGGTTTAACAAGAAGACATATCAAACAAAAATGAATCTGCATACTGATAAGTCAACTTTCAAACAAATAAAAGAGCATGTTCCACAAAAACGTAGTGCAATAGCAACAACGACAAAGCATCCAACAGAAAAGAAACACGTGTACCAAGTTATGAAGACCAGATATGCACTTGTTATGGACTAAGAGTTACTGGCCTTTTAACGAATATATAACCACGGATGCTTGAAGATCTCGGTCAACCTTGAAGTGAGCATGGAAAAACCTTCTTTCCTGCCAATCACAATCCAGATTTAATTGAAAAACAACAGAAAATGCAAGGATTCTGAACACAAAGCAAAAAGGAAAAATTTACCTCTTGAAAAGAATGAGATGTCAAAAAGTCCTTAAGTAGTTTTTCTTGTGAATCAAATAGAACAATATGACTAGGTAAAGACCAATTCTTTGCAAAGTCTGCTGCAAAACCAACTGGATCCATCATGAATCTGTCTGACTCATCTAAAACTCCTTTCTCTTCGCTGTTAAATAGAAAATCAAAGCCAAAACTGAACATTATAACACAAGTCCCCAAGCAAAATCACCAACAAGAAAAAATCTTCAATACATTCCAACTTTCACTACCTGGGTGAGCAGTCCAAAAATTGCATGGGAAGGTTGTGATGCAGGGTAGAGTAATAAGGTAAGGCATGGCAAGGTGTCAAGAAAACTATACTTTCGACTTTCCCAATAAGAGCCTCTTTAGATAGATAATTCATAACATCTTCAGATCCTCTCTGTCCAGCACAGTTTGCAGGTATGCAGGTAAGAATCATCCAAAAGATAGCACGGAAAAAATTGTGTCCAACATAACTATGCAAAGTCTCAGGTTCTTTCTGTAAATTAGCATTTTATCTTTTCAATATTCCTCCATCACACGGAAAAAATTGAGGAGCATATTTATCTTCTTCCTTCATGAGAAAGATAACAATAAAGAGGTTGACCATCGAAGCGATATCTTCCCTTTGTGCTCTTTAATTTAGAATCAAAAACAGAATTTAGCTAGTATCATGTGTTAATGAAGCAGATCAAGTACCTGATGAACCAAACTCATATAAAACGCCATTGGAAGATTGGTAGCTAGCAGAAACAGGACTGCTAAAAGATTTTTTGAGGGGCACTTTGTTTTAATTCTTATAGAGTCTTTTGTTCTACCATATGATGAGTCCGGCTTTCCGATTGTTGCTAATGAGTGCCCAGAGAACATAAGGGCTATTGGAAGCACAGGAAGGACAAACCTGTTAGAGTCCCATAAGATGATGAGTGTATAACATCCATGATCCAAACCATGGAGTAAAAACAGTGTAGTCCAGGAAAATGAAAAGAAAAAATGGAGGAAAGAAAACTAATAAACTCAATAACAGGAGCATGAAATTAGAATTTAAAAGGAGTTACCTGAATTCTTTGTGACCTAGGACACTATAAAGTCCTAGAACCCATGCAATAAGCCCAGAAAGCTTCCACTGTCTAGACGTAATAATGCCAGCAATGGAAAATGGTAGGAAAGTGAAGAGCATAACCGGAAATCCCTGAGAGAAGTACCAGTGCCACTTGTGAGTTCCGTAATAGTCTCCGCCAGATGAAAGAAAGTTGAACTTCAAAAAGTTAAGCGGCACTATGACCCATGCGCCGTACATCAAACGATCCAATAAACATGTAAGTGCGATCACCAGAAACCTGATATGATGAATCAGAGAATAAAGGATCCAATAACATGGCCATCAACATCAAACTGAATTCAGTGGAGATTTCCTGGATTCTGAGAAATTTTGTTTACGTTTACATTTTCTGTCATACTTCATGCTAGCTGAAACTTTTACACGTTTAGAAATCATATGAACAATTTACATGTTTTAGAAACTCAGATGGGATCTAGAGCAAATTATAAAAGGCCTTAAAATCCTCATAATAAACATCAGGTTTTAAATTCAATTCAAGTATCCCTTCCTTTCTCATTGTTCGATAAATGTCATACAAATAAAATTTCCAAATTACCCCCTTCATTATAAGTGCATTGTTTTCCTACACTGAAAAATGCAAATGCAGCTAATAGCATACAAATCTACAAATTACGTTCTTCAAAAAAATTGGAACTTTCTGCAAATTGCTGTAGGTCATATTCATTCACAATCTTGATCAACAAAATTAATTACTCAGATTCTGTGGGATTAAGTTTGTGCAGAACCGAAAGCCCATAGCAAATGCAATTGGCCTTTTTCTTTGATTATTGATTAACGCATTGCTGAAAGTAAAAGGTGCTTGCTTGTGGCTCAGACGCTAGTTAAACTGCTTGTATCCACAATGTTATAACTCAAAGTGTTAGTACTGAGATCATTAATCACATAACATGACTTGATTAAGCAACGAGTATAAGACGAAATACCTGTTGAGCAAAGTAAAAGAAAGGAAAAGATTACGAAAAAAAAAAAACAAGAACAACTTCTACCCACACTATTTGGTCCATAATGTGGTGTCTTTGCATCTTGTTTTTTTGCTCTATTTGGTCTCTGTACTGGATTTGTTTCCTTAGTAGTATCATGTTCAGGCTGAATTAGCCTTGGCTCAGGTGTGGGAGGTGGCTTATTTGGTTTTTCTGGGTTCCTTGGAGTTGGGTCTTTGCCATATGTTTCTCCACTCTCAAGGTTATACCTGTTAGTCCTTGTTTTTGGTTCATTTCTGAATGCCCTCACGTACCAAAGAAAAAAACTCAGACCCAACATGCCCGAGAATGGTCATATTTGTAACTTGTTTTATCCTGAAGGAGTGTCGTGTTTGACGTGGTGTGGGACATAGAAATTGCTCCTCCTAACGAGATGTCGAGATCCTAGGCACAAATCTGTTTTTTTATTTTCTTTTTACACTGATAATTGGGGGAAAAAGTGAAGGATGATTATCTACCCAATAGGGGCCACCTCAAGAAAAATGAAGCTCAGTCTATCACGCGTCACAAGCAACTCTAAAATGCCAACATAAGCCCATGTAATAGCACTTGTTGGTCGAATTGCACATGCTAATGCTGCCACAAGCAAACCCCACTTTCTTGAAACTGAGTGAACTTCACTTGAAGAAGCTCTTATACAGGGCCAGTGGTAAAGCCCCACAAGTGTAAGAACAGTCTCCAAACTGTTGGATAGAGTACGAGTGAAACAGTAAAACATAAACCAGTTTGTCAACTGCGAAAAGAGCTGCAATGGAATTAAGTACTTCAATCATCACAAATGAGATAGATATCCAGACCTAAGCAATTAACAGCCCCTTTGGATGGTGAGAAAGGGGGAGATAAGAAAGGGGAGCCCTTTCTTACCCAATTTCACCATTTTTGGTGAGATTTGGTGAGAAAGGGGAAGAGCAAATCAACAAATCCCATTTTTGCACTTCTCTCTACATTTCTCATCAAAACTCAATCCAAATGAGTGATTCACTGATTTGGCTAGAAACCATAATCCTTTATTTTCTTTCCCTCAATCCAAAGGGACTGAAACAGCACAAAACACAAACTAGAAGGATACTGCCCATTGCGCGGCATGGCCACCAAAGAGTACATGAGAGAGCTTGTACAAGTAAAGATCACCAACTGCAGAGAACATAGACTGCAGCATCCTTGGAGCTTTAATCTATGAAAAACGGTGGCAATTGTCACAACACTACAACAGAAATTCTAGGATACTAAATTTGAAAGCTCATAGACCACATGTTGTGTACGCACCAACAAAAATCATCCAAAGACCAAATGTAAGAGTTTGGTAAATTGGTAGCCAAAGTGAAACGAACCAGTAGTACATAAACAGAAACTACAATTACTGTACAGAAACGGAAATTACAATTACTGTAAGGAATATATATAGCTTAAAAATAGCTCTAGTTCCTGCAATACGGGTGTAAGTTCCAATTTTTAATTACCAGAAGCAGCAAACTAGCTAATTTTGGTTTCATGGAAGGGCGGAAAAGGGGGAATCCGTTGGCACCAATAGGTATCTCCATCTATTGGTCTCCAAATAGTCCCAAGCACCCAACAACACACCAGACAGAACGTATTCGTGTCACAGCCAAAGCATGAAGCATCCAACTTTCGGTATTAGAACTACTTTTTCAGGAAGTCTAGAAATTCTTGGGATTACAATCTCCCATCTACATGAGATGTCAGAATCTATTCTTTACTATCAATTGTGAGCTTCTTGTACTACAAAATCATTAAAATTGGATATTCCAACTCCAAGTGTCTAATTTGGTTACGGCATTAGACACTATCACATATCCATGGCCTTATCCAATCCAGTAGACGCAGGTATTCGAAGGAATGAAAGAGTTCGTTTCAGAATGCATAAAACCATTGCCCAAGACTGAGTAAACCCCAATATCTTACGGTTACAAGTACAATATACCCGTTAATGTCTTGTGAACTGTACCAAAACATATGTCAAACATGTTATTGCAACTAGTCACAAAAAAAATAACATACTAGAATACAGATTTCTCCATAGGCATATTCTTCGCAAAAGATCTCGACAATGTTTTGACTGGCGAACTGGGAAAAAACTTACCATGAATAATGGGGTATCAAGATGAAATAAGGCAAGAACTTTGTAAAGACAAGAAAACAACATCGGATGCAGATAGCTTCGAATCCCCCTTTCCCATTCCCATGTCAAATGTCCATATCTGTCATTTAATCAACCAAATAGACATCATTAGCAGCTTAGTAAGAGACAAACCTAGTCAACAAAACCAAAAGACGAAACAAATTTGGTTAGTAGTCTTTGTACCCAAATGCAATTCGATGAGCAACTTCTAAGACTTGCCAATGTTCATCCGGGTTAAAATATGTCTGCACCAATAAAGAATTTGCCATACGTATAGCCATGCAAATAACAAAAACCCTCCTTGATGAAAACTTTGGATTAGAACTTGAGGTAGTCACTTTCTCTCTGTCAGACGCATTCGGACTTTCAATCTTATCTTTGTCATCCACATTTTTAGCACTCTTCCTGTGTCTCATGCTTTATCACAACCAGATGAACCGGATTGAGAATAAATTATCTGTCATGAGGTAAGCCAAGTATCAGCGTTCTTTGCATATCTGAATCCTTCGCACAATGTTGGTTCCTTTTGGGAGTTCCAACTTTTCAAGGAGACCATATATTTACTGCACCGAAATTCACATAAAAACTTATCGATTTGGAAAACTACAACTTTATCTCTAGCTTAAAAAGTAGTTGTTGGGATTTGTCCCACATTGGTTAATTATCTCCTCCAATACTAGTATATGAGCCTGGGCGGCCTCTCCACTCTTTGCCAATTGGTTTGGAGTTGGATGCTTTAACATGGTATCAGAGCTAGGCTTTTGGAGGCTTTTCCCCTTGTTTGTGCCATAGTTGCACTTTGTTTCATTGTGATCCGTGTGTTCCGGATCCTTTGTTTACCTCTCCACGTGCGAGTCAGGGGTCGCACGTGCGGGGGAGTGTTGGGATTTGTCCCACATTGGTTAATTATCTCCTCCAATACTAGTATATGAGCCTGGGCGGCCTATCCACTCTTTGCCAATTGGTTTGGAGTTGGATGCTTTAACAGTAGTCATAACCATTTATAGGATGTGTTTTTCAGGAAAACTAAAATATGTACATGCATTTTGTACAACCGTAATTGGGAAACATATAAAACCAGATCATTGCAGGAATACATTTCTGCTGTGTGTGTGTGCGGGCACAGCTGAAATGGGCATGTTCAAGTTGAAATCTGTTTGTTCGTTAGGTAAACACACGGGCCAATCACATTCAACAGGTATGTTTTCTACTTAGCTTGCTAGCACCCCATGAGTACTCTCCCCCATTAACCACATCAATTCCACCTCAAAAGCAGGTACTTTTTACACTTCCAAGAAAAACCCAAAATCTTTTTTTGCTAGAACCAGTGGAAGACAAGAAATGAGAAGAAAAAGACTTCAGTTCTGGTCTCAGAGGACTTCCATCAAACAATTGGAATGCATTTGGGTCCTACATTGAACACCAACTAACCAAACATAACCACTCGTGGTGTTATACGCTTCCAAGAAAAGATACAGAAACGTGAAATAGCGGGAAGAACAGAATAGAATCGACAGATCAATCAGAATCATCAGATAATGAGAAATTTGAATTGCGAGCTCAGCTTACCAGATTTGAAGATGCAGAAGCGCTGTCGTAATCTTGATTTCTACTGCTTGGGTAAATCTACGGAGGCCCATATATTCGTTGGGTTAGTCTTTGTTTTTGGGCCGGGTATTTTGTCCATGTCGCAGAGATCCAGTAACTCGTTCTTACCCAAAAAGTAATGGGATTTTTTACTTTTAATAGCACCCGAGATCATTAGAGATCAATGAGTTCTTTTAATTTATAAAAAAAAAATTTTGATTTTTTTTGTTCATTATTTTGAAATTTCTGTTTTGCGGAACGAACAATCTTTCTAATGTGAGTTCACATTATTTTTCTTTGATTGTGGTATTTTTTGTCTACAACTTACTTTTTGGAATTTTTTTTAGATTCTCATCATAATTTTTGAGATTAATTACTCCTTTTAAACGAGAGGAATCAAAAAAATATAAAAATGTAAACAAAAAGTACTAGTTGTTTGATAAATTTTCGTCTTTAGTGATTTTTTTTTCTTTGGTCGTAATTTTATATAGTTTTTAAATTTTTCTCATCAAGACGGATGATTAATCCAAAAACTAAAGCGTGTATTCAACAAAAAAAAAATTTCAAAAAAGACAACACAAATACCGAACCAAGAACTACCAAAAACATTAGGATGACCTCACCTAATTAAAACTCGTTGAAGATATCAATTTTATCAAAAATCATGTGTTCAACATGATTTTGAAAAGCAATTTCTTGACCAAAGCATACTAGCAAATTGAATTGAAACTCATTTATCTCGAGATAAACTCAATACGATTATGCACAAATTAACCCGATCTCAGTATTTTTTACATGATTAATGTAATTGAGAAACGGATACCATTCTATCTTCTTACCTCACAAAAAAGAGCAGGATTTTTAAGGATCAAACCTACTAGTTGACCAAGATCAATCCAAATGCGCGTAAATTAACCCAAACACCCGAGTTATTAAAAAATGGACACTAGTAGACCTCACCCTCACAAACATTAAGTCTTGTAAGACATACGCTCTAAGAACCTCAAGACGATAAATTTCCATTCCCTTTTTTTTTCTCTTTTCATTTCGAATGTAAGAGAATGTTGCAACAAATACGTATGGATAACATGGCATCAGTGACTAACGGAATAAACGTTGTGGTTTTCTGAGGTTGTGATATCACAAGTCAAGGTTGTTAGGGATCGCAATCCATAAAAGCATCCGTCGTGGCCGATCAAGAAACCTAGCTTTCCAAGCGGGTTCATCGCTTTCATATACAAAACCACTTTTCATGTACAAGTTTTTTGCTGATTCATTGTCGACTGCAACGTGGGCATATAAATCCGATATCCCTGCAGGCAAGAATAAGTACATATACAGGGTTAGATTTACAACCAAGTTGCTCAAATCACTTTGACCTTGTTCGGTTAAGGGTTTTGGAATCCAAATCCAAAAACGAACAGGGTCTTTGATTGTATCATTGGATTTACGCAGCTAGTTATAGGAAAGCATAAGACCGGTTCATCAAGCAGTGGATATTAGGAAGAACATACTTAAGAGTCAGTGCTAATGCACAAATGTTAAAGACTGTTAAAGCATCCAACTCCAAACCAATTAGCAAAGAGTGCAGAGGCTGTCTAGGCTCATATACTAGTTTTGGAGGAGATAATTAACCGATGTGGGACAAATCCCAACACTCCCCCGCACGTGCGACCCCCGATTCGCACGTGGAGAGGTCAACAAAGGATCCAAAACACACAGATCACAATGAAACAAAGTGCAACTATAACACAAACATAACACAAACAAAGGGGAAAAGCCTCCGAAAGCCTAGCTCTGATACTATGTTAAAGCATCCAACTCAAAACCAGTTGGCAAAGTGTGGAGAGGCTGTCCAGGCTCATATACTAGTTTTGGAGGAAATAATTAACCGATGTGGGACAAATCCCAAGAAAGACTATCAATGCATTTAACCATTCTTCTGGTACAAATCAACAATTAAATTTTTCCCCCCAAAACCTTCAGCATCCTAATTGGATCGAGGATTTGGTAAGGAAAGTGAATGGAGAAGTTGAAGGATCTGGCCATTGCGAGCTGTTAGCTCCTTCGAACTTTTTACAGTTCCACTTTTTTCCTGTACCCTAATCCTCCAAAAAAAAAAAACCGAGACAAGAACATAAAAAAAAACTTGTGACTCTACTCGAATCAGGACAAGCACATGTTATTTAGCTACAAGAAACGGACTGCATCATTAAAATAACAGCTTAATCTTATGCTATGTTTTCCAACTTTTCATCAAGTATCCATGCTCTTTATTATGGTCTAGTCACAAGCATGGTTGGCTACAGCCTACAGGCAATATGCTTCCAATGATGCAAGTCTGCAGTACTTCTCAGAGGAATGACAATCTGAGTCTAATTTGTTAGTTGGTGCATATTGATAATACTTAGATGACATTGAACACCTAAGAATTGAGATGAAGATTTTCTAGCATAAGAACTATTAACATATGAACTTAGAAGAAAGAGAGATTTGTCTATTCAAAGGTCGAGAGATAGATTAGGTTAAAAGATGAACGTGTTAATACAAGCAATGATGCCATCATGGAGGTTGAGGCAAAAAAATTGAACTACAAATATAGTGAAAAGATTACCCCAATCTTCAGCAACCAACTTGGATTTCGCAATCAGCATATAACCCAATCCATTTCTATGAAGTTCTTTGGCAACGCATACATTGCTCAAATACGCTCTTGCAAAGTCACCACCAATCCCCTAGAAAGGAATGCCCAAATGACCATAAAGAACCAGAATCAGTGCAGTATAGAATCCTACTACGATCAAGAATTAGGTCATAGTTGTCAATATCCTAAGGTTAGAGATAAACTACATTAGAAGGTACAATCAACACCCACTTCCAATTACGGTATGGAATATGGATTGTAAAATGGTGAAAGCTAAATAAGACATGTTCTACACGATAAACGTTATATGTTCTTTCTTATAATGATTCAAGTATAAGTTCTTTCCATTATGAAATGAGGAAACATGGTTCTAAGTTGATAGGTTATGTAAGATAGCTTGATATACATTGTTGGACCCGTTTTAAGCTTAAGCTTTTGGGACAATTGGTAACTTAACAAATTACAAGAAATTCATAGTCAGATGCTAAGGCATAGTAAGAATAAGAAGGAATAATCGAATTCAAACATGGATTAACCGTGATTCTACAACAAAAGCATCATGTAAGATTTCACCAAAAATGCCTTGAAATAAACAACCATGTCATTGCATCTTATCCTCTCCCATAATCAAGGCATAGTTTAATCTCTGCATAAGTAGCCTCCTCAAGCAATCAATCATAGGACTTAATGGCCTGCCACAAAAGAAAATTAACCACCAAAACCTTCCAATCAACCACGATCAGCAACAGGGCCGGAAAAGTCATCTCTAACTTCTGACATTTCTTTCCCACACTGTAACATCTAGCGCACTCGCTTCCACCACCAACCCATAGCCACTTACTCCTCTCTTTTTTTTTTCAGTGCTTACCCATAGCCACTTACAATCACAACCCTCAATGCCTAAAACTTTCTGCACAGCAGTAATTCTATTCAGAATCTTTGCAGTTGTCATAATGGCAGTGTGGGTATTCACCAGCAGCTTGTAATATACTACTACGTTTTTGCTTTGACCTTTGTCAAGTTTAGAATGAGGCAGCAACTAGCACTTCCCTACAACTTTAGTGTTCAGAAAGATATAACCATAATATCCACATATCTACATGCAACTGTCGTATACTTTAATCTTTTTCTATCATGACAAGGTAAAATAATTGCAACTCAACTATTGCAACCTACGCGAAGATAATAGTAGTATAGTTTCCATCAGAATATCCACGGGAAGCACTACCATTAACCTGTCTGGAATCACAGAAACAAACATGAAAGCCCATCTTTTCTATCGGAAATCTAATTAAATTTCTGTGCGGAAGGAGCCTGAAGACTTAAAAAGGCGAAAACAAATACAATACTTGAATCAAGGAGAATCAAACTTCAGAATCTAGTTTAATAAAATGTGAAAGATACATATCCCCAAAAGAACGATAGGAAGAGGGAAAAAACGGACAAGGTCATATGAAATCTACATCTATCATGAACGAATCACATAAACCAGACATGCCCTGGTTAAACCAATTAAGAAAATATGTATCACATGCATTAACTATTTGGAGATAATAATGAGATTCAACCTGTGGCTTCATCCCAGTTATTTCATCAGGAAGATGTATGCACTGATTAAGATCAAGGGTCCCGACCAATACCCGATCTTCTCCATTCTCTGAAAACTAAAGATGGAATTATAGAAACAGAAAATTAGACATTGCATCTCATATGCAGACACGTGAAATAAACAAAGAATACACGCATGCTCTTCCCTGTATATACCTACATATCTGCATATCATTGCTTATTCAGAGCAAAGTTTATTAATGTAAACTCTGCCAGCACGTCTCATTAAACAAAAACAAAAACTCTGCCAGCAGAGAAACTGAGTAGATTGCACAAAATGTTACAGTAATAAATTCCAGAATTCTGCATCCGGTAGCATAACTGAACAAATTATGAAACGTTGACTATTTTAAGAGACTCCAAGATTATACAAGAAAAAGCTATGCGCCCTGCTTTCTCGTGCGGTCCGACAAATATATCTTTATCTCCAGTTTTGGGATTGAAAACTCAGAAAGTTTAACTAGAAAGAGTTAAACATAGGAGAAAAGAGAATCCTAGTCGATTTCATCTAAACCTCATAATTTTGTCAGGCTAAATCATGAAAAAGAAGCTGATCTCCATACAGCGAATTATCTTCTGGAAATTCAAAACCTGTTGTACAGGCATTTGTTGCATACGTAAGCCCACATTATCCGATCTTAATCGAGTTCATTTATCTCCTTGAGGGATGTGTTCGGTTGGATGATTACAATTCAACCAAGACTCTAGTAACAGCAGCAGTTATTTTCATTAAACCAAAACGGCTTATCTAGGATCTACAAAGTCCATCATTTATGAAATAGTTACATATGCACAAAAGAATGGAAATAGTCATACCGTGCATGTGGTGCACAAATCATCTGAAATGCTTAACACATGTGACAATGGAAGGCTGGCGTTGATGCAGGTAACTCTTCCAAAACCTGTCCTCTTCCCAGCAATACGTTCCTTTAACGCTTCAAACTCACGCTCAGCCAAGCATTTCTTATAATCCTAACAGAACTTGACAAGAAGAGGGTAACATCAGTGATTCAGTTCACTATTTATGTTGAGCATTGTATTAGTCCCTTTTTACTGTTTTCATCTTAGTCCCTTTTTAGGCCCATAATGCTACTAGGATTTGTAGTTGTGGTTGAATAGGTTTAATAGAGTTCATAGGAGGTCGGAAAGTATGTAAAACTTTCCTCACCATACGAGAACTACATCATCTACAATTTGCTTCCAAATGCGGGACTTGTGGGTGCCCTTATGTTGCATGGACGATCCAAAATATATAAATTACCCACTCTCTTGAGTTAGGGGGTACGAGTTATGTATTCACCAAGAAAGAAGCTTAACATTAGCTAAAGAAACATTTGGATGGGAAATAGAAATATCTCTATCTCCCCCATATGATTTCAATTACACCTCTAAACAACTTACAAGTAGTTATAACACATAGATAATAATACTACTAGTATTCTAAAAGTCACTAGGCGTTAGTCGAGCGGAGGAGGGGCCCCTAGCATCTAAGCGCCAATTTGTTGGTCGCCTAGCACCTAGCAGCCGACTAGTTGGCCGCCTCGGTAGATTTTAATCTAGGCATTGGAACCCACCTACCACCTAGACCCCAACTGGTCGGCCCCCTAGACCGACTCTAGAACACTGTAACTGCACAAAATCCAATACAGAATTAGTTTTCCCCATGTGCCCCCATATCCTTCAACTTTACTGATTATCCCAATTTCCCAAGGTTTTCAGGAAGTCTAGCATTTTGACCATTTGGTTGCAGGATCATTATGTTGGGCAGACGAATCCACCCCAAACTTCCTCCCGCGCTCCCAAGTCAAAAACTCCGATGGATCTCGCTCCTATTGAGAAAGGAGCGTGCTATCAGTAAGAGCTGTTTTTATCCTCCGCCCTACTTCGTGCAACCAAGTTAGACCACCCACTCGCACCCCATAATTGTTTGGCATCAAATATTCACTTTATGGTTTCGGCTAACTCACGTGTTTGGGACGCGGAAACTTGGCTAATCCAGGGCCTATCCCACCGTCCAGTAGCGGCCCGGGCATCAACTATTCACTATAGATTGAGCAATTATGAAACCTTAACTAACTATGCTGAATCGATCAAATCCAACACAAGGTCAACTCACTTCGACGCCGACGACGGACGGGTTGAAATCGTTGAACGTTCGAATGCGGAGACGGGCCGCGGCCCAGAGCTCGTCCTCGGAGACGGCTTCGGCCAGTTTGAGCGCCGACCTGTCGAGCTTGGTCGGGTTGCAGAGGTGCGAGGAGGACGCGACGGCGGTGATGGGGCGGCGGCGGGAGGTGGCGTGGAAGGAGAGGTGGGGGGAGAGTAGTAGCGGAGGTGGAGATGTAAGAACTGCCATTGCTTTATCCTCTCTCTCTCTCTCTCTCTCTCTCTCTCTCTCTCGGTCCAGTTCCCAGAGTTTTTCGCACCGTGGTCTATACAAGCCTCTTTGGCTACGCTACTTGGGTGAGAAAGGAAAAGAAATAGGTGTCCTTTCTTTTAACGAAGAAAAAGAGAAAAGAAATGAGTATGATTTCCCACCGTCTCATTTAGATAGGCTTTCTTGCACTTTCTTTTCCTACCAAATATTACTAATTTTTGTGAGAAACAAAAATGGTTGTATAAGAGGTTCTTGATTCTCACCATCACTCACTTTCTCTCACATATTTATGCTGTGTTTTTGAAAAATTTTGAGTTTGATTTTTGGAGTGATGAGTAGAGCGAGAAATTAAGGTAATGATTGTAGATAGTGATAATGAGTGGAGATAGATAGGGAGAGAAGTCAAAATAATGATTAAAAATATGGGTAATGAGTGAAAAGAGAAATGAGAGTAATGATCGAAAGTATGAATAATGAGTATTTTTTTAATTGAAATTTTATTTCCAAAAAACAAATCAAACAAGGCATTAATCATCCAAACAAAGAAGAGAAATCGACCTTTAACCATCTACTTAAAGCAATCCTAGCTCGACCTAATCGATCTTAAGCTAAACTTATTTTTGAAATGAGCCGAGCTCAAATACTTCAAAAGTTCAGGTTGACTCAGCTCGACTATTTATACGACGACATTTAGGCTATGTTTGGAACCTGATTATGGAAAGGAAAATGAAGAGAAAATAATGGAGGAAAATTTAAGAAAAAATCGTAGTGAAAATTGAACTTGTTTTCCAAACTTTCTCTTCTCTTTTTCTATAAGCCAAACAATGGAAAGAAAGTTTTTAAAAAATCTCCTTTCTTTTGACCTTTACATGTCTTTTCACAAGTTCCAAACACACACCCTTGGATGAGTGGAGGAGTTTCTCTAGAAGCTGTTCGTTGTAGCCCAATTTAAGTACAAGACGGGCCGTAACTGTCAGGATAGGTAACCCACTCGGAATCTGGGCTTAAAAAGGCTTTTGTTTGGCATCAAGGCCCAAAAAAAAAATACTGGCCTTTAACTTATGGTATTAAAGCTCAAGGGTGGGGCACAAAAGCTCAAGCACTTTCGACTACTTCTCCGGGTTCAGCCCAAATGAAACTGGGCAACTCTTTGGAGGTTATGGGACGAACTGTTCATTTTGTTTAAAACACTTTCTTCAGCGTTCATGTAAAAAATAATCTCAATCTTATATTGGCGATGACGTTGACGATACCTCCAATCTTACTTTAAAGTAAAGTTGAATGTTTTAGTAAATACCCTTACCAATATTTAATTAAGCTGATTTTTAATAAGGACCTTACACAAAATGAACGACTCTGATTTTTTTATTTATATATCCCAAACGATTCCAAAATAGGACTGTAAACGCAGGTACTGATTTGAAATCTGTGTCAATAGCACATCTCACAAAAAAGAATCATATGGTATGGGGTTTTCTTTCCAGCACTCAAAGATGTTCTGGCTTGCTTACACACATCTCGCCAAATCTCCTGGTCACGAAAAGGCAGGCGATCTAAGACTAGAGAATTCACAAAAAAAAATTCTTTCTTGCAATTTGATCCCAAAAATCGAATTAACCTTGGTTAAATGTGTGGTGAGCAAACATGCCGGCTGCCGACCAACCAGACTGAGGGAGTGTTTTGGATTCTCAAAAAAGAAACCTTTTAGAAAAGGAAGATAATTTCAATCTCAAAATTCATGTGTTTACGCAAATAATTTTCCTACCAATATGGATCTTGTTTGATAGATCTCATTGAGATCTTTTTAAATGGTGCAAAAAAATTTAAAAATTATTTTTCATTTTCATTATATTTGAGCTTAAAATTATTTTATTCTTAAAAAAAGAGTTTAAAAAGAAAGCGGAACGTCACCTAATCCTTTGGAGGTTTTTTTTCTTGGTGCTTGGTTCTAGTATGGAGCTTACGAATCATGTATGATTAGAAAAATCAAAGATAGTTTGAATGGAGTATTCCCGTTCCGCTTTTCCAAAAATCTTCTTTTTTAAAAAGAAGTTAATTTCAAACTTAAATATAACAAAAATAAAAACTAATTTTTCAATTTTTTCTGTACCGTTTAAACGATCTCAATGAGATCTATCAAACAAAATTCATATTGATAAAAAATTATTTGTGTAAACACATAATTTTTAACCTTAAAATTTACATTCTTTTTTAAAAACCTATTTTTTAAAAAAGTGGAATGACTTCTGATTTTACTGATGTAACATTACACCTTTATTAACAATAATATTCTCTTCTTTTTTAGCTCCGCTGTGTGAATTTATAAAGTCATCCTTTCATGTGTTAAAAAAGTGCAAATATGAAGGATAAATTTAGAAATGCTACTAGTACAGCAGCCCTGCACAGACCCCTCTTGCGTCCGTCTTGGGTCCCGCAAAGATGATTGGAGCCGCTTATTTTGTTCAAAATACTTCGTTTTTGATCCCTGTAAAAAATCACCTCAATCCAATATCAGGAAAGGTATTTACGAATCATCCAACTTTACTTCAAAATTTAGGCTAGTGTCTCCGATCATCCTTGCGGGACCCGAGATGGGAGAAAGGGATCTGTGCAGGGCTGCTGTACCAGTAGTAGCGTTCGGATAAATTTGTGATTTCACATGCAAAAATTAAAAAAGAAGTGTGGTTATGAATAGAGAAAGTTTAATAATCACTACTTTATTTATGGGAAATGATTTTGCCACTCTTTTTTTTGTTAACGCCACTCTTCTGCAAGTATATTTTGGTGCACACTTTTTAGTTTTACTTAATCGAAACACTCTAAAAACGGAATTCTGCAGTGCAGCCCACACTATATAGTCTATATGGGCTATAGGGCAGGCGATCCGGCCGTCCATTTAGCCTGATGATCTGAGCCATTTATTGCTCAAATTAAAATCGGAGCCGTTCACTGAAATAAACGACCGAATCGACTACCATACAGCCTATCCTACATGATCATGAGAGAACGGGTTTCTTGTTTTTGTCTGTTACTATCTCCTACTGTGGTAGTTGTGTACGAGCCACAGAGTAGTTCAATGAAACTTAAAGAGCCCAACAATCATCAGTACGTGGAATTTTCATTTTCAAGAATTTTGTTAGATGAAGAGAGTATGTTGGACGTATATATGCAGTGATGCACATAGAGGACCAAATGGTGTGTTGTTTTTGCCCCATACTTGTTGTACTGGGAGACCCTAATCTGTCTTTACATACGCTGCTCCAAGGAGAGAGAGAGAGAGAGAGAGGGGCCTGAGCACATGGATGGGAAGTGGGAACCAAGTGTTGTCACATCTGAAAGGTAGTGATGATGATTATCAAGAATTTAAAGCTCTTTGTGCAGAGTAAAAAAGGAATCAAACCCCCTTAGGGGGGCCCCAACTCAACCCATTCACTTCCCTTCATGGCGCAGAAGTGTCCGAAAGAGTTTACGCATATTTTAACTTCTTTGTTTTTTCAGAATCGATCAAAGGTAAATCATCCACAAATGGTTCTAATGGAGCTTAATTTCAAGAATTGAATTTTGTTCAACTGCGTGAAAAATAGACCTATCAACCAACCGGGCTTATCCTCTTAGGACCCGCTCCGGTTTCTTTAAAAAAAAATTTTAGGAAAGAAAGGTAATTTCAATATTAAAAATGTGTTTACGCAAATAATTTTCTTACCAATATTAATCTTTTTTTATAGAACTCATTGATATCTTTTAAACAATGCAAAAAAATTAATTTTTATTTTTATTATAATTTAAACTTAAAATTATCTTGTTTTTGAAAAAAAAAATTTTAAAAGAAAGCGAAACAAAACCTTAGTCTTGTCATTCAGATAACTCATCTCACCGATACAAGTCTTAAATACAGTGTGGTCTGCCGTAGGGGAATAATTGCCCCCTCACTGACTGCTTCTCTTCATAGCTGAAGCTGATACTACAGGACCAAGCAATGCATACTGTGCTACAGAAACCCTAGCTACTTTAATCCCAATTTATCCTACTCTCAAGCTAGAGAGAGATGTAGAGCTCGGGGGTGTTTTAGGAATTCCCTTTTCAGATTATGCATTTTGCATTTTTTTTATGGGTGTTTAAGGAGTTAATTTTCAAAACTTATTTCGTAATTATGATTATAATCTTTAAAAAGTGACTCCCAAACACTATTAGGTACTATAGTGTCTTTTCTTATTGTACCTTTTTTTTTTTTTTTTTTGATCTTTATGATGAATGAAAATTATTTTTGTTTTCTCACATGATCGAGATACAAAATTGAGTGTCAGTGACTAAAACTGAAGTGCCAAAATCAATTTTCATTAAAAAAAATACTAATAGAGGCTGTTTGGGAGGCAAATCATTATGCATTTTGCAGTCTTTTTTTGTTTGTTTGGGAGCGAAATTCTGATAATGCATAATGTGACAATGCATTCTCAAAACTGAGGCACGAGCCCTGTACAAGCGCTTTTTTTTTTTCCCCCTTATTTTGAATTATCTTTCTTAATTCATAAGCTATTTTGAGCATTATCCTAAAGAAATACTCATTCATAATCTATTTTTAACATTATTCTTCCAAACACTACTCTATTGCAAAATCAATTCAGTGTACATGTCTCTCGAAATAATCTACCAAATTCATAATCTAATCTAGCAACTACTATCCAAAATTAACAACTCTCATCACAACACAAAATGCGAAAATTAATTAGGCTGCCCAACCAGGTGTGCTTTTTGCCATTGTGAATATGCTTTTCATAGCTCAGCCTTTTAAACTTGGAGAAAGCTGCTTACTTCTGAGTTTTCTTCTCCCACACCTAAAATGATCAAAAGATCTTGTTTGCCAGTCTACATATGAGTAGTAAATTTCTCCTAATAAATCTATACTAGTAAATTTTGGGCATTGTGTTCGATCTGACTCATGCATCCTTTGGACTTGGATGTTCCAAAGATGATCTGACGATGGACATACATTGGGTACAATACATGGGGTTCTTCATGAGTATGTATATATGCCGCATCGTGCATGTGTGTGCAGGATGGTACATGGGAATGTTAACCACATCCATTGCATGCCCTACTTTGTACATTCACTAAATTGGGTGCCATGGATGGGATGCTGCATCAAATGATTTTGTTCGTTTTGGAGTCTCAGAACCTGGGCGCGATCTTTCAATAAATTTTTCTATTTATTTCTCTTCACTCAATACTCTAAAAAACTTCCCTCAAAACCCTCAAACGAACAAGGCCTGGTGATCGAGAAATTGGTTGAGGCAGAGTAAATTTTTTATCTGAGGCTGATCAGCATTGTCCTCTCAAACTACTCATTCATAATCTATTATGAGTATTGTCATCTTAAACACTACTCTGTTGCAAATTCTATTTTGCACGTATCTCCCAAACACTTTACTAGATTTATAATCTATTATGGTCACAATCCAAAATCAGGTTCCGTTCAACTAATTAAGGTTCTTATTTGTTAAGTATTTATTTTCCGTTTTATGAGATAGATCATTCTTTTATACTACATCACCTTCAATTCAAAAAAAAAATTAAGTACTTATTTTAGTTAGTGGAATGGGGCTTCCACAATCAAAAATGCAAAATGCAAAATTTTTAGGCTCCCATACAGGCCTTGATCGAGTTTCTGTACACTTTTTTGTGTAAACTTTTTTACTTTTCGCACTCTTTGTTGAGTATTTCGTCGTAATTTTTTGGTTTAATCATTCTTCTCAAAGAGAGTAATCTAAAAAGTATAAAAATGTGGACTGATGTTTAAAAAAGCTTTCAAATAATACGACACTTAAGACAAAAAAGACAGCTATTTAATCTTTTTTCATCTTGAATGAACTTGTTTTTGCTTTTAGTCACTATTTTTTACTTTTTAGACTATTCTCGTCGTCGAGATGGATTATTAATCCAAAAGTATGACACAAATTTTAAAAAAACTAACAAACTATACATAAAACGGAAAAAATAAAAAAATTTACAAGAACTCAGCAGGATTGTCTTGAGATATTGAAAAAAAGAAAGGCGGCAAACAATAGGTATTAAATTCTTGGAGGAGAGTAAATTTTGTCCGGATCTGGCGGAAAAGGGAGTTTTCCGCCACCCTGTGGTCCCCTTCGCACATTTTTTTGGTAATTCAAATCGTGCATTTTGTAGAGTTTGTAAAATAATCTATTCATACAAAAAATCAGTTTGTCCGAACATCAATAGGTATATCAAAAGTTGAGTTTTTTGACCAAAAAATGAACGGCTGTGGACAATTTAACTTAAAAAACAGTTCACAGATCCAGGCCGTTCATTTGTTTGTCTAGAAGTCAACTTTTGACATACCTATTAATGTCTGGACAAGCTAATTTTTCGCGTAGATATAATATTTTACAAACCTTAAAAAATGTACGGTTTGAATTATCCAAAAAAATGAGCGAAGCGAACCCACGAAAGATGCTGGTGGAAAACCCATTCTGTTCGGATGAGCCGATTCTTGGAATATGATGTGATCGATGTTGTGGAGTACTCAAAATTTTTGGACTTCAATACATAGCGGGCTTGTTCGTTGTGGAGTACTCAAAATTTTTGCACACGATCTCTAATAATTTTTCAATATCTATCTTTTTACACTTTAAAACCTTTCTCAAAATCCAAACCAAATAGGGTCGCATGTTGCCAAGTTTAATATCCTCCCTCCGTCCTTTTTCAAATCTACTACAATTGTGTCATTTTCCATTGCCTATATCTTTCAATGCATATTGTTAAAAGTACGCAATATATTTCAATTATTTCTATAATATAATGATTTTTAAAAATAAAATATACATCGAGAAATATAATTTATTAAAAATAACACGCAAAAGCATAATAAAATACTTAAAAAGAAACCGAGGAAGTAATTGCGTACGTACGCGGTATTGCCACATTAGTCTGCATACTTGTCACTACCCGTTATGCTTCTCAATTCTCCGTACCGAAATTTGCCTGTTTTTGGTGCATTTTCAATTATCATATGACATGAAAATCTCGAGAGGTATATTTGCCTGTATTTTGGTATCTCTCAAGATTTTGGATTAATTTATTAAAGACCGTGTGCAGAGAGCAAGTGGTTCTCTAGACTCAAACCAAATACAGTCCAAATGTTTTGTGAAATAGTCCACAATAATGTTTCAAGAAAGAAGAGTTATGGAGCACCATATGGCATCACTGCTCAATGAGCACATAATACTTTTCCTTCCAATATGATATAACTGTATAACTACCCTAATGAAAACAAAAACGATGGTACGTGCATATCCTTTTTTGGGAGATTGAAAGCTGTGGCTAGACGGTAAACTGCTAGGAAAATAGTCAAAGAACCTTTTGAGAGAGAGAGAGATCTAGAGAGAGAGAGATGCATGTTACTACTACTACTACTGAAAGCTGTGGTTTTAATTAATTGCAACAGTCGGAAGCACTGATCAAAAACACTGTCGAAACTTTGCATGTTTTCATTTTCGTCAAAAGTTTGAAAATACGAGTTCCCATGCTTCTTATTCTTTCGGGTTTGGCGTAACTGAGGAGGTAAAAGATGTGAGAGAGCTCAGACAGATGCGCTTTAGTTAAAAGGGATACTAGCTTTGATCTGTCACTCTTGCACTCCCCATTCTTGTACTTTCCCCATTTTTTTTATTTTATAATTTGTCCGGATCAGTATACGCACTTCTCGACGAATTCTTGAACAAAAATGATACTCACATAACAATCTAAACACAACAACTTACACAACCTCTCATATGCATGTGGGCTCCACACACACTACTATGTGTGGGCCCTACATCACTACAAGAAAATTGTTCTATAGCAACGGTCGAAAGCGTTGCCAAAAATTGAAAAAACCGTTGGTAAAGACCCCTTTAGTCTACACCAACGGTTTTAGAACCGTTGGCCAAACCGTTGCAATATATCCGTTGCTGTAGGGTTATAGCAACGGTTTTATCGAGCGTTGGTACAGATTTTTTTTTAGCAACGGTTCCATTAGCAACGGTTATAACCGTTGCTAAAGGCTATTTTCTTTTTTTTTTTTTAAATAAACCACTGTGTGACGTAAGCCACCACGTGGCACTGACACGTGTCAAACGAGCTGACGTGGCGCTGACGTGGCATCCACGTGTCTCTGACATGGCGGCCACGTGGCACCCACGTGGAGCTGACATGGCGCCCGCGTGGATCTGACGTGGTGCCCGCGTGGCGCCTGACGTGGCGCCCGCGTGGCTGGGAAATAATCTTTGCACCTGCTGGGAGTCGAACACGCGACCTCCCGTCTTCGCGCGCGCGCGCGAACCAACTGAGCTAGCCCATGACTTGTGAGAAATAATACCCCTTTTAATATTTATACTATACTAGCCGGATTTTTTTTATCCTTTTTTTAAATTTTCGGTTTATACTATGCAAATAATTACTAGTTTCATTTTTTTTCGATCCGAAGCATCTATTTTTTAAAAAATAGTTCTATTATTCACTCATCATCAATTAAATTGACATGCACCAGGTTCCAAAAAAAACAAAAAAACCCTCTCTGTTTTCCTTTTTTTTTTCAATATTAATTTTGCCGTTTCTAAATTTTTGTTAGATTCACATAAATTTTTTTGATTGGTTAATCATTACTATGAGATGAGTCTAAAAAATTTAAAAAATGTAATTAAAAGCATAAAAAATCAATATGGGTGAAAAAATATCAAACAACTAACATTTGTTATCTTTAGTGTCATCTTATATGATTTTTTTTTCAATTTCAGTCCACAATTTTATACTTTTTTTTTATTCTTATTAAGATGAATGATTAATCCCAAAATGAATGATTAGTTTCAGAAATTACCACAAAATGCTAAAAATATACGTTAAAAGCATAAAAAATCAATATGGGTGAAAAAATATCAAACAACTAACATTTGTTGTCTTTAGTGTCATCTTATATGATTTTTTTTTCAATTTCAGTCCACAATTTTATACTTTTTTTATTCTTATTAAGATGAATGATTAATCCCAAAATGAATGATTAGTTTCAGAAATTACCACAAAATGCTAAAAAAATACGTTAAAAGCATAAAAAATCAATATGGGTGAAAAAATATCAAACAACTAACATTTTTTGTATTAATGTCATCTTATATGATTTTTTTTTTCAATTTCAGTCCACAATTTTATACTTTTTTTTTATTCTTATTAAGATGAATGATTAATCCCAAAATGAATGATTAGTTTCAAAAATTACCACAAAATGCTAAAAAAATACGTTAAATAAACAATATCGGAAAAATATCGCAATAAAAATTTAGGAAAAATAGCCATAACAAAAGCAACGGTTAATGAAAACCGTTGCTAGAGTCCAGTTTATAGCAACGGTTATTGAAAACCGTTGCTATAGGCTAGTTTATAGTAACGGTTATTGGGAACCGTTGCTATAGTGTTGTAATCTAGCAACGGTCACATAAAAACCGTTGCTATAGTCCTGTTTCTAGTAACGTTTTAAAAACCGTTACTATAGACCCATCTATACCAACGGTTTTTGCAACCGTTGCTAAAAAACCGTTGGGAGATCCAGATTTTCTTGTAGTGCATGTATGTGAGAGGTTGTGTAAGTTGTTGAGTTTGGATTGTTGTGTGAGTAGCATTATCCATTCTTGAAGGCCATAACCCCACTTAAAGTCGGAGCAAATACATCTATATGGACTCACGTACGCCAAAATGAGTTGATAGTACCTGAGAGGTTTAAGAAGAAGCAAACTCTAATTAAGGATGCGTTCTTTTAAACTTAACTTATTTTTAATTCCCTTTTGAAACTTAAATGAGAATACGTTAAGTTCATCAATTCTTCTAAACTTAAACTTAAATGTCTAAACACACACAATTACAAATAAGTTATGTTTAAGGATGGAAAATAAGTTTAGTGTAGAAGAATGGACTGAATAAAAAAAATAAGTTAGGTTTAAAAGTACGCAACCTTAAGTCTCGGGCAAGTAACCATGTTTGGTGAGATGATTTGCTCATGTCTTCCCTCCGTGGAGACTAAGGTTCGAGTCCTACGAGGGGCGGGATTTCAAGTCTATGGATAGCCCTCCGAGCTCCCTCGTAACTAACTTCCTATTAACCCTGCTAACTATATATAAAATACGGCAAAAAAAGAAAAGTGTCAGGTACTTTTGTCTTTTCCCCTCCCACCCCACATACTACAGTCAGAGCAATGTTGGGCAAAAATATGTTCAAACAAAAATTCAGATATCGCGCGGTTGATTTGTTTGAAATTGTTTAATGCAAAGTTTTTGTTTGACCAAAAAAAAAAAAGAAATCGTTTAATAAACCCATATTTTACATCATGCACGTATATATTGAATTGTATTAGACACATTTGTATATAAAATATTTTCCTTTGGAGCGAGCAATAATAGTCACGAAGATATCCTGGTATATAAAACCCACACAACATATGCATATAAAAACCTAATGTCAATACCAGAGAATGCTAATTGGTCTGTTAGTTTCTATTGTGGCACGAATCAAATACAGATAAAGATATCTTTGTAATTAAGGCACGTCAAGAAAAAAAATTTAATTCTGCAAAAATTAAATTCTTATACATAATGGGTAGTCAGTTAGTCGCACAATCTAATAAAATAATGTCTAAAGATCAACAAAATTTTTTAAAATGGAAGTGATTCGGGGCATGTAGAGATTATAAAAATCATACGTATTAAAAAGATTATTTGTAACAATTGAAACTCTTAAATGAATTAACTATAAACAGTTGAAACTTTTGCAACGACAGAACAGAGAGAAACATACGGAGAGAGAGAGAGAGAGAGAGAGATTCTACTCAATTTTCCATTATTTTATTTCAATGCCAAAAAAGCTACCCTCTTTGTAGAGCAGTCTGATCTCTTCGGTCCCGAAAATACATGTTCTTTTGTACCGAGAGATTTTTTAACTATTAGATTGTGTCCTTTTTTTATGTTCTAAGTTTAATGGCCAAATAATCTCTAGTACAAAAGCACATAAATTTTCGGCACAAAAAATCATGCCTCCTTTGTGGGAGGCCACAGGTTCACATTGAAAGTTTGAAACTTCTAGTCTCCATTTATTGCCTATATAAACTCCGCCCATCTCTTCAATAACCATCTCTTTTGCCCATTTCCATCACTTCACAGCACACCCCAAACACAACCCCAACACCAATATTCTCTCTCTCCTTCACTTCCTCCATGACTGCTGTCCTTTCTCTCTCTTCATGTTCCTTCCCTTTGGTGGTTGTCAATTACCATCCGTCATCAATGGAACCAAAAAAACCTGCATGCTTCGCACACAACCACTCCTCCATGGGAGAGAGTTCTTACTTGGGTTTTACCTATCACCACAAATGGAGAAGGAAGACATGCACATGATACTCTTTTGGTGCTATCTTTACTGAGCTTGTAGTTTATGTTTTCTTTTATAAATTTTTTAGGTATTTATTTTTCTTGACCTTGCAAGACTTCTTTTGTTTATCGTGTTCTGTATGGTCACTGTCTTTCTTTGTTTTTATTTTCTTTTTATTTTTTTATCCGGTTCAAACCTCTCACCTTCACTTTTCGACGCTACTCCTCCTGAGCTTGAAGCATCAATTAACATCCCTGTGTGTGAATTTAGAAGATGCAATTGAGCAATGTAACCTTTTACGCTGTTCAGATATGATTAAGCAAATTTGTGTTCATGAGTTTGCAGGGCGTCATGTATTTTTGTTCTTTATTTTGCATTGACTGTTCAAAACTAGAAAATTATGGGCTTGTTTGTATAAGAGTCTCAAAATCTTTGTGTACTGTTTTCAATAAATTTTATCTATTTATCTCTGCATTCATTATTTTTATAAACCTCTCTCAAAACTCATCCCGAACAAGGTCTACATGACTGACGAGTGACTTGCAATAGCAAGCTGTTTGTTTCATTTCCAGTGGTTGGATATTTTTTCTACCTTCAAATTGTAAGTACTTTACAAAGGAATGATCAGTACACACTTTAACTTGTTCAAGTAGCTAGGAGCCTAGGCCGCGGGGTGTTTACTCTAGTGATTAATTTATACAGAATAATTTTTTGTTCAAATTTGTTCAATTTATTTTGCAATTTGTTAGTTTTACGTTAAATTTTTATGTGATATAAAATGTGATATGAGTGAGTAAGGATGAAAGGAATCGAAAAAGTAAAAAATTATGACTTTTATACAAGTATTTTGGAAAATATCCAAAGACAAGTTCAAAAAGGCAGTTTTTTATTTTTGATTTTTGATATTTTTCAAAATACTTGTGTAAAGTTATACTAATTTTTTACTTTTTCGTTTCATCTCAACCTTACCCAACCTTACCCGTATTTTCCAAAAATTTGGTATAAAACTAACAAATTCAAAATTTGATCTTCTCCGATCGGAAAAAATCCCATGTTTAGAGTTGCATTTTTGTGGTCCGGATTATTTGTACATCCGCCCAGAGAAAAGAAACTACCATCTGATTTGATAAAATCAGGAGAAATGAAGAGAAAATGAATTAGTTCAGACTTCAGAGTAGGGATGCACAACGATTGGACTCGGGGAAGGTGTTGTGCACCAAAACGATGTTGTTTTGGCCCACTGTTGAGTACTCCACTTCAGCCAACAAGGGCCCCGTTATAAGATAATTTTGCGCGGAAATATTAGGTTGGAATTGTAGTTTGTGAACCGCTAATCGTCCCATAATCATTAACAACCAAACCAAACTATTATACATTGAAAGTCAGATGTAAACGAATCGAACTGCTCGAGGTTTCACTTGTTAGTAATCGAGTCAATTTTGATTTTTAGATTTTCGGTTTGTTCAAGAAACATGCAGAGCCGAGTACTCTTAAAGCTCAGCTCGGTTCGAAAACTCCTGTCATATATTGTTTGCTCCCTGAAGGTGGTCGTGTCATTTTGAACTTCAAAAATAAATGTTCTTTCTAAAATTATTTTGGGGATGGATTGTGTTTTTTTTACCTCCGAACTTACGAGAGGTCGTCTGCTCAGATTTAAAAAAAAAAAACTTCGACAGGTCATGGAGCAAAAGAGATTTTCCTTCTCATTTGCACCACCTGCCTTTCAAAAAATAATCTCCATCGTAGATTTAACGCTTCATTGACCATTACGCGGTTATAAATCCAATCTACCAAAGCCAACATTCTCATCTCAGAATCTTAAAATATGGAAGAAAACATTGAAAAATAAAAGTTCAAATACATCTATGGCAATTGCTCACATTGAATGGCTGCAGGTATAAATTATAATTTAGACATGGACTAAATTATAAAAATGAACCCCAGATTCCAAAGGATTTCAGTCAAGTAGCTTACCATTCAGTGTTTCCTATTTACAAAATCAATATCTTTCTTCAAGAGAACAAAAATGTTAGGATCCAAGAAAAATTTTCCCGAAATGTACGGAAAAAGTGAAATTAATGATTGAGATTCACTAGTATCAAGGTGAATATGAACCATTCATTTCTGTTTCCCGGACATTTTCGGGAAAACTTTTCCTGTAGCCTAACATTTGCTCTCAAGAAAACAATCCAATCTTATGACCATGGCCAGCAAAAATACAGAAAGGTAAAAAAATGGAAAGGGAATCGATTTTCACTCTCTTTTTTGTTTTTAATTTGTGCATGAAGGGAAATATATTTTCAGCATCCGCTGCCAGTTGCTACGTACTGATTAAGAGAGCAAAACCATGATCTTCTACTCTCACCATCGGAAGTTGAACGTCTAAACCCAGGTCTCAAACACCTACTTCTACGAACCAAACAAGGGTTCGTGTCGGGAGCTCCCATACAAAGGCTTGGGCTGAGTTTCACCGAAGGAAAACTCTGGCAACTCAGGGACCGGAAAGAAGACCCAAGTGGCGAAATACGGGTGCAGTGGAAATCGGGTTTGCAAAATGGGGTTTCTATTGAATTCCTTTCCATACCTTCGGTTGAGCATGAGCAGAATGTTAGGGACAAACTTGTTCTTGCGCTATTCTCCTTGTATAGTGGGCCAGTGCCTGGGAGCTTGACGAATGATACGATGCCGTGGCGGCAGAGAGGGCATGGGATTGACCCCGGTGGACCGTGGGCCGAAGTTGAGGAGCTGTTAGTAGAACAGAGGTATAGGGCACAACTTGTACAGAACTCATGATCGCAACCTGAAAAAACAAGGCATCTTTCGTTGTTACATTTTGGTCAATGAATGGAATACATATGGAAGGCATTTGAACATGGCTGGAAAATGAGCACGCCCAGTTAGTCAAACCCCATTAAAATGACATTTGAGAGACGGGAAGGAAATCTCCCTCCCCTTCCCTTAAAACAGCTGTAATTTTTCTGTTGCCTAGGAAACCAGAACAAAACATTACTAGAGTTTGAAATTGCAATGTGACCACCGAAAATCATCAGGGGCAATGCAACAGGCTGAATCATTAGAAAACGGCCAGCAACGATAGTTCCATACATCTTCAAATTCATCTGACGTTTCTCTTTTGTGTCCGAAAAGGTTCCTCAACGATACTGAAACGCTGGTGTCCTCTAATTGAGTGAAACAATATACCAAACAAAGGTTTGATCCTTGATTGGGTATAGGCCTAATCTTTGACATTATTTGCATAGAGTGGTTAGCTCAACGGGTTCTGGAATGAAACAGATGAGGCATGGATGTGCAAAGGACCAAGTAGAAACTAGTGTAGAAAGAGCTAATATGAATGTGTACATCGTTAGATACAACTTAGGTTCAATAGTTCACGATACTCATAAGTGTGGCCATAAGTTATTGTAGACATCTAGCTGCTAGTTGGTTGCTTAGCTTAGGTGTTTTCCCATAAGTTTACATGTTAGACGTTTCTTCCATGAAAGGTTTGATTCGCTGGGGTTTCTAGTTGTACAACCAGTTTGTATTAGGAAGCAGACTCGACCAACTATATCCCCGCAACACCAACTACATCATTATTAACGGATTCAACACCATGTATATGTTACATGTGAAATATAATACAATAGTTAACATATGCCCAAAGTAAACTTATTTTTAGAAAAACAATAGAAATTGTCACGTCAACATTTAGATTGCATTTAACTGCTTTTCTTTGATAGTGGACACCATTATCATATGTATGCTAGTTTGCAAGTGCAAGGGAAATGTACCTTCGACAGCTACTGTGCATTTTCTTTCCAAACAAACAACACAAGGGTCTAGGCATACAGGAGTGTTATTGCTGTCCCTCCATCCGCATTCTCTGTAAATGACAAAGGATCAAATTGTCATGAAACCAGTCGTTTCCAATACCCAACTTTGAAAAACATTTTGTAAAAACGAGTAATTCTCGAAAATAACAAAACACATAAGCTATCGCATTCATTTTCTTTCTTGGAATACCTCAATAAGCATGAAAGACGTTCTAGCCTTCTAGAAGCTGTACATGTAGCTGTTTATGTCTCTAAATTAAAAACAAGAAGATTTTAAAAGGATTGGTTTTAACTTATGACAGGAAAACTAAAAATATTTGAAAGAGTAACGGCAAGATAAGTTCACGTGCATGTTTGGTAGATGAATGTAGTCCAACATTGACTGAATTATCAACATAGGGCTTAACAGCGCCTTCTTAAAAGAAACTGTGAATCGCCTTGAACAGGGCATCTCCAAGAATGCGAGATTCAAATAGACCTGGGAATCCATCCATCTCTTGTCCGGGAGTTCACTCCCAAGAACTGGCGTACCAATAAAAGGGTAGGGTAGGCAGCCCTCTCAGCAGGTTCTATTTTAACCGGATCATGGATTTATTCTCGTTATGGTGTGTCCACATGGGAGAGATTTTCAGCATCAATCAGTGATCATTGTTTCAGCATCAGTGCTTATCTTGGGAATCCATCTAAGTAGATTAGGCTCCAGGAATAACTAATTCCTCCAGGCTAAGGGCTTTGTCTAATGTTTTCCACCACTTGAATGACACAATCCAGAAGAGCTTTAACTTTTAGTAAGAATAAGTTCAAGGATCAAACCAGCAGCAAATACTCAATATTTAGACTTTAGTACCTACTTCCGCAAAAGTAATCCCTGTCTAAGACTAACTATACTCTACTGCGCATAATTGTCAGTCAGATGATTCATTGATATACAGAGTACAAGTCTTTCAATATAGTCAGCATTCTTTTCAATCCCAGATACAGTCACCGAATGGATATCACAAATTTGCAAGCACATTGCATCCCTTCTCTACCATTATGCTATTTCATTTTACACAACAAAGCATACTAAAATATCTGACACAAATCCATTTGCTAAAATCCAGAAGACAACAGGATCCAGGGATTTAACAAAATGCAACAAGCTGGGTGCCAGAAAGTGCTTATAACAATTCAAACAAAACTCACATAAACGAAATAATCCCATGTCTTCAATAGCACAGGATGAGATCTATTATTTGCAAAGGAAATAACATCTTGAAGTCATGCAATTTATTGTGACTAGAATGATTTAACTCAGCTCACCTAGCAATTTTGACAATGCTCATAAGGGGAAGACATAAATACGGTGAAGGAAGAAGTTGAGACTGCTCTTCTAGCTCGGAGATAAGAATTTCCTCAAGGCCATCTCTATGCCATGAGCGAGCAACCATCAAAGGAGTCCATCTTTAAGAAAACAAACAAAAATTGCAATGGGATACGTAAATAACTACAAACCATTAATAAGGAACAAAAGCAAAGATGCATCAACAGACTTATAAAACAGAAAGCAAAATGGTGATTTTAACCCTATAAACACCATGCTAGACAGGAGAAGTCGACAATAGAATTTTGAATTAGTAGAAAATTGTCCATTTCTGTTACGCGAGGACTTAGCAGTCATAGGAAGAGACAGACATAGCAGTTAAGCGATATACTTGTGCATTTGTGGGTTGCAACTCACACAAATTGTACATAGCACATCCACATGGCAATTCTCCACTCCAAGATATTGTGTGAATGCAAATTTAGGACAAACAACTATTTGTTCATTTTCTTCTACTTCTACTATCAGATGCAAACTCATCTGAGCATTTAATGTTTAATATACCCAAATTTATTGAACCCTGCAAGTCCATCTAAGAGTGAAGGAAATGATGGCTAACAAATGATTTTGATACAACACCGTTCTAAACCTTAATCAAAGAAAGACCTTAAAAAAATCAAAGAAAGAAGAAAAAGGCATCACACATAAATAATCAGATTACATATGATGTTTTTGTTAGAATATATGGATAATATTAAAAAAGCAAGAAAGAAATATCAATAGAGATCACAAAAACATTATAACAAGTCCAAGTAAATGTGCTCAGAGTACATGTCATGCATACCCATTTGCATTTTCCGTACTTAGATTGGAACCCTTGGCGACCAAAATCTGAAATGCAAAAGACATACTTCAGAAAATACTTGAAAAAGAGAGAAAACTAGAAGCTGTAAAATGAAGCTTACTTGACAACATTGTGCATTTCCACCACATGCAGCATAGTGAAGGGCTGTGCTCCCTGCACCTGCTAAGTGATAAAAACGTAATTTCATGTGATAATTAATATAAGAGAAAGCTCACCAAAACTGTAAATCAGGAACCAGGATTATAGGCAGGTTAGAATTTACTTCCACAAGTCTCCAGAATAGTCTTCTCTTATAGCGTTTAAACTCTCTAACCAGAAAATTAAACCTCCCTCCCTCCCTCCCGTTCATGGGTACTCTCCATAACCCTAAGGCAACCTGTACTTCTTCGTAATTACACCCCAAAAACCAAAGGTTTTCTACCACACATAAGTATAGCCCAGGAAAAAAAAACTATGCATCTCTAGACTTTGCAGCCAAGATTACCATGCAGATCTCCAATGTGAGACTGGACACATGCCAACTACGTGATAAGATAATCACCAGTATGATTACTTCCACGTGATACAACTATGTTTCACAATATTGTAGCAGATGAGAAATAAACTTAACACTTCTCGTGAATTGGTATCAGAGGAAGCCAGCACAGCCAACACCGAAACAGTTGTAAATAATCCACAGAGATGATTAAATGTAGAGATCACGAGACATATACACATATTACACACAGAGTATTCATAGAAATGGTTTATATCCGTATTTTCATTAACAGAGAAAGAAATGAAAAATGAAGTTTTTCATTGTAAAGACGACCACAGATAATTTGCTTTAAGCTAAATGACTTCAAGACGTTACCAAAAGTACTAAAACTAACAATACATTTGTTACAGGCCATAGCAGATTATATAACTAACCGTAAACGAATTAGTGGAGGTTATTTACCAATTAAATCAATCGTAGTTCCATCTTCCACCGTGACCTCAGAAACAGAAGCTCCTAGGTCAAGGAGTAATTGCACAGTTTCCACATGCCCATTCAATGCAGCCATATGAAGGGCAGTGATGCCTCCATCAGCTGGTCTATTTATTATCTCATGGAGTCCACTGTTGCAAACGAAGATTAGGAGAACAAAACTAATTAGAGCTATAGAACTGAAAAAAGACGAGAATGAATCACAAGCCGGCTTTAACATGACGTTACCTTTCATCAAATTCTGAAACGGAACTTTCATTTTCTGACATTTTACTCAAGATATTCCAAGCATTAGGAATGCTAGGAATATAATCTGTCAGGAGAAGCCGAATACATCGGGAATGTCCATTCAAAGCAGCCAAGTGAAGTGCAGTGCCTCCATTGATATAGTCCGCTCTGTGGATCTAATATTCAATATCCAATATTGTGATAGTCTCATAGGAAAATAGTTGAAACAGAGATTGTAAATCAAGTAGAAAAGAACAGGCTTAGAATACTTCATACATTTGCTTTGAAGAGAATTAGAGTCTGAACAACCTCCCAGTGACCATATTGACAAGCTTGCATCAAAGCAGTCTGTTCATGGGAAAGAAAAGCACTGTGCTTAAATTTCTTCACAATTATAGTTTTCTTACACTTGCAAACCCAAGCTAGTTCCAAACCATATTGTTAAATGGCATCATAATAGATCAGAAAGAACCACAATCTTAATTTCAGAAAGCAACATTTACTATACCTGCCCACGATAATTCCTGAGATTAATATCAACCCCTGATTCAAGCAACAACGAGACAATCTGGGAAGAAAAAAATGAGAAACCATTGTCATCACTCATCATTATTTCAACAAATTACGATTAGTTGAATGCATTTAAGCTCTGTTTGGATGAGTTTGATGCATCATCCTCATTAAATGAAGCTAATTTGAGGTTGAACTGTACCAAAGGGAAGGAAGGTTAACCACTGGAGGTAGATTGATATTTCAGAAGTGGAGGATAGAAAAGCAATGCCAAAGACAGACTTTAATATTCATGTTCAAGAAGCAACATTAATAGGAGGACTCCAAATAACTGTAGTTGCAGGCTGTAACTACAATTATCTGGAATAAGTGATGTAACTTACAAACACTTATTCCGAATCCTTCAATCTAAAGCTCACAAATCCATTCTTCAAAAGTCAACCTAATCTACAAAATCAAATTAAAAGCTATACTTCTTGACTGAGTTATCCCAATCCATACCAATTGATATCCACAAATCCAACCTTAATCTAAATACTTCAGAAGTTCAAAAAGTTTTGAGATACCTCATGGTGGCCTTGAGCTGCAGAGTAATGGAGGGGCGAATTTCGAACTCCGAAAGTTGAATACCTAGCTAGACGGGGATTGTACTCCAGTAGAGCTTTAGCTTCTTGAAAATCTCCATCTCTAGCTGCGGAAACCAGCCGCTCTCCGGACGCCGAACATCCAAAGGAATTGCCCACCAAACTCAGAAATCTCATGGTCCCAATTTATATTACAACCCACAAATTGAAAGAAGAAAGATATAGGGTTCTTTTTCCTAACTGCACAAATATTCTTAAGCTTCACAGAGGAAGCAATGCCACGACCCACAAAGATTCTTTAAGTTCCAAAACTTTTTTTCCCTGGGGTCTTTGGATCACACAACCACATTACAATAAAGACAAAAGAGATGATTCTCATTGATCACAGATCTCTTATTTTCTACCAAACTGTTCAACAACCCACAACAAAACTTTGCTTTCACATCAGAAAACAATTTGTTGAAACCATCAGAATCCAACTGGACTCTAATAGGACCCTGAGAAAATAATCACCTGAAAACCTTAAATCCCTCTCAAATTTGTTAAAGATCTCGATAACTTCAAGAAGACCCAAGAAAACATACAAAAAGCCAATCTATTCTTTGCCCGCAAACTTCTTGGTTCTCAATCACACTACAACAAATCACTTCTTGGAGATTGGAAAATCCCCAATACCCTCTTCATAATTTCCCCCAAAAGTCAAATTCTCCGGGAAAAATTTTCCCTTCAGAATCGAATTTCCTCCCCAAAAGCACAAATCCTCCAATACCTACCTCCCAAGAATACCCTAAACCAAAAGATTCAAATTTTCAGACCACAATCACCCAATTTTCCCGGAAAATCAAGAACACGCAATCCCCACATCCAAAATCGCCAGAAAAATCAAGAACCACAAGACCCTGTAACGAATTTCCTTAAAAGATAATGGAAGTCTGGGACACCCACCTCCAGATTTTGAGGGAGAAGACAGAATCCCCGGCCTCCGGATCACATCATTGAAAATGCAAAGCCAAGTAATCCCTCAAATGGAATGATGGTGCAGATGGCCACTTGGCCATGAGCGGAGATGCTAATGCTGAAAAAAGGACGAAAGTTGGATGGATGTGTGTTGGAGACAGCGAGTTTCACGGGAACCTCAAACCAATAACAAGGCCTGCAAAAAAGCGTTCCATTTTTATGATTGGTTGTTATTACTATCTCTAGTCCAAATGGGTAGTTGGGTTGTTCCTTTCGGGAAGGCTCCCGTCGAGTTCCCTTCTATAATGGTCCCGTTTGGATCCTTTTCAGACCCGCAGCGAGGATCGAAATCGTTCAGTTTTTAGATTTTGTTGAAAAAGAAGACAAAGGTGAAAATCACATTGATCAAATACTATTTGACATATTTTCTAAATGTATTAGGCTTGTAAAAAAAAGTATGCATCACTATATTGCAATTCATTTGACACAATTATTTAATGCTTAATCCATTTCAAACTCATATCAAATGGTATTCAATTAATTTGATTTTCAACTTGGTCGATGGTTTCGGCGAATTCTAAAAGATAAATAGTTTGATCATTATTGTGGGCTCAATAATGACCCGCAAACGGCTCAAACTGGACCGGGCTAAAGGGAAAGGAAGACTGGACAAGAGTCAGCCCCATTCCTTTCTCTGTGGGCCCTTTTTAATTCTCTCGAGGTTTGACGTGTTCGAGTTCCGCTCATTCGAAGAGTTTAGTTTGAATTTGGCTCAAGGTTGAGTTGAGTATAATCAAGTTGAAACTCAAGTCGAGTCCAATTAATCAAGCCTGAGCTCGACTAGTTTATTATTGAGGTGTTTGAGATTGGCTTGTTTACTAAAAGTCTTTAGAATTGAGTCAAGCCTCTATAAAAGAGTCGAACTCAACTTTCATAATTGAGACGAATTTCAACTAATTTGAGCTCATCTCAACTCATTTATTAAGGAGCCAAGTCTCGAATTGCTGGCTATTCTTGAGTAGTAAAAACATGTCGGGACTAGGACATGGACAACATGCAGCTCAATACTACGAAGCTTGATTCGACTCGGGTTTTCGCACCCCAACTATAGCCTATCAAACATTGGCATAGGTCCTAATCACTCATATCTATCTTAGAATGAAATTTTCCAATATCCAAGTCTTATCCAAGTATTTATGGCAAAGAAAGATCCAAACTATGTATTATATCCTTTCATTTTATAGATCTTCTTAACAATTGTCTTTAAGAAGTTCTAAGATACCTTTTAATTTTGTTAACAAATAGAAAGAATACCTTACATTATAAGTAGATCATCAAGAAAAAAATATCATACACATTGTTCGGATAGATCCTGTTCCATGCTTATAAGGTAATTTAAATTGTTCCTTTTGTTCCGCTCATCAAGTTTGTCGGTCATGTCAAAAATAAGCTTGATCGGTATCACACCACTTTTAACCAAATACATTTTTCTTAAAAAACCATTGATGGCTATAATTATAAACATATACTTCGACAAAATATGTTGCATGTATATTTGAATGCCAACATCTAATGAATTAATTTTTTGCGTAAATGCGAAAATCGACGAGCCAAACAATATGAGCGATTCAAATCACTCTTCTTAGGTCTGCGACGAGAATTATCGCAAGAGCATGCACGACACCCCAAATCAGCATGCACCATTCTTCATTCTAGCATCTATCATCTTCTTCAAGAGGATCAGTTGGATGCCACAAGACAACGCCTAGTCGCCTAACATCGGTGTTATGATTAATCATTAATGACAAGGTTACTCGTGTTTCATCTCGTTAACTACATCACTGATTATATGATTGAGTCACATATGCATGTCTCGCAATAAATTAAAAAAGATTTATTCTTGCAAATATGTTGACCGTCTAATTTCTTAGTTTTAAAAAAAAGGCTCAAGGCCCCTCAAAAAAAATCTATCGCTTGCATGATGTTTGTAGTATTTTTTTTTTATTAATTCACAACGCAGATTTGACTATTCAAACACAACCTAGAAAATAAGAAAAAGAAAAAGATTTGGCATTTGGCTGGCACTGAACAAATCAACATAGAATATCTGCCAGCCCATTTGTTGAGGTCCTTTGATGAACCAACTTCGGTGTCTTTTGTTCCTTCGCAGACATGCGATAAAACTATAGCGATACTTAGGTGTCTTGTCGAGCAGGGATGACAATTTTGTCCCAACTGTTTCGAGTCATTTGGTGCGATTTTTTACCAAAATTTTAACCGTGGTTTTGGTTATTAAATTTTAACAACCGGCTGGTTCGGTTACAATTTTAGTTTTAGGTGATAACTGAACCGAAAATCAAACCGAAATCGTAATCGAACCTGATTATAATTACATAACTACCCTTATAAGTATGTTATTTTGATAATGACTATTTAGTGTCTTTAAACTTTTGGTGTATTAGCTTGTTGCCTTTTTAGACATTTTGTTGTTGGACAATGATTTTTTTTTTTTGCGCCTTTGAACAATTGGTGTAATAGTGTATTAGTTTGTTGGCTTTCATAGATATTTTGTTATTAAATATTTTGTGTCTTTAACTCTATTAAAAAATTTGACTTCTGGTTTTGGTGAAAAATTATATGGAACCGAAAACCGTGATTTTGGTTATGGTTTAGATAAAATGAAAACCACCAAGTTTGGTTTTAGGTAATTATTTCGGTTATGCTTTTGTCAATAACCGTACCGAACTACGCCGTTGCTATCTCATTGTTGCTCATGAAACTATGATTGAAAAGCTCTTCAGTTCGAATGCACTTCTGAATTTATTAATCGATATTGCACCAAATCTAGTGTGAGGTGTGTTTGGAAATTGATCTAAAAAATTGAAAATTTTTCAAAAAATATATTACAATTTGACTTTCCTTTCGTTTTTGACCTTTTGTATTTGTTTAAGTTTTCTTTATCAATGCACAAAGGACGTGCCATTCGTCATGGGAAGACTTGAATCGAAACATGACGTACAAATAATCATATTGAAGTCTTAACCACTAAACCAAACCCGTGGTCTACAAATTTACTTCGTTAAATTATTTACCCTGCAAGGCCACCCTGCCCATGCAGCCACTTAGATCAGAGGATGATAGTCACATTTTTTGTTATTGGACCATATAGCAGGACTCTTCACACCAATTTCACAACTAAAATTAAAATAAATTGAAGTATGTTCCCTCCCCTAGCTCCTCCTCCTCCTCTCTCTCCCTCTCCCCACACACCCCTCCCACTCAATTGGTTACAAAAGTAATGCCTAGATAGCAAATGCAAGCTGTATCCTAATTCTTTCTTTGATTCATATGGACAATCAAACATAGGAATGAGAATGATCATTTCAACTCTCTTTCATTCAAATCTATATATTGGTGTATATGTTTCATTCCATTCCAAAGGTGATTCTATCAATCAAACCAAACATAGCCTAATATTGTCAAAACTTGGCATAAAGGGTAGGTTCCTCTAGGAAATTGTTTAAAGAGCATATTTACTACTATAGCGATTTTGTGGGCAAGACGCGAAACCTATGCCCATTTAAAAAATTGAGACCCAATAGAGATACATCATAATTTATAGTCCTACTACTCTTAAATGCAAAATGTGGAGTAATAATTTTGGACTCACTCCAACCGAAATGGTTGAGACAATTTCACCATGACAGACATGCCAACTTTCTTCTCCGTGACAATTGGTTGATATGGAGAAATACTTATCAAATTCGACATGAATGCCAAAAACCATATAGTCAGATGATGTTGGAGAGGATGTGAATGTTATCCCTTCTGTTGGATTTTGATAAGCACCCAATAATGCATATTCTTGGTGTTTTTTTTTTTGGTCAGAACGAAAACTGGTGATATTATTACTTCAAAACCAATGCATCAAGAAGAAACTTCATATCCCTAGACAAGGGATCAAGAAGCCAAACGGGAGGGGACTCAGTCCAACGATTATACCCCAACCCAATTAAACCCGTATTAGCCAACAAATGCGCAACTGAATTAGAGGATCTATGGCTATAAGAGAAAATACAAGAAGCAAAACATCTACTCAAAACCTTGATATCGTCAATAATAATCTTCACTTCTTGGTTCACCACTGCTAGATCGTTAATCATATTGATAACCGCTTGTGAGTCACCTTCTATAAGCACATTCCTCCATCATGGATTTTGGCCCAGTTGGTCCCCCATTCGAATAGCTAATGCCTTTGCAACCATAGGGCTTGAACACCAATCCAGTCTTCCATTTGCAGCAGCTCTAAAAACACCCATCTCATTCCTTATTATTCCCCCCAAAGCACCTAGCCTAGAACCCTTTTTTCATGCTCCATCAACATTAATTTTGAGAAATCCTCCACACAGCTTCTGCCATCCACCCCTACCTTCTCCAACTCGCACACCTGTGGCAAAGGAGCTAGTTGCACATTGAAATTCACGCATGCAACCCACCGCTCTAATAACCGACACTCTGGGAAGGACAACTTTACCATTGAATCGCATTCCATTCCGACCTTTCCAAATAAGCCACATAATCACAACAGCCAATGCAAAGCATTCATCTCTATTAACTCCCATCCGCCACCGAGATCCCAAATCATCCCAAAACGCAATAAAAGAACTGAACTGGTTATTCCCATAATCCAAGAGTAGAGGAGACCGAGACTAAACCTGTTGTGCAAACGGACGTGAAACAAATAAATAGATAATCGTCTCTCCCTCCATCCCACACATAGGGCAACTCGCGTCCATTGTTACCTTCTTCCTCATTAGTTCCCACCTAGCGGGTAAAATCTCATAGAAACATTTCCACATATGACGCCAACGCCTCTTATCATCATCATCCTCATAACTGGTGTTTCCACCCCATTGTGCCTCAACCCTTGGTGCGTAAGTCCTTAGTTTTATTGTATTTATGTTTATAGAAAGTTATTGTTTTATGTGATATTGCACGTAAGATAGGTTTTTATGTGTTTCAGGTAATTCGTAAAAATAAGGCGCGTTTGAACGCCAAGGAATACTCTGGATACAACCAAGTGCCCAAGGCTACTTGCCACCTCATTGTGGTGCTTGAAAAGATGGTTTGGAGGTTGCTTGGGATACCCAAGGGTTGAGGGAAGTGAGGGAGATGCGAGGATTTTATCAAAGTAATTCATTTTTTGACTAGTTAGAATTGTCATATCTTTTGATGTACAAATTATATTGGATCCAAACCACTTGGGTTAGAAAGTAGACTCAACAAGCTTTCCAATAGTCTAAGGAACACCCAAATTCGAGTTCGGAAGTGTTAGGAGCGAGCCCGTGAAGTTGTCCAAAAATCTGTCAAACAAAGCCGATACCGGTACTGGGTATTTGCCAGTACCGGTACTGGCAGTCCAGAGGCTGTCCAAATCGTCCAAAAACACCAGTACCGATACTGAGAATTTGCCAGTACCGGTACTACTTGGAAAATCTGCAGATTTTTGTTAACTTTTTCAACCTTCCATTTATGAAAAATTTCCACTTATGGAATGTTTTTGGGATATTTTGGAAACTTTTTGATCCTTTGTAACTTAATTTAGAGCCATATAAATATGCTTGTATGCCATTTATGGAAAAGATGGCCATTTAGTTAGCTTTAGGCCTAAGTCTTTCTTTTTCTCTAGGTTTTCCATAGTTGTTTTTCAAAGTTTTAAAGCTTAATTTCTTTAAGAATTCAAGTAAGTTTAGTTCGTAACGTTAATTTCCTGTTTATTAATGTTGTAGGTACATACTACATTCTTAGTATTATCAAGTTTATTTCTGTTTGTATTGGTTAAGCATGTTTTCAATATTTAGCATGATTTTTCGTCTTTTCAATATGAGTGAATAGTTTATAGATTTGGTCATGGGGTGAGGTTTGCTCCATGGTTTAGTTGTTTAAATGGTTTCTCATAACCTTTAACTTAATTTCAAGGTTTTGAATGAATTTAACCAATGATGTTCGGTGTTGATCATGGAATTGGTAACTTCTTTGTAGTCGGGTAACCAAGCGGCCTTGGTATGCATCGTGCTTTGAATCTTGTCACTCTATGTTAAGTGCTTGATTTTTCTACACGTGAGACCGGTCTTTTCTCGTATCTCACTTGCTTTAAATGAGTTTAGTTTGAATTAAGTTAGTAGTAGTTTTCAGTGTTAATTCTTTCGGTGGAGTCCGGACGGTTCCGGCTCTCGCTTGAGTTAGATGAAGGAACTACATTGAAAGGCTAAGTCGTGAGTAAATCAATCCTTGAGACTTGATTGCCTTTTAATTTAGTTAATACCATTTTTAATTATTCCGAGAGAAAGAATTCTACCAATATAAGAATCCATCACATTAAAACCTACAATCCAAGCAAGCTATTACCAATTCTCTATGGGCACGATTCTGGTCTTACCAGATATTATGTTGACAAGGATCTAGTCCTACGCTTGGGGTTTTCAACCTTATTTGAAGGCAAATTAGCTAAGCAATGTTGATCGTAGAGTGTTTAAGACTTGTAAGGAGGAAGCGATTTGGAAGTAGGAGAGGTGAATGAAACACTCAAACTTTCATTAAATACTTGGGATTTTTCTAATTTCTCGAACAAAATGGCTAGATACCATCTCTATTTATACTCCTTAATGGATGGTTCTAGACCCCTAAGTTATTCTTACATACATATTCCATAGTAATATCTAGATACTACACTTTAGAGTATTCTACACATAGATATTTTAAGAGTCTTCTAAATATAGAATTTTTTTGAATCTTCTAGAAATTACTCTAAAACATGTGCTTGGACTTAAATTTCTCTATTTGGGCTTTATTTATGGATTGGCCCCAAAACCTAAATCAACTTCATGCTCAACACCTCCAAAGTCGTAAATGACAGGTAGATCAAGCAAGTTTTTTTTTTTTTTGATTGGTAAAATTGAATTTTATTAAAAAAGGGGAAAGGGAAAGGGGATCCAACAAAGAGTTGGACAAAACACCATTAGGGCAAAGCCCGAACACCCAAAGGCCAAAAGGGTCCAAAAATCAATAAAACAGCCCCGACCCTAAAACCAGATAAGAAACAAATACAGCTCAATACACCTAGATCCGTCTAAACCATGGACCGGCCCTCACAAACCAAAACCTCAAACCCTAATTAACTTCAACGCCCACCTCCGCACAAACCACTGGAGCCCAACCTCGCTGTTAAGCCGAGCCAGCCTCTCCCAGATGTAGAGACCGGCGGCAGATACCGGCCTACAGAAATGAACACCAAAGCAACCAGGGTTGAAAGGAACACACCACCACCAGTACAAGCCCCTGCAAAGACCCCATAATCAACGATCTTAATCTGCAACAGAAGACCCGGAAACGACGAACTGCTGACCCCTCGCCCGACTGACCACCCGGAATGCCCACCGACCGGACTTTGGCACACAAAGCGACCTGAGCAGAACAACCATGGGAGCCACAACCACCTCATCACCACCGGAACAAGCCATCGCCGATCAACAACACAACTTTACCGATCGATTTTTGAGTAAGAGTAACCTGCAAAACAAAATTAAAAGAAAAACAGTCTAGGGAACATCCCCAACACCGCCACACCACCTTTACCACCCAAATCACACCCACCACTAGATCGCCGCCATCGCCACCTCTGATAGTACATCGAACCGCCCAACACCGCTAGGCTCTCGGAGGGACCAAGAACCCTCCGATCGGAGGCGGAAAGAACCGCCCCACCCTCCCAAAACCAGGAAGGGCGGAGGAAACAAGGTTGAGGAGAGAACAGAGGGACAGAGGGAGAACAAATCTGAGGGAGGAGGGAAGGGTAGAGAGGGAAGAGGGAATAGAGGAGGAAAAGGGTGGCCCAGGGGAGGAGGGAACGACGAACGCCTGCCCCCCAGGCGGCGGCTGCAGAAACGGAGAGAACCCTAAAGAAGGAGGAGCGCCTCTCTTTCTAGCGGGTAAATAATGTTTTTAGATCAAGCAAGTTAATCAATGCCTTCGTGAATGGATTAAAGAAGAAAATTGAGTACTTGCCTATGGACATAAGCAACCAACCGTCTTTACAGAATCGGGGTAATGCACCAAACAATTCAAGAATGAACATGTTGTAATGGTCTTTGCAAAGCAAGTGGAAGAATTTGCATCTTTTGTTATCAATCCGGCCAGCGCACATGTAAGAATCCTAATTTTCGTCAATAAAATTAAATGTTTTATTATAATTTCTTCTTACTTAATTGATATTTTACTGAATCGTGTGAAGTGATCTTTCTAGTTGTTATGTCTCTGCTTGGAGCATCAGACTGGAAAGTCCGAGACGTAAATATTTTCAAATTGGACTTGTTTGTTTTAGGGTGGGTAAAGGTGGAGAGCTTTGGGAATCACGTGTTCTTCATCAATAAAGCTGCCAACTGTATGTCATGCTCTACTACAAAATTAGATACTCTGGGAAAGTCAATCTAATTCATCTAGGAAGATGAAAGTTTTAGCCCCAAGGTTTTAGATTTTGATGATAACAAACATACATTAATGATTGCTTGTCCCGTATTATCGAATGGGACTTGTTTTGTCAAAATTTTGCTTCACAACTCTTCTCATTCTTCGAGTCACCCTTGGAGTATTGTCTTTCCCATTGTTTGTTGGTGCTTATGGGTAAACCGTAACAGGCGTTACTTCAACTCTATTAACAACGATCACACTACTCTCCTTACCAAGCATGATTGCTTGTCCCGTATTATGGAATATGACTTGTTTTGTCAAAATTCTACTTCACAACAGGAGCCTTCGCAAATAGTGCACATCGAGTGGGTTCATTCTCTCACGAGGTGTTTTAAATTAAATGTGGATGGTGCTTGCAATTTTGATCGGATCACAACAGCAGGAGGTCTTATCCGTAGGGAAAATGGTGAGCGGGTTCAGGGTCTTCAGCGGAAATTGGTTACAATTCAGTGTTAACTTTGGGCACTTAGGGATAGTTTGAAGATGACTATGGATATGAATTTATTAGGGTTAAAAGTGGAACTTGATGCTTTGGAGGCCGTCTCTCTGATTCATTCAAAGCAAATTGATCATCATCCCCATAGCTCTATTATTTTTTATTGCAGGCACCTGATGGAGATGTGCCGGGTCCGTGAGATTCGTCATATTCGGTGCGAAGCAAACCGATGTGTTGATGGGCTCGCAAAAAATTCGTTTAGTTTTGTTAACAAATATAGAAAGAATTCCTTACATTATAAGTAGATCATCATCAAGAACAAAATATCATACACATTTTTCGAATAGATCCTGTTCCATGCTTCTAAGGTAATTCAAATTGTTCCTTTTGTTCCGCTCATCAAGTTTGTCTGTCATGCCAAAAATGAGCTTGATCGGTATCACACTACTTTCAACTAGATGCATTTTCCTTAAAAAACCATTGATGACTATAATTTTAACGTATATTTCGATAAAATATGTTGCATGTATGTTTGAATGCCGACATTCGGTGATTTATTTTTTGGGTAAACGCGAAAATTGACGAGCCAAACAATATGAATGATCATCATTCTTTATCGAAAGAGCACATGCAACACTCCAAATCGGCAAGCATCATTCTTTATTCTAGCATCTATATATCAATCTTTTTGAAGAGGATCAGGGGTTGGATGCCGCAAGGCAACGCGGAACACTGGTGCATGCGATGATTAATGATAGGGTTACTCGAGTCGTGTTTCATCTCGTTGTCTTGATCCCCATATATTTAAAAATCAAATAACTACATCGCTACTTATATGATTGAGTCACATTTGTCTCGCAATAAAAAAAAGATTCATTCTTGCAAACATGTTTCTAGTATTTCTTTAGTAATTCACAATGCAGATTTGACTATTCAAACACAACCTAGAAAAAGAAGAAAAAAGAACAAGATTTGGCATTTTCCCCAACTTGCACTGGACAAAGGGCATTACAGATCAACATATATACAATGCACCCAACAGAAAATCACTGAGAATATATATCTGTCAGCCCATTTAGGTGTCTTTTGTCTCTTCGGAGATGTCCGATAAAATTGAAACGATACTTAAGTGTCTTGTCAAGCCTATGTGGGACACTTGGAATCTTTCCAAATATATATATATATATATATATATATATATATATACACACACACACACACACACAAAACTTCAGGTAAGGGCACCCTTACCTTGTTAAGGTAAGAACCTCCGATTTTCCAATAGAATTTCGATGATTCGAGCCGCTCATGCTTTGTTTGGTTTATGTTTTGAAAAAAAATTTGAAAAATTGTAGGGGTAATAAGTGGAGAGAGATAGAGAGAGAAATGTTAGAAATATGGGGAATCTATGGAGAATTTTTTGAAAAATTCTTTTTGAAAATGAAAAAGAACAAGGCATCAATGTTTTCAGAACGTGATTTTAACCCACTCGCGAGAAATCGGCAAAAAAAAAGACCCGGAAGGGCTTCATCCGAGCAGTTTTTTATCGAACGGTTCAAATAAAAACTGCTCAATTGAAGCCTTCTCGGTCTTTTTTTTTTGCTGATTTCTTGAAAGTAACCTTAAAATCACGTTCTAAACACATTGAGCGACTTGGATCATTGAAATTCGATCGGGAAAGGGGAGAAAAATGGAGGTCCGTAACTTAATACGGTAAGGGCGCCCTTACATGAAAGAGACTCATATATATATATATATATATTGTTCTGATTGACAAGCTCTGCAATTGGATTGCACCACTGGACATTGTTTATAAAAAAAATTGATCGACATTGCATTTTACGTATGATGTGTGTTTGGAAATTGACCTAAGAAAATTAACAATTCGACTTTCTTTTTTTTTTTTTTTTGGAACAAGATATTTTATTAAAGAAAACCACAAAAAAACCAATATGGGCTTTCTTTTCGTTTTTTTGCTTTTGTATTTGAATGTTTGTTTGTGTTTTTTTGTCAACCAATATGACGTCAATTAAAGAAAACCACAAAAGAACATACAGTTTGTCACAGGAAGACTTGAATTGAAATATGACGTATTGCAAGTAATCATTTTCGAAGTAGGGGCTGATGTGAGAGGTATATGGGGGTGGTTGTGGCACCTGACGCCTTTGGTTTCGGGAAAAAAAATGTTTAGAGAAGTCAATTATGTAATTATTGGTAATCGAACGACTTGATTTTTTATACAAACAACGAATAAAATAGAAAGTACTAAAATAAACGGTCCAGATCAGAAAAAAATTGTATTTCAATGACATTTTATTTAAAGACCACAAGACAGTTGAATAAAATCTTAATTCATTCAAATAAAAAAAAACCAAGACGAAGACAATTTTTACAGTTAACATTTCTCTGTATATTTTTTCCAACAATATGCATCAAATACCAACGAACGCCCATCAACCAATGCCAACATCTTAGCCAAATTTTGGCTCCGCCGCTTTATCGAAGTCTAAACCACTAACCCATGCAAACCAGAGGTCTATTAATTTATAGGGGTTTAGAGACTGTCCATAGTCTTGAACTCCAACTTCGCCCCTCGTGGGGCTCGAACTTCTGCCTCCATTGATGGAGGAGGTGAACTTTCCACCTGGGCTAGCGTGGAAGTCTAAGACAAGTATTAGGTCCGGTTTGATCACTTTTTTAAATAAGTACTTAAAAAATAAGGATCTATTTTCAAGTTTAAAAATAATAGGTTTACGAAAATAATTTTTCAATTTTTCTTGCAGGGTTTGACAAGATTCATATTGCGTATTTTTTGATTTTAATATAAGTTTAAAAATTGCAAATAAATACTTATCTTTGAAGGGCATAAACCAGAACACAACCTTATTTATCTATCTTGCATTTTTAATTATTAAATGATCCCCATGGAACCGCCCAACGGCAAGGCCACCATTGCCTACAGGGCCAACTATTTCATTTCAAAACTTCATGTAGCAACAATTAAAAAACAGTGTCATTAATTTTGAAACGTACTTTTGATGCATCCAATCACATTCTCTTCTGCACATAAAAAACGGTGTCATTTAGTTCATAATATAGTTTCGTACAACGCCAATCCGACCCGTTTGAATAATCAATCTAGATTTTTAATTTATTTATTTCCGGTGAAAAGATTATTACTACTATTTTCTAATAAATTTCTACCAAGTATAAGAAAAGAACAAGATCGAGTGATATATAGGGGGCCCCGATTTTGGTCTTAATTTGGAGGACCAAAGGCGTTGTGGGCCTATTGAAGTAGAGTAATCCAAAGTGGGCCTACGAGTCTACAGCTGAAAAATGGTGGACCTTGCAGTCTAGCCCAGAGATCAGGGGCCATTGACATATGAAACTTTTCAATACTAAAACTATGGGTACACCATTTGTTGTATGCTTCCGTGGAATTCACTTCGAAGTGTCATGCAAAAAAATTGGAACCGGTCTATTTGTTTGAAACACTTTTTAAAGGTTCGGTGTAAAAAAACAGATCAGTCGGATATTGGTAAATGCTTGATTAATTCTACGCCTTTACCGATATCCGGCCGAGCTGATGTTTTTACAAGGGACCCTCAAAAAATGTTTTAAAGTAATTGATTTGAAATTAGGCATGTTGATCTTCTCGACAACTTCTAAATTGATTTGATCAACGAATTAGGCCTCTCATAGGATTGGAAAATCCTGTAGGGCGCTCCGCCTTGCAGGATCCCCGGGTTGCCTTTCATGGGTCCCCAAATGTACTCAACAATACAGTCTAATCCCTTTTGGATAGATAAGGAGTTGGAGAGGATCAAATTGGTGCAAATATATATCCTAGCAAGTTTCTTGAGAAGCCAGTTGTAGAGTATTGTACATAAAACGGATCCTTGAATTTATTCGACTTAATAATGACACGAACATCACATTTAGATAGTATACTACATACATAGAGATGGATAGGGGAAAGAGAAGAGGGAGTGGCAGCGGCGGCAGTGGTGGTAGTGAAGGCAAGTGATTACATCACACTTGAACCATGTTCTTTTTTTCATTTTTAACTTTTGTCAAAATGATAGGAATTCAATTGACATGGTAATAATCTTACAAATAAGGAAAGACTACCATCCTCAACAAAAGAAACGAGGCGAGTAGACTTCCAAAGGAAACACCTACACCTCCAAAACCCTTACAAGCCACACGTATATATAGTGCACCACACCATTAACTTAACGTTACATAAAGATAAATACAAACCTAAAGCAGAAAAAACCGACCAACATTTAGAAGAAAACAGAAACACACAACATCAGAAGAAAACAGAAAAACTCAACATTCTAAATGGCAACAAAAAGAAAACCAGTCAAAATAAGCCACTGAGTCACCCTGTTATGTAGCCTAACCACCGAGTAACACCGAGTTGCCCAAATTTACAATGAGTTGTAAGAACCCCACACCGTCACAATTAGCCATCAAAAGTGCTACACACACAACGGTTGTGTAAAATACAACACACAACCAATCTCTATAATAAATGGCTAGGATTCGTTCGAACTTTTTCCCGAAAAAGTTAAACTTTTTTCCCGAAAAAGTTAAACTTTTTCTTGAAAGAGATTTTTAAAATCTAGACCGTCCAAATACATTTGGATGATCAAAATTCGTGTGTGTTGCATTTTTGATTAGCCATCCCTAGGCGAGCCGTGTTCAATACATATAGTAGTAGGTTTTAGTACAATATATCGCTCATTGAAATTTGCAAATATTAATATTAACATATCCTTCTCATTTCTGATGTTGGAGGCTGCAACTCTTTCCGAAACTTTCTTAATTTAGTACACCCTGCAAATAAAAGGAAAAAATTTGTTAGTTATACACGCTATTCTTGGTGTTCAATATACAGAAATACACATTATCAAAATATATATATATATATATATATATATATATATATATATAAGTACATAGTTTGCACATGTATTTCTCTGTGTGTGTGCGTGTGTGTCTATATATATATATATATATATATTTACTTATCAGAAAGAAAAAAGTGCAGACTATGTACATTTAGTGTACACCACATGGTGTACTCATTGCAGGGCTTGAAGCTTTTTTCGCATTACTAGATCCTCGGTTAATTTCTAAATTGAAATGAGAGTAAACAAGATCAAGTGAGCAATTCCTCCTTGGTTTGTGTAAGTGGTGCTCAACGTCTCCAAGGATTAGATATTTCCTTTTATCATCACGCAAAATTTTGACACTGATCCGCTCCGCCAAGGTTTTTATTTTTATATGTACTTATTTATCATTTTATAAGATAAGTCATTTTCTCACAATACATCACATTTAATTCAAAAAAATAATTCAAATGAGTACTTATTTTCTTTAACGAAACGAGCCCTGAAAATGTCACACTCCTGCTCCTCCCAACAGCAATACTACCAATTCCATGAATATCAATACTTTTGAATGGTTCAAAACTAAGAAGTGAACTCTCTTCTTCTTGAATCAAAACCACATTCAGACATATGTAGCTGGCTGCTGGCCGATGGTTCAAAAGAAGTGAACTCTCTTCCTTGAATCTTACAACAAGAAGACAAGAAGACAAACAACTTTATCCATTCACCCATGGGTTGTCAATATGGTAAGGGCGAACTTGCGCTTGCAACATAGCAGGGTTCGATTCCCCCTGGAGGCAAACCATGATTTAAGTATACAGTACTTTGCAGGTGACGTTGTATGGAAAGGGAAGCAAACATGCTCCACAAAATACTGTATAGTTTGCACTGGTTCTGCGATCGAGGGTCTGCCATGAGTAGGATGCGAAATCGAGGGTCTGCCATGAGTAGGATGGGAAATCACTTAGTCCCATGCAAGATATGTTGTAATATCTTTTTTCAATGAAGTTCTTACTCTCTAAAAAAATGAAAAGGAGAAGCGCTCTTTCTCTCTTTCATTTTAAAATGGGCGATTTGATGAGATACCAATTTAAAGAGCATTGTCTCTTTAAATCTTTGTTATCTTCATCAAAGGTTTTCAGATGGCTTTTTGTCGGTGTGTCCGAGATCCATATAATCTTTGTTATCTTTCTCAAAGATAAACAAAATCTTTTTGCTGTTGCGAAAAAGAGAACATTGTCTCTTATATACATTTTTTAAAATGGGAAAACAATTTGGGACAAGAAAAACGTCAAAATGATCGTCCCATTATTTAAGGGATAGAAAGAGTATATTATACAAGACGACTTAGAAACATTGAAAGGAGCACTCGACGGGAAAAAAGAACTAGCTAGCAGACCAAATTACTTAACACAGTAAAAAAGGTGCAAAATTTTTTTTTTTTGATAGGCAAAAAGATTTTATTAAGACTCGACAAATGGCACATTGAGAGAGGACCATATACAGACCACTGAGAGAGAGGAACTGTATAGGCCTAAGGGAAAACAAAGAAAAGAGAGTTACATTCAATAGAAATTGACTGATTCCAGTTGATAGAGCGGAACAGCACCCTCTTAGCCCTCCAGAATTTAGGAGTTGGTAAGAGGAAGTATGGCAGGGTCACCTTTCTAAAGCTGCTTACTAATCTTTAGCAATACAGAGCCAACCTCTAATTCTTCACTCTCCTAATCGCTTCCAAGTTCCACTTGAAATCTTCCACAAAATAGACATGCAAGTTAAATTTGCCTTTTATCCAAATTGCCACTCTAGTTTGCACCAAGTCCACAATGTCTTCCTCTTCCCATGGTCTTCCTCTTCACCTTTCTAAACCGTATCTAGGTGCAAATTTTGACATCACCACGTGGTACTCAATTTTGTAACTTCATGGGGATCGCATATGTCTTGACAAAAGTAATATTTATGTGTAGTATTCTGGAATATTGGATGTAAAGTCTACATAAACACGAAATTAAACTCAAATGTGGATGAGTTACCTTTTTGTTTGTTACCCACACATTGTTTTCTCTAAATAAATTGCGCCTAAATACAAGACCATAGTTCATTCCAACTATTCATCGTTTTTCCATTTTTGGAGCTCAATTTTACTATTCCCAATCTATACAAATACATGCATAATTAGACATTATAAAATCTAGCACTTACTAGCAATAGGGAAAGGCCTGACTGAAGCAGTCCCCGAGGACATATATTGTGCATATGTCATCGGGATAATGTAGATTGGTATGACCACCATTATTGAATTTGAAACTAGCATTTTGACACTCATTTCAGTTTTTTTCTCTTCCCTTCCTACCAAACACCTCTAGAAAGGAATACAATTTTTTTTTTCAATGCACAAGGTTTAGAGGAGGGATGCCCCTTTTATAGCTAAAGAACTAACTTAAAAAAAAATCATGTGGAAGGCAAATATAATTTTGTTATGCCCCTAATTTGCAGCCATGAAAATTGAGCAAAGAATTGTTGCTCAATTCATTTCTTTTCCTACTATACTATACTGATTTCATTTTGTATCTTTTGGGATGAAAGGAATTAATTTTGCATATAAGAAACAATAATTGAGCAAAGAATTGATAAGTTTTTACCGATATCTGGTTAAGCTGAATTTTTTTACTAGAAACCCTTACAAAATAGTTGAAATAACTGAATGGCTCCTATTATTTTTCTGTGTTCCTGAAATTTATCCCACAAAATGCGGTGTACGTTTAGTGTACACCACCCACAACAGGGCTTGAAACTTTTTTCGCATTACTAGATCCTCGGTTAATTTCATATCATTCCTCGTCGCCCTGGTTTTTGATGGTTCAAAAGAAGTAAACTCTCTTCTTGAATCAAAACCACATTCAGTCATATATAAAGCTGGCTGCTGGCCAATTTTTCAAAAGAAGTGAACCCTCTTTTCCTTTTTTTTTTTCCGGCAAAATGAAACTTTTGCCCGAGCAAAAAAAAAAAAAAAGATTTATTAATCAAACCCACATTCAGACATATATATAAGGCTGGCTGCTGGCCATTGGTTCAAAAGAAGTGAACCCTGTTCTTGAATCTTACAACAAGACTTTCATGACAGTTACAACATCGCTCATGGAAATATACAAATATTAATTTCAACATATCCTTCTCATTTCGTATGTTTTTTTTTTCCCGGCCAAAAGAAGATTTATTAATCTATAAAGATGATTAAAAAAAATTAAAAAAATCACAGGCACACCGACAAAAGCCACCCGAGAATTACACCCAGAGGAAGGCAATAAACCAACCAAAAACACCACAAGGAGCACGAAAACCTCAAAACAGTCCAACAATATAATACCAAAACAGCCACAAACCAAAAGAAAACAACCCTAAATCCAAACAACAAATCGAAAGATATAGAATTGACAATCAAGAACGCCAATCTATGGAATTAAAATTTCAGAGAGAGAGGCACCATTCTCATTTCGTATGTTGGAGTCTGCAACCCTTTCCCAAACTTTCTTGATTTAGTAGTGTTGGAAATCCGGAATTCGTTTATCACTGGAAATTCGCTACACACCAAAAAGAAACAATATTAGAAAACTTACTGGACCAATTTCAGGCGTCCGGAAATTGGCAATCGAGGCTAGTATTTTTATGGAGAATACTATATCCTTAAAGCAAATTTCGTCCCCCACACCGGTGCTCTTGGGTCTCTTGAACGTTTGCCTCCCAGGATTACTCGATTTTCGAAGAACGGAAGTAGCACTACAATCTGTTCAACGGGCGAACCAGGAAACTGTGCAGAACTCTCTCAGAATATGAATGTTATGAATGCAGGAATTTTTCAGTTACTGAAATGGGAGGAGATGGGTCCTATTTATAGAGAAATAGGCACCCCAACAGAAAAGAACGGTGACTGTTCGAAATGGTGTTAGGAAAAAGACGCAACTGTTCGGAATGATCTCGACCGAAGAGACACCACTGTTCAAATCTTATCTTGCCGAACCAACACGTTACTTCCATTTCCCTAGGCTCACGGTACAAATGTGTAATGCCAAGGTAAATGAAGCATTGCACCCATTGATTTAATTTTGCCACATGTTGGTCTTTGAACCAACACAAAATTCAATTCAAAAGACTTTAAATAAGTAAGGAACTAATTGTTACAAATTCTCTCCAAATATTAAGTCTTAGAATTTTATGAACCCGCTGCCACGCTCGGCCCGGTTCAGCGGCAAACCAAATAATTCCAAGTACTCCAAATATATTTATTTATCCACCATAGGACAAATAAACAACCAACTTAAATGATTTATTATGGAGTCAATTTCCAATTCACTTATTTCCAACAATCCCCCACATGAATGAAATTGATGAACACGATGTGCAGCAATATGCAAATGATGAGAGTTCAATAGGAAATCACCTGTATAGAGTAAGGTAGCTTTTGGCTTTGAACCTCCCCTTGTGAGTTACTATCGGATTTACTAGCTAACCAGTGAACGTGATGTCTTGAACTGTTCAGCCGTTTGTGTAAACCAAGACAACAGTAGTCACACAGGATCTTTCCAAACACAATTTGGTTCTTACGGTTTTGTCCATTTTGGCCCTGGAACATCGCCTGGTTTCAGAGAGTGCTTTAGAGAATTCAGCCTTTAAATTCTCATAGAAGCGGCCCACTTCACACTCACATAGGTGATTCTTATTAGGAGTATCCTGCTATACCCCACTTGGAATTTCCACAGTATAAGAACCATTAAAAGCAAAGCTTAACCTAAAACGCTACAGGCATCACTGTTTCAACATAGGAATGAGTCGGAGAGGTATCTCCTCAGTGATTCTCCTAAGTCTCATACAACTCGGTTGTCCCGTTGAACCTAGATCTTGGGATCTCCAGTCAGCTAGGTTGGGTTGCCGTTATAGAAACTTTTAATTGGTAGGCTTTAGCCCCATTCCCCTCGATGAACGAACAACTGACTCTCTTGATAACCCTTTGGTTAGCGGATCCGCAATATTATCCTTTGACTTTACATAGTCAATAGTGATAACTCCATTCGAGAGTAGTTGCCTAACAGTATTATGTCTACGACGTATATGACGAGACTTACCGTTATACATATTATTCTGTGCCCTGCCGATTGCTGATTGACTATCACAATGTATGCAAACAGCTGGCACCGGTTTAGACCAATTCGGAATATCTTCCAAAAAATTACGAAGCCACTCAGCTTCTTCACTGGCTTTATCCAAAGCTATGAACTCTGATTCCATCGTGGACCGAGCAATGCACGTCTGTTTGGAGGACTTCCAAGCCACAGCTGCACCACCTAATGTAAACACATATCCACTTGTGGATTTTGAGTCATTGGTGTCGGATATCCAGTTCGCATCACTATATCTTTCTAGTACCGCTGGATACCGAGTATAGTGCAATCCATAATCTTTGGTAAACCTTAGATATCTAAGTACCCTGATTATTGCCGTCCAATGATCCTTCCCTGGATTACTGGTATACCTACTCAGTTTGCTAACTGAATAGGCTATGTCCGGTCTTGTACAATTCATTAAGTACATTAGACTGCCTATAATCCGTGAATATTCCAATTGGTGTACACTCTCACTAGTATACTTGTACAAATGCAATGTTAAGTCTACTGGTGTTTTGCATATAGAATCGTCATACTTGTTGAACCTCTCAAGTATTTTCTCAATATAATGCTTTTGAGACAAGACAATTCCCTCGGACGTTCTAGTAATCTTGATTCCTAGAATCACGTCTGCTTTACCCAAATCTTTCATGTCAAACTTAGAGTTCAACATTCTCTTTGTAGATTTAATGATATCATTATTACTCCCAATAATGAGCATATCATCTACATAAAGACAAACAATGACATAACCTTTGTCAATACTCTTGACATACACACATTTGTCACATTCATTGATTTTGAAACCATTTGAAATCATGACATTGTCAAACTTCTCGTGCCATTGTTTGGGTGCTTGCTTTAAACCGTACAAAGATTTTACAAGCTTGCACACTTTCTTCTCTTGTCCTGGAACCCTAAACCCTTCTGGTTGTTCCATGTAGATCTCTTCATTGAGATCACCATTTAAGAAAGCCGTTTTAACATCCATTTGATGTATCTCGAGATTGTTTAGAGCTGCGAAGGCAATTAACATTCGTATGGATGTTATACGCGTAACAGGTGAGTAAGTGTCAAAGTAATCAAGACCTTCCTTTTGTCTGTATCCTTTGACCACAAGTCTCGCCTTGTACTTGTCAATTGATCCATCTGCTTTCATCTTCCTTTTGAATATCCACTTGTATCCTAAAGGTTTACAACCTTGTGGGAGATCTACAAGTTCCCATGTGTGATTTTGCAGAATGGATTCTATCTCACTGTTTATGGCTTCTTTCCATAAAGGAGCCTCAGGAGATGACATTGCTTCCTTAAAGTTTTGAGGTTCAGCTTCTAACATGTATGTCAGAAAATCTGGACCAAAAGATTTTGATGTCCGAGCCCTCTTACTACGTCGAGGCTCTTCATCCTCATTCTTCTCCTCTTGAATTGAGTCCTTATCAATTTCCATGTCTTCAGTTTCTTGAACTGACCTGGGCATTCGTGTATTTCTCCATGGAAATACATGTTCAAAGAATGTAGCATTCCTGGATTCCATGATTGTATTAGCATGGATTTCGGAATTTTCTGACTTATATACAAGGAACCGATATGCACTACTATTGTCAGCATAACCGATGAACGCACAATCAACGGTTTTTGGTCCTATCTTAACTCTCTTAGGATCAGGAACCGCTACCTTAGCCAAACACCCCCACATTCGTAAGAATTTATAGGTAGGTTTATGACATTTCCATAATTCATACGGTATCACATTGGATTTCTTGTGAGGGATCCTGTTCAGAATATAGTTAGCAGAGAGAATCGCGTCTCCCCACATGTTCTTTGGTAATCCTGAACTTATCAACATGGCATTCATCATCTCTTTCAGAGTTCTGTTCTTTCGTTCAGCAACTCCGTTAGATTGCGGTGAGTAAGGAGCAGTCGTTTGGTGAATGATCCCATGTTGGGCGCAAAATTCACCATAAGGTGTTTCATATTCACCTCCTCGATCACTTCTTATTGCTTTGATTGTTTTGCCAAGTTGATTCTCCACTTCACTTTTGTAGTGGATAAACTTTTCTAAGGCTTCGTCCTTGCTCTTAAGCAAGTACACATAACAATATCTTGTGCAATCGTCAATAAAAGTAACAAAGTACTTATGACCTCCTCTAGTTTGAACAACTTTCAAATCGCACAAATCCGAATGGATTAAAGCAAGAGGTTCTGTACATCTTTCAACTTTGTGAAAAGAATTCCTTGCCATTTTAGCCTCCACACATATTTCACACTTATGATCCGAGTTTATATCAAATTTAGGCAAACAGTCCAAGTTAATCAAACGGCGCAAAGTGCCATAATTTACATGACCTAATCTACCATGCCACAATTCAGAAAACTCAAGGATATAAGCAGAAGATGTGTTTATCTCATTGATACCCGGAGAGGCCGGAACCTTAGTCAGTACATTCATTTTGAATAGCCCATTACACATGTAGCCCCTACCAACATAAACCCCATTTTTAGTTAACACAACCTTATCGGCTTCGAAAACCATACGAAAGCCGTTCTTGACCAAGAGTGAGCCAGATATCAGATTCTTGCGAATTTCTGGCACATGCATCACATCATTCAGAGTGAGCACCCTTTCAGAAGTCATCTTTAGCAGCACTTTACCTTGTCCTTCAACCTTGGAACTCGACGAATTTCCCATGAAGAGTTGTTCGCCAGAATCCACCGGTTGATAGGTGGTGAACATCTTTTTGTCTGCACACACATGGCGAGTGGCGCCAGTATCCAACCACCACTCCTTGGGATTAGAACCCACCAAGTTAACTTCTGAAACCACAGCCGATAGGTTCAAGTCATTAACCCCATCAGAGAGAGACTCCAACTCCATCTCAGTCATATTGGCCTGCGCTAGTTTCTTGTTTTGATTACCTTGCTTGCTTCGGCAATCAACAACCTTATGTCCTTGCTTGTCACACACAAAGCACTTCCCATCAAACTTGGGCTTCTTAGCATGGCTCACAGGCACCATGGCGGGAATCGGAACCACAACAGCAGTAGGGGTTACAAGAGGGTTAGACCCAGAGGTTTTCTCACTTTCTTTCACACTTTCGGAAGTCATTTCTGTTCCACAAACAGAAGATCGACACAAAATAAATTACCGAAATTAAAGAAACAATAAAATCAATTAACACAACTGCACAGAACTAAAATTACACGACTGTGTATTAACCTTCAAGTAAACTGTAATAAACAAAGTACTACGGCTAAATTCAATGTGAAAAACCACAACAGGAATTTTAATCTCTAAAAGTAGAAAAATAATTCCACAAAAGACTAACACATAAAGCAGACGACAAAAGGTGTTTCCCGGAGATAACACTTGTTATAAATGACGAAAACGTTTTTCCTTAATCAATCCAGAGATTAAAGACTGAATTTTGTTTCTAGTATCAAACAGATATAGACAGAAAGCCACTGAGTAGAATTATAAAACCGAGACTTCATGAACTAATCAAAACTCAGCCCAAAATTTAGTGGATGCACAGAAGGATATTGCCTTAAACAAATCTGAAAGCAAGTTTAAGAAACCACTGATTCCGATATTGAGATAAACAATAGATTTACAAAATAACTTTCAAACTGAAATCAATGTAACAACCCAGATTAAACAATTGATTTCAGTTTTCCAACCTTACTGATTTATCAAACGAACAAATGATTCACGAAACCAAAAATCAAGTAAGACGGAACCACAAAAAATTTCCAGAAATAAGACGAATCAAAACGAAATTCCAGGAAATTAAGAACACGAAATTTGCTTTAAGACTGTTGGAAATCCGGAATTCGTTTATCACTGGAAATTCGCTACACACCAAAAAGAAACAATATTAGAAAACTTACTGGACCAATTTCAGGCGTCCGGAAATTGGCAATCGAGGCTAGTATTTTTATGGAGAATACTATATCCTTAAAGCAAATTTCGTCCCCCACACCGGTGCTCTTGGGTCTCTTGAACGTTTGCCTCCCAGGATTACTCGATTTTCGAAGAACGGAAGTAGCACTACAATCTGTTCAACGGGCGAACCAGGAAACTGTGCAGAACTCTCTCAGAATATGAATGTTATGAATGCAGGAATTTTTCAGTTACTGAAATGGGAGGAGATGGGTCCTATTTATAGAGAAATAGGCACCCCAACAGAAAAGAACGGTGACTGTTCGAAATGGTGTTAGGAAAAAGACGCAACTGTTCGGAATGATCTCGACCGAAGAGACACCACTGTTCAAATCTTATCTTGCCGAACCAACACGTTACTTCCATTTCCCTAGGCTCACGGTACAAATGTGTAATGCCAAGGTAAATGAAGCATTGCACCCATTGATTTAATTTTGCCACATGTTGGTCTTTGAACCAACACAAAATTCAATTCAAAAGACTTTAAATAAGTAAGGAACTAATTGTTACAAATTCTCTCCAAATATTAAGTCTTAGAATTTTATGAACCCGCTGCCACGCTCGGCCCGGTTCAGCGGCAAACCAAATAATTCCAAGTACTCCAAATATATTTATTTATCCACCATAGGACAAATAAACAACCAACTTAAATGATTTATTATGGAGTCAATTTCCAATTCACTTATTTCCAACAAGTAGTACACTCTGCATATACAACATTAACAATTCTTGGTGTTCAATATGAAGAAATACATGTGCAAACTATAACTTAATTATCAAAAAGAAAAAAAGTGCAAACGATGTAATAAAAAAAACACTCCATTTGTGTTTGTGTAAACACAAAATCGATGTCGTCACACATGCTCTATATTTTGTATATTCATTTTTATGGATCTTTTACAATATGACATTTTAACTGACCCTCCAAAAAATCAACACAATAATAAATCGGTAACTACTTGTTTAAATATTGAAAATTGGGTATCTTATCAACCACTTAATGATATCCAATTGAGATGATTTTTTGCAGAGAGAGATAAAATATCATCTTCCAAGAGATGAGCCATTCTAAACTTCGAAATAACACCGAGAACATGATGGGTAATATTCACACATTTTTCTAGGTGGGTGAGCGAATTAAAATTATTTTATCTATTCACTCACTTTTCAAGGAAAGTTGTGAGACCCTATCTTGAATTTAGGAGTTAAAAGAAAGGCGGATTTAATTTGTGTGGTTCTTATGAAGTTTTTTAAACTTTAGGGGTGTGGGTGTAATAAAACTAAAAAAAAAAGGGCAAATTTCACTCTGACCCCCTGAGGTATATGACAATGACAGAAAGTACCCCTCAGTTTTCAAAAATGACAGAAACCTCCCTTACTTTACAGTTTGGGTTTCATTCCGTTAGTTGCCGTTAGTTCCGTTAGTTAAATGGACGGAAAATGTACGAAAATGTACGGAAATGTACGGAAAATGAAATCTTCAATTTTATTTAGTTCTACACCTATCTTAGGGCTTTCATTAAAAGTCCTAGAGTTAAAAATTAATTATGATCATTTAGGATAAAATAGTTAAAAAAATAAAATCTTCGCACCGATTCAAACGGATTAAAATTTGGAGCATTTAAAAATTTTGCTTTTCACTTGATTTTAGAGCTTTCAATGAAGAACAAATACTTAAGTGCTCCAATTTTCAATCTATTTGAATCGGCGCAAAGATCTTATTTTTTTTATTATTTTATCTTAAAGTGCAATAATTAATTTTTGGTTTTAAGATTTTCAATGAGAGCCCTAAGATAGCCGTAAAACTAAACGAAGAGGAGATACTTAAGTGCTCAAATTTTCAATCCATTTGAATTGGTGCGAAAATCGTATTTTTCTGATTATTTTATCCTAAAGGGTCATAATTAATTTTTCGCTTTAGAATTTTCAATGAGAGCTTTAAGAAAACCATAGAACCAAATGAAGAGCAGATACTTAAGTGCTCCAATTTTTAATCCGTTTGAATCGGTGCGAAGATTTTATTTTTTTAATTATTTTATCCTAAATGATCATAATTAATTTTTAACTCTAGGACTTTTAATGAGAGCCCTAAGATAGGTGTAGAACTAAATAAAATTGAAGATTTCATTTTCCGTACATTTCCGTACATTTTCGTACATTTTCCGTCCATTTAACTAACGGAACTAACGGAAACTAACGGAATGAAACCCAAACTGTAAAGTAAGGGAGGTTTCTGTCATTTTTGAAAACTGAGGGGTACTTTCTGTCATTGTCAGATACCTCAGGGGGTCTGAGTGAAATTTGCCCAAAAAAAAACCCTTTTTGTGCATGTGTGCCGTGCGTTATGGTGATGTGTGTCTAAAAAAAAACCCAATACGGCTGGATGTGTTCCAGCGTAAGGAGAGGGAGAGAGAAGGAAAGAAGAGGAAGAACAAGAAGAGGAGGAAAGGGAGTTCGTGGCTGTACTTCACGAATTTAATCAAGGTACCTAGAAATCTTCTAAATTCTTGAAAAAAATCCTGAATGTTCATCTCTAAGTCTATTGCATTGTGTTAAATTTCAGAAAATAACTCGAAGTGGTTTGGCCTACAAAATTCGTGGACCGAACTGGTGTCTGGTCCTTGTCTGTGCTGGCAGCACAGCACAGACACATGTTGGAAAAACGGACATAACTTCTTGCTCGGGTGTCCATTTTGCAAACCGTTTCTTGATTCAAAAACTAGACTCGTATATCTTTCTGAATATGTATGGGTTGTGCCATGAAACTTTCTAGATTATAGCTGGTTGTGTTTGGTTGGGAGTTTAGTTTAGTTTAGTTTTGATAGTGGGTGGAGAGAGAAATAGAGTAATGATTGAAAATAGGGGTAATGATTGGAGAGAGATAGAGAGAGATGAGAAAGTAATAATTGAAAAAATAGGGTAATGATTGGGGAAAGAAGTAGGGTAATGATTGGTTTTTAAAACTAAAACTAAACGGAAATGGCAACCGAACAAAGCCGCAAGCAGTTTTTGAATTAAAGTTCAGTTAGGTTTTGGAAAGTTTTGGGATTCTGGACAGCTTTTGGCTTGTGTTCCTCACGAAATTCCTCAAGATTAAGCATGCTGGGTGGACATGAGTTCTTATGAGTCTTAAGTATTGTTAAGTTGGTGATGTTTGGGCTTTGGAATCATTTGAAAAGGTTAAGAACTCAATTTATTGTGAATTTTTGAATGCTGGACTGATCTTGAGAATCTGTTTCGAGACAGATTTGTGAATCTGTTGCGTTTGTCTATTTTCCCATTCTTATAGTTTGAATTTGGTCTTGGTTCCTTCACAACTCTTGAAGTACATCCTCTTGCGAAGCTTTTGACACCAAAATCGTTCAATAATGAGAAAAAATCGACACATAGTGATTTGTCGAAGTTGGGACTGTCTTGTGATGTTTCTATGCGGAATCGGCACATGTTTGGATTCATGTTATGATTTTATTTGAAGTTTAGGTATTCTGAGAGTAAATAGTATCGTTTTGACATTTGTAATCTAGTTAAGTTGATGTGGGATATTACTAAAAGCTAAAGGATTGAATGTTAGGGTTTGAACTTGGCAACTAGGTTGCTATAAGTTGTGCTTCTGCAGGAATTTTACTGTGGAGACTGTTAAATAATGGATGTTTTAACTGCCTAAAACTGATCTAAGGTGTTGACACACTTGCTAGAACTGTTGAGAGTTAATTAAAGAGGGGTGTTGGAGCTAGTAGTAGCATTTGATATGATTATTCATTTCTTTTCTATGACTATTTGAGTTTTGTTCTCATATGTGTGGATTAAAATGCTAGGTTTGGAGGCGACAACAAGCACCGTAGCTCCACTTAGGGAGTGACTGTGTTGGTTTTCTTTTTGTTGGAGACCGAGGTGAGTGTTCGACTCATAAATGTTCTTCGATTGGATTGAACTTGTGATATTGAACTGTGACTTTGTGTCGATGAGCAATAACGGCTAATGGCCGGACTTAGTGTCGTGCTCCTGACTTCGTGTCGAATCAATGGCTTTATGCCAAAATTATGACTTTGTGTCGAGCTAGTGACTTTGTGTCGGATTAAAGACTTCATGTCGATTATTTGCTTAATGCTTAATTAATTATGAACTTGGATTTATTGTCTCTATCGAACATCCATGTCTCATATACACTCTTGGAACTCGTTTGGGGTTCCAGTTTTGCAGGTATAGGTCGGTGTCTACTACAGGTTGTGTTTTGTGTTTTGGGACTCGCTCGAGGAATGCGTGGTTGCGGCCTGTGGGAGTCTTGTCTCCCAGCCAATAGTTGATATTGGCTTAGTTTAGCTTTGGACAATAGTTGGTTATGTAAAGTTTATTACTTGACAGACTTTCGCTGTAGTTTGTAAATAACAATTATTTTGAGGTGTCAATAAAATGTTATGTGGCTGTTGAATTTCAGTTTTAGTTATTGTTGGCATTGCTAGTAGCTGGTTGTCGTTGGGTTGTTGTCGCGTGTCGTATCGAGATAGGCTGATGAGGTGCTATTTCGGAACGGGGCGTGACAAAAGTTATTTTGCATTTCTGCAAAGTATGCATCAATGATAGATAGGTTATACTAGAGGTGGCAAACGGGCGGATTTGGGCAAATTTGGGCGGGTTGAAACGGGTCATGGGTTAAATATGGACGGGTTGAATATGGGTCAAAAGGTCAACGGGTTGAAATGGGTCGGGTCGAATATGGGTCAAGCCAAACCCAAACCCCGCCCGACCCGACCTGTTTTTCCTTCTTTTTTTTTTTTGGGGCTCCCCCACTCTCTTCTTCCCCACCCCTTCTCTGATTTGTCCCAAATTTTCTTAGAGAGAGAGAGGGGATCGTATAGACTCGCAGAAATAGTGACGAGAAGTGGGAACCAGGAAGTTCATGAACATGAATGATGAGGAGAGAGAAACATTTGTTTCTTCATTTACTGTATTTGTATTTGGTTTTTTTTTATAAACTTTTTATCCCTATTAATTCGTCTCGACGAAAGAATTGAAAAAGTTTTTTTTTTTTTTTTTTACTTTTACTCTAATATTTTTTGTAATATTCAAGATAAATCCCAACAACCAACTTTTTGGGTTTTGTCTTGGATGTTTTCAAAAATAGTTGGTCCACCTGCCAGTGAGCGACTTGATTAGTTGCCCAAAAAATTAGCTGAAGGTGCATGAAAGTTGGCCTGACATAAATTAATAAATGCAAAAAAAAATTTGTCTTTCATTAGGAAATGCGAAAAGAATAACTAAATAAGTGTGTGTGTGATTTGTAAGTTTTGCTGGTTCCAGTTCGTTGGGAAAAAAAGAAAAAAAAAGGTTTGGCTAGTAAGAGTGTGGACCCCATTTTCTAAGAAAATTTGAAAATTCAATTCTGGGAGTAATAAAAGAACGGAGGGAGAGTACGGGAAATGCCGTCTTTTCTTTTCATTCCTGGGCCGTACCACGTGAAAAGCCATACAAAGTTTTAGTTTCAACCCATATTGAACCCATTTTTAACCCACCTAAACCCATGTAAATATGGGTTGATATGGGTTCAACCCATATCAACCCATTATGTAATATGGGCGGATTGGGTTGGGTTATAAATGGGCGGATTGGACGGGTCAAAGAAATATGGGTTAGGATTGCCACCTCTAGGTTATACATACACAAATACTGAAATGCCAATGTATGTCAATGATCTTCACATGCACCAAATATAGTTTCGAGCGTTTACCTCTCATATTCAATTGTGATATTCGGAACAAGGGGGTTACTAATTTTGTTATAAGCTTCTGGAGACAGTATGAAGGTAACGCTTCCAAGTGTAGCGCGGGCAACGTTGCAGTAGGTTTGTTGAATGCAATGATCCACAATAGTAACGATAACGCTTTCACCCGTGCAGGGGCAAATTGGCTCTGGCAGAGCCAACGCAGAACCAGTGCATTTTATAGAGTATTTTGTGCCGCATGTTTCGGGCCCTTTCCATACAGCGTCGCTAGTTGCTATGGCGACGTAGGGATCAGGGATGTCGCTGATCCTCTCCTGAGGGCATAGCATATCTGAGAAAAAAGAAGGTTGTTAGGCCCCGTTCGGTTAAATAAGCCAATTATTTTTTTGTTCTTATTTAAATTTTTTTTCATATTTGCTAGTTTTTTGTCAATTTTTTTGGGATTATTAACTGTATTGTCATGACGAGAGGAATATACAAAGTAAAAAATATTATCGAAATCCAATTTTTTTTGAATAAAGATAAAACAATTAGCTTATTTTTGTCTTTATTCAAAAAATTTAGGTTTCGATCGAAATTTTTAAAATTTTTAGATTCCTCTTGTCATGACGATGCAATAATCTCCAAAAAATTGACGAAAAACTAACAAATATGAAAAAAATTTGAATAAGGACAAAAAAAGCCAGTTAATTTATTTAGCCGAACGGGTTTAGTACAAGTTCATTAGTACTTGAATTTAGGTTTTGGGATGTGGCATATATGCGTGGGTGTATTATAAGGAAGTGAAGTGGGAATCCTGTAATGAAAGTTTTTTTTTTGATCATTCCTGTAATGAAAGTTGAAACCCTTTTCACTGTCTCGATCGATCGCATGCATCCATGAGCCAAAACTACTGCTAGCTACCTACTTGTGTCCCCTAAAAGGATGACTACTTCAAGGATTCTATGGAGAGATTTAATTTTTTTTTATCGGCAATAGAATTTTATTAAATTCGACAAAGGGTACATCGAGAGGACTATGGAGAGATTTAAATTAATGCTGTTACGTAATGGGATTTCAGATCTATACAAATACATGTATTATTAGACATTATAAAATCTAGCACTTACCAGTAAAAGGGGCAAGTCTGAATGTAGCAATCCCCGACTTACATTCTGCATATGTCGTTGGGATAAGGCATATTGATATGACCATCATGATTGAAAGTAGTATTTTGGCACCCATTTTAGCTTCTTTCTCTTTCCGTCCTACCAAACCACCTCTAGAAAGGAATACAAATTCTTTTCCAATGCAAAAAGTTTGGAGGAGGGATGCCCCTTTTATAGATAAAGAACTAACTTAAAAAAAATTCATATGGAAGAGAATATAATTTTGTTATTCAATGTTTGATGACAACGCATGTAACTTGGGGATCGATGGAGAGTACTTGTTAAATGGGATTTGTAAATGCTATTCTCTCTCTCTAAATCAATTAGCCAAATGCTAGGGTTGACAAGAATCTATCTATAACTAAAAAATGACTTTTCATGAGAAGGACATTTTTTGTTCAATTTAAATTTTGCATCCATGCCAATGACTTGGTTCGGTTTGGTTATAGGTAAAACCGAAACCAATATCAAAATCGTAATCTATTTTTTTTATTTACTTATTTAACCATAATCAAAACTGTAGTTTATCGAATTGGTTTGGCTTTCCACCGAAATAGATGGTCAACATTTTTAATGATTCAACTTTAATCATTGAACGGCTGAATTTTTAATGATATCTGGTTAAGCTGAATTTTTTTACAAGAAACCCTTACATAATAGTTTGAAATAATTGAACGGCTCCTATTATTTTTCTGTGTTCTTGAAATTTAAACCACAAAATGCGGTGTACATGTACAACACATGGTGTACCCACATCAGGGCTTGAAACTTTTTCCGCATTATTAGATCCTCGGTTAATTTCGTTTCATTGCTCGTCGCCCTGGTTTTTGAATGGTTCAAAAGAAGTAAACTCTCTTCTTGAATCAAAACCACATTCAGACATATATAAAGTTGGCTGCTGGCCAATTGTTCAAAAGAAGTGAGCCCTCTTCTTGAATCAAACCCACATTCAGACATATATATAAAGCTGGCTGCTGGCCATTGGTTCAAAAGAAGTGAACCCTCTTCTTGAATCTTACAACAAGACTTTCATGACAATTACAACATCGCTCATGGAAATATACAAATATTTATTTCAACATATCCTTCTCATTTGGTATGTTTTTTTTATAGGCAAAAAGAAGATTTATTAATCTGATGATTACACAGATTAAAAAATTACGAGTACACCGGCAAAAACCACCCGAGAAAGAAATTTGGGAATCTTGTCTTTATGCAACTCTATGGTCGTTATGGCTACTGCGGAACGATTATGTGTTCAACAATGCTTCTATGTTAGTTTGGGATGTGGCGGACTTAATCAAAACAAGGGTGGCCATGTGGATGAGGACGAAGCACAACATCAAGTTATATACGGTGGATGACTTTAAGGGGTATTTGGACGGGATTCGTAGTCTGAAATTGTAATCTTCCTTTGAGGTGTTGCCATCCAACTCTCTGTTGGATGTTGTTCTGTTTTGTTTGTTGAGATGCACCTTGTGTTTCTCTTTTTTTGCTGTCCCTCGATGTACCCCTTCGAGATTAATAAAAATCTTCGTTTGCCGAGCAAAAAAAAAAAACCACCCGAGAACTACACCCAGAGAAAGGCAATAAGCCAACCGAAAACACCACAAGGAGCATGAAAGCCTCAAAACAATCCAACAGCCTATACCGAAATAGCCACAAATCAAAAGAAAATAACCCTAAATCAATAAACCGAAAGATATAGAACTGACAATCAAGACCGCCAATCTATGGAATTAAAATTTCAGAGAGATAGGCACCATTCTCATTTCGTATGTTGGAGTCTCCAACCATTTCCCAAACTTTCTTTGATTTAGTAGTACACTCTGCATATACAACATTAACATTCTTGGCGTTCAATATGAAGAAATACATGTGCAAACTATAACTTAATTATCAAAAAGAAAAAAGTACAAACGATGTAAAAAAAAAGCACTCAATTTGTGTTTGTGTAAACACAAAATCGATGTTGTCACACATGCTATATATTTTGTATATTCATTTTTATCGATTTTACAATATGACATTTTAACTGACCCTCCAAAAAAATCAACACAATAATAAATCGGTAACTACTTGTTTAAATATTGAAAAATTGGGTATTTTATCAACCACTTAATGATATCCAATTGAGATGATGTTTTGCAGAGAGAGATAAAATATCATCTTCCAAGAGATGAGGCATTCTAAATATCGAAATAATACAGAGAACATGATAGGTAATATTCACCCATTTTTCAAGGTGGGTGAACGAATAAAAATTATTTTATCTGTTCACTCACTTTTGAAGGAAAGTTATTTTGCGTTTCTGCAGAGTACAGATTGATGATAGATAAGTGATAAGTACATGCACAAATATCGAAATGCATACATAATGCCAATGTATGTCAATGATCTTCACATGCACCAAATATAGTTTCGAGCGTTTACCTCTCATATTCAATTGTGATATTTGGATAAGTAGGGTATGCAATTTTGAGGAAACCTTCTTGAGACAGTATGAAGGTAACGCTTCCGAGTATATCGCTGTTGAGGGTGCAGAAGGTTTGTTGAGGGCAATGTTCCACAATAGTAACGATAACGCTTTCACCCGTGCAGGGGCAAAATGGCTCTGGCAGAGCCAACGCAGAACCATTGCATTTTATAGAGTATTTTGTGCCGCATGTTTCGGGCCCTTTCCATACAGCGTCGCTAGTTGCTATGGCGATGTAGGGATCAAGGATGTGGCTGATCCTGTACTGAGGGCATATATGCGTGGGTGTATTATCAGGAAGTGAAGTGGGAATCCTGTAATGAAAGTTTTATGTTTTTTTTGATCATTCCTGTAATGAAAGTTGAAACCCTTTTCACTGTCTCGATCGATCGCATGCATCCATGGGCCAAAACTACGGCTAGCTACCTCCTTGTGTCCCCCAAAAGGATGAGTACTACTTTAAGGATTCTATGGAGAGATTAAATTTTTTTTTTTTTTATCGTCAACAAGATTTAATTAAACTTAGGTACATCAACCTACCCTCTCCTCCATCCAGGAGGCAGAGGTTCGAGGCCCCTTGGGGGCGGTTGGGACCCAGAGCTATGGATAGCTACTGGACTCCTCTAGTGCTAATCTAACTATCCCGCTAACCCCCGCTGACTATAAAATATGGCAAAAAAAAAAAAAAAAAAAGGGGACCATGAAGAGATTTAAATTAATGCTGTTATGTTATGGGATTTCGGATCTATACGAATACATGCATTATTAGACATTATAAAATCTAGCACTTACCAGCAAAAGGGGCAGGCCGGACTGAAGCAATCTATCAAAATGATCCGAACTGTTTCAAAGACCCAACATGCATTTTTTTTTTTTTGCATTGGGCTCGTTCATTAACTGATATAAATATCAGCCAGTCCGCCATATTTTTTAGGGTTAAATACCGGCACACCCCCTCCGCGAAACACGTTTTTCTTGGACACCCCCTCGACAAAAGTTCGCTACCGCGAGACCCCTTCATCTTTTTTTTTTTTACCACGGCACCCCTTCCGTCATGAATATTGGAATATTCCGTTTAAATTTCCAAAATTGCCCTTGTCATCTTCTTAAATTTCCATTATTTGACCAGGCTCTGTTTTTTTGATCCCGTGACCAAGCCGCGTTTGTTCCAAGTTTTCTTCAAAACTCATCGACCCATTCATCACAAACCAAGAAACCCTATCTCTCTCTCTCTCTCTCTCTCTCTCTCTCTCTCTCTCCCTCCCTCCCTCCCTCCCTCCCATGGCTTCCTCCCTCACACCCACCATTGCTCACACTCTCTCTCTCTCCCATGGCTTCCTCCCTCACACCCACCATTGCTCACATTATCCCACAATTCAACCCATCTCAAGCTCCCATCAAACCCATTCCAATCCTCTATAACACAATTCCCAATCAGGTAAAACAATAAAACAAAACCCAAAGGTAATTTTCACCTATTATCTAGTCAAATTTCAAGTGAATAAGCTATAAGCATTTCTCGGGAGCGAATATCTCCAGCCGAGACGGATTCCGTATCGAGGTTGCCGCCGATCTCTGGACGGTGGAAACATCGTAGTCGTCCGATCTGAACCATCCGAATTTCAGGATAAACGAACTCCTCCTCTTCTTGATTTCCCTATTCTTTCTCGTCTCGACGTTCTCTCCGTTTTTCTTCTTCACCTCATCGGGATCCATGGCCTAGTTTTCTGCCTTCCGTTTAGTCAGCTGTTTTCGGTTGGGTGGGGTGGGTGTGGTAGACGTGGAGGTGGGTGTTGGTTGTGGTGGGAGCCGGCGCCGACGGTGGGGGAGTGGGTCAATGGGATGGGGTGGGGTAGTATTGGAAGGATTGAGGTAAGAGAGGAAATATGGTTGAGGGTAGTATTGGAACATTTTATTACTTTTGAATTAATTTCAATAAAAAAATTAACAGAACTTAACAGAACTCTAACGGAAGGGGTGTACGGGTAAAGTAGAGATAACGGAGGGGGTCTAGCCGTAGCGAATTTCGGGGGAGGGGGTGACCGTGAAAAACGGATAACGTTGGAGGGGTGTCTCGGTAAATAACCCTATTTTTTATTGAACGAAAAATAAGGAGATGGTTCCCCGTGCTCTGATTCATTATTTGGATTTTGATCCAAGAGCACTACCAAAGTGTTTCAAAAAAGGGTTATCTTGACGTAGGGCCTCGTGAACATCAAAGTAGCGCCTAAGATTCTTTCTTTTCCTTTTACTTGTTTTACCGATAATAATTCTTTTACTCATTAGGATTCTTTTTCTTTCTTTTAATTGGAAATTTAAATTTAGGTTTCTGAATCAAGATCCTAGCGTGAGGCTGCGCTAGGCGTTCGTGTCCTGAAACGAGGATAAGCGATCCTACTGAAGCAGTCATTCCACATCCTACTGTATGTCCGGGTCTTGGCAGCTGTTGAATTGCATCGTGTATTGTAACAGCTGTTCGTAGGCACCCGAAAATGCACGTACATTTTGCATATGTTATCGGGATAAGGCATATTGATATAACCATCATTATTGAAAGTAGTATTTTGGCACCCATTTTGGCTTCTCTCTCTTTCCTTCCTACCAAACACCTCTAGAAAGGAATACAAATTCTTTTCCCATGCATAAAGTTTAGAGGAGGGATGCCCCTTTTATAGCTAAAGAATTAACTTAAAACAACTTATATGGAAGAGAATATAATTTTGTTATTCAAAGTCCGATGACAACGCATGTAACTTGGGATAGAGAGTACTTGTTAAATGGGATTTGTAAATGCTACTCTCTGTCTCTAAATTAATTAGCCAAATCCTAGGGCTGACAAGAATTTATCGATAACTAAAAAATGACTTTTCATGAGGACATTTTTTTGTTCAATTTAAATTTTGCATCCATGCCAATGACTTGGTTCGGTTTGGTTATAGGTTAAACCGAAACTAAAATCAAAATCGTAATCAAAATTTTTTTTATTACTTATTTAAACCATAGCCAAAACTGTCGTTTATCGGATTGGTTTGGCTTTCCATCGAAATAGGTGGTCAACATTTTTAATGATCCAACTTTAATCAACCAGACGACAGTGGCAAAACAAATTAAGAACAATGCAAATAATAAGTAAAATTACCACAAACACAAAGTGAATCCATCTCCCAAACACAAAGACAAATTCAGTACAGAGTTCACAACAAAATCATCAAAATCAACCCTGAACTGTAAATAAAAGCTACACACACACATGTATTAAGGTATTTTCATAGTTATATTGCGGTTCAGTTTTGGTTTCAGTTACGGTTTTATTTTGGTGCTGTTATCGTATAAAAGCAAACCGGACGGCTCTTTCTTATTAAAAACCCCAACCATAAACGTTGTTATAAAATAATTACAAGTCTTACCGATCAGTTCGGTTTTGTTCGGTTAAGTCTCGATTCGAGTGAAATTGCCATCCGGGGCTGACTCGAGAAGTATATATCCATGAAATATTTACAAACTCGGGTTCATGCTCGTTATAAATTTGTTGACAAATTAGGAATTTTTTTGATTCGAGTTAAAAGTTGAGCTTAAACTTTTCTATCAAGCTTGGAAAACCCATGCATTACTTGGTTTGGCTCATTGAACAATTTACAATTACCCTTTAGATTATATTCTTTGTATTCTTTTTTTAATAAATTAGGGTGGTCGGGTCAGCTTATACGGACCTCAATTAATTCTTGAAAACTAATTCCACTGTTCACTAGCAAGGTACCTGATCAAAGCCAGGTCACAGTGTCAAAATCCCATAAGGGATCCTATATTTTAGTAAAATGCAGACCTCACGATTCCTGTCAAATTTCGATGATCCGAAAGTTTAATATGATCAGAACGTGATTTTCAGAGTACCTATGAGAAATCAGCAAAAAATATGAACCGAAAGTGCTTGATCTGAGCAGTTTTTCTTGAATGGTTTAATTAAAAACTACTCAAAACAAGTACTTTCCGGTCATATTTTTTGTTAATTTATCGTGAGGTCCATTAAAATCACATTCTGCACACATTGAACGGTTCTGATCATCATAAGTTGATCGAAAAAGGTGAGGTCCATATTTTAACAAAATAAGGGATTCCTCACTTGATCCGTGGGGTGTGTGTGTGTCTATATATATATATCGCGATGGATCCAGAGACCCTTAAAAAAACCCCCCAAGTTTCCGAACGAATTTTGATGATCCGAGCCGCTCAATATAATTAGAACGTGATTTTAAGGGTGCCAGTGAGAAATCAGCAAAAAAAATGACCGGAAAAAGCTTTATCTGAACAGTTTTTTATTGAACTTTATTGAACGATTCAATAACAAACTGCTCAAATCAAGCCTTTCCCGGTTAGTTTTTTTGCCAGTTTCTCTTAAGCACCCTTAAAATCACATTCTGAACACATTGAGCGGCTTGGATCATCAAAATTTGATCGGGAACTATGAGATTAAGATTTGGAAAGCTTTTTTAAGGCTCCCCGGAACCGTCCCGTATAGTCTTCGCATTCTTGATTTATTTTTGTTTCTAATCTCATGGGCTAATTAATGATCGAGTTAATTACTACCTTCGTCCCTAAATGTTTGGCCGTTTCGCAAAACACGAACTCAAAAATAATGCATTTTTTTCCAGAAAAAATTCAAACTTTTTTCATAAATTAAAAGAACTCATCGATATCTAGTGAATTGTTGAAAAAAAAATTAATTTTTCTTGCAAAAATTGTATTATTTTTACGTCCTCGTTTTGCGAAACGGACAAATATTATGGGACGGAGGGAGTACCAAATTCGCTTCCACTACTTCTCCATGATCTCTTTGTGTATTCATTTATAGGAGATTTGGACAAGTAATTCCAGGTACTTTGTTTGAAGACCATTCACCATAAATAAAGTCTTTAAGATCAAATTCTCTTCCACTACTTCTCCATGATCTCTTTTTGTATTCGTTTCAGGAGATTTTGGCAAGTAATTCCAGGTACTTTGTTTGAAGATCAGTCACCATAAATAAAACCTTTAAAATCAAGTCGGATCGATTATGTACTCCAGCATGATCACATCTTCTACACAAGAAGAAAATGTGAAAACAAAAGTTTTGATCAAAGAAATGTGAGAAGAAATGTAAAATTTGGAAAAGTTTGATCAAAAGGGTTGCATACGAGAGTTTTCGATTGAGGGACTCAAAGAAGTGACAAGAGGGGCAGACAGAGGCAATGCGAACAATATATGAATATATTTTTTCAAGATAAACGTGCTTCCAAGCGTATATGGATTCAATATCAATCAATAAGATTTTTGGCTCAGTTAATCTTCTCGACAACTTTTAAATCAGTTTGATCAACGAAATATATATATATATATATATATATATATATATATATATATATATATATATATATAGTCCTTTCACTGGCAAACAAATGTATCCAACAATGCAGTTCAACCCCTTTTGGATCAGAAAGGGGATTGAAGAGTATCTAATTTGTGCAAATATATACCCTAAATTTCATAAGAAGCCATATAGAGTTGCAGAGGAAGGAAACAAAAGAATAGAGTTGCAGAGTATTGAACATAAAACGCAAGCCTTGAATTTATTCGACTAAAAAGTCATACAAACATCACATATAGGTGGTACAACATTCGCTCAAGGAAATGTACAAATACCAATTTCATATCCTTTTCATTTCGGATGTTGGAGGCTGCAACCCTTTCCGAAACGTTCTTACTCGTCTCTACATAAGTAAATATTCCTTACGAAAAGACGTGCAATTTTTGAACAAAATAATAAAGTACTTTTGTGCATAGCTTTTCAATTTATTCGCACTGAATTAAAGATCGACCCCGGTGCGAAGAAATTGAATATTTTTTTTTGCATTGAAGCCCTATATTTTTTGTTTGAAAATTGTTCGTCTTTTCGTAAGGAACACTTATTTAGAGAGAGAGTAATTTAGTAGGTGGACACCCTGCAAGTAGAACAAAAAACAATATGTTATCATATAGTACATGTGCACTCGATGTCCTTGGCATTCAATAAAAAAAAATACAAGTGCAAGCTGCTTATAATGTTTTACGTGATTTCAAAATTATTGTATTATAGAATTAATCGAGATCTATCAAATAAGATTCATATTCGATATGAAATTCATCACGGATTCAAAGATATAACCCGTTTTTTGGCCGGTTAGCATAAAACTAGGGACAATTAAATTCAGATGGTGAGAGTACTATATAATACTTATAAAAAAAAACTACATTGTGTAAACACAAAATTGATATCGTCAAATGCTATTCTGTATGTTCATTTTTATCGACCCACAAGTTTTTACTGGCATCTTTTCCTTTCATTACGCACTCATTTTCAACTAACATTCTCTGTTCCATTTTAAGATTTGATAGTACGCGCATCAATTTTGTTCATGCACCTTTAAAAATGAGTGAACATTACTTACCATGTTTCTTGTTAATTTTCTGCAGTTCAAAAAACAAAATGTTCCTGGTTTTCTATTTTGATAATCAGAACAGTTCATCTCTTACAACATGATATATTTTACTAACCCTAACGCAATCAGATATTGGTAACGACTTTCTTAAATCAGATCATTTTTTATTTCAAAATCCTACAAAATTCTAAATTGAAAATTTAGTTTATCAAGCATTATTGATATCTGACGGAGATGATTTTTTGCAGAGAGACCTACTATAAAATATCAATTCTTACAAGAGATGAGCCATTCTAATCATGGAAATATATAGGACCGACAACATGGTGGGTAATATTCACTCATTCTTCAAGGCGGGTGAACAAATAAAAGTTGTATTTTTATTTGTTCACTCACTTTTCAAGAAAAAGTTATTTTGCGTTCGTGCTAAGTACGGAATATTGATGATAGATAGTAGTAGGTTATACATGCACAAATACTGAAATGCAAATATAATGCCAATTTATGTCGATGATCATCACATCACATGCACCAAATATACATAGTTTCGAGCGTTTACGTACCTCTTATATTCAATTGTGATATTTGGATTGGGGTAAGTTGTAATTTGGGAGAAAGCTTGATTAGTAAGTAGGAAGGTACTGCCGGTGACGCTGCAGGTGGAGATGGCTGGTGCAAGGCAACGTGCCACAATCATAACAACGACGCTTTGATTAGCCTTGCAGGGGCATGGCAGACCCGCGATCGCAGAACCAGTGCAAACGATAGAGTAATTTGTGCCGCATGTTTGGGGCCCTTCCCATATGGCGTCGCCTGCTATGGCGCCATTGGTAGCGGTGATGTCGCTGAGCGTGTACTGAGGGCATGACACAGAGGCGGCTGCACATGGAGGGTTTTATGGTCAACTAAATATCCGGACAATTTTATTTTATTTTTTTGCTTAAAATACATGTAAAATTTATTGGCTACCATTTCTTTGAACACCTAACATAAATATCAATAAACACCCAATTCTAATTGTTTTAAACACCGACCCTAAAAGAATTGAACACCTAATCACAATCCAGTTATAGCCCATCAATTCAGGTAATTCATATTTGAACACCTAACACATTACTTCAATTATATAAAGCTTATACTCATAATAAAAATATTGTGAAAAGGAGAATCTATCGGTGTAAGTATTGGAGTACTATGCATTTTCTTTCCATCTTTATTATCGATGACCTAAATGTGTTAATTTTGCTTTCATGACAATAACTTCTTCTTTTTTTTTTTTTGTCTAGTTAGCTTGTAACATTACGGACAAAGCTTTAAAAAAATTCAATTACATTGCAAATTCCGTTAACTTGAATAATATTCTTTCGAATTTAAGATTACGATAGAAAATCTCATCACATTATCCTAAAGAACAACATATTTTTGAGAAGGTCAACACCACGTACTTGCTACAATTTCTTTCAATAGAATTTTAATAGATTAATACACTAATTAAACGTTGGCACAAAATGTGAAAACTCATTTAGGACCAAAAAAAAAAAAACTAAGCAAAAAAAAAAATTGCAAATTTTATCCCCTCCATTCTCAACCCTTCCACTCTTGAAATACTGTCTACTATGCAATACAACTTTCAAAAAAAAAAAAAAATTTTTAAAAAATAGTACTCCCTCCGTCCCTTTTTTTAGGTCTAGTATTTCATTTTGGGCTGTCCCTTAATAAGTGTCCATTTGTAAAGGTAGTGGGTAAAAGTTGATGTATTGTCTATTTTGCCCCTAAAAGTAGATTCCTTTTTAAAAAATAAGTGAGTAAAAGTGTAATGATGATGGATAAGTAGGGAAAGTGAAGGAAAAAGTTGATGTGAAAGGTATAATGATGATGTCTTTTTAATAAGTTGGAGTTACGAAGCAGGACATTTAAAAAGGGACGGAGGGAGTACATATTTTTAAAGTTCTCATTTCGTCTCGTAGTTAATTTTTTCTCGAATAGAGGCAATGTTTTTTGACTGTACTATACAACTATATGAAATTTTGCACATATATTATTGGTTAATATATCAGCTAGTTGTATTAAGGTAAATTTTAAACACCTTATCATAAATTCCTGAAACCGCCTGTGGGCACACGCCCCGGAAAATTTTATTACGAAAAATTTGGGTGCGGCTCTCTTTTGAAAAGCACAGCGAAACGCTTCGATTCAGAGTCGCCACTCGGGTTTTAACGGTGAAATACCCAAGGAACCGATCTTGAAACGTTTGCTACGTTGTTGGAGTTTGTAAAGGCGTACACCAGTCCGTCGTCACCTTCGATATCTGACGTTCGGGAGCCAGGTTACGAGAGGGGAAGGGTTTTATGGCACTCCTCTCGCCTAATCCGGAGATCGGTCTCTGCTTAGGCATTTTGTGAAACATTTGCATTTTTCTCTCATTAATCATTTTTAGCCAATTAGGGCGGGGGAACAGTTAATGGGGATTTAAGAATGTAACAAGTTGCATTTTATATGACAAGATGATAGGGATGCTTGATTGAAGCAATGAATATAGATTGAAAACAAGCATCTGTGAGCATTTTAAACAAACTGGAACACACTGATCCAGAATGATGCATGCAGGAGAAAATCTGTATGCACTGATCAGGCCACTGCATACAGAGAAGACCTGCGTACTCCATTACAAGACTGGCGTGCACCGGTAGATCTAAGCTCACAGCTCTTATTTTCAACCCTCTGGGCTCTGGAAAAGACCAATGCACACCTAGGACAAACCACGCAATGTATAGAGCAATCATATATATAGGTACAGGCAGCATGAATGGTTCTAAGGAAATAAAATAAACATAACACCCCATAAACAGTGTGGTTGAAATAAACAAAGACCAAGGCTTGATTGCCATGCAAGGGCCAGTCACTAGATGAGATCTAACTGTCATACGCCAGTCATTGGAGACCGTACGTCAATTATACCTTTTTGTCCAGTGTTTGGCTTTGCATCTTTTGGGCTCTAGAACATGACCAGAAAGATCTCAGAAGGCCTTCTAAAACAGATAAGAAGTAGGTATTGAACGGTACAACTAAGCAGTTCTAAAGTACAAAAAATAGAAAACAGGTTCTTAGCATGTAGTAAGGTGATGAAAGGAAAACATAAGCAAGGAACTGGTGATCGATGGTCTCTACGCCAGTAGTGCACGTACTTGCCAGGACTGGCATACGACTTGATGGTACTGGCGTGCACCATGTTTCACTGTACACGATCTTTACATTTGACCAGTTTTAAGGCCAGGACTAGTATTGATTACCAGCCTAGACTTTTCTGGTTCCCCTTAGGGGTCAAAACAGAAAGCCACACAAAAGGTGGTATACCTTTTGGTTTGAGGTTTGATGATGGGTTTGAGCTTTGAGGTTGAAGATGGAGGTTGGGTGATGAGAGAATGACAGTATAGGGTGTGTGGGAGTGGCCCCTTTGCTTCCTTTTTCAAATGAATGAGAAAAGGGGGAGAGAGAAAGAGAGGACTTGAACTCTTTAAGTTGGTTAACCGCTTGCAAATGAATGCAAGGGGTGCATTTATAGGCAAAGAGTGACTGAGAGGGGAGCTGATCAGGTGGGTTAGAGGCTGGTTGGGTTAAGGAGAGGAGTCTCCCATGCATTTAATGCATGGGAGTAGGTGATGGGTGTGTAGGAGAGAGAGGGGGACGTCCCTGCAGAAAACAATCATCAGGGGGGCTGTTCACTGTACTGGGGTGGTTGCAAAGTCTCGAGCACGTGGCAAAAAAGTGATGATTTGACCGGCTTTGACTGGCGTACGCAGCCATTGTACCTGCGTGCGCCAAGTTTAACTGAGTCAATGGTCGATAACCGACATGTGGCAGTTTACCAGCGCATGTCAGCACAATACTGGCGTAAACAAGTAGGGTTCTGTTGAGGCCGTTTGGATCTGGCTTGAAGGGTTTGAAGTGGAGTTTGACATGGCTTGGATGAGGTTCGGGACGCTCAAAGCTCAAACACACCACCGACCTCGGGACGTTCTCGACCTTAATCATTATTGGGAATATAAAGACCGTAATTAAGCTAATCCGAATAGGTCAGAATAAGGTGTCTACACCGCCATTGGCATGACAAGACATTTGAGGGAAAAAAAAAAAAGAAAGAAGTTTTAAGTACAAGTTAGTGTTTGGGTTTTGGGATGTGGCATATGCGCGTGGATGTATTGTGTCTTTAATTTTATAACTTCATGGGAATCATATGTTCAAGACAATTAATCTTTACGGCCAATATTCTGGATTGGATATAAGTCTACATATACACGACATGAAACTGAAAATGTGGATGCATGGGTTACCCTTTTTTTCGCCCACACATTTTGTAAAAAATAAATTGCGCATAAATACAAGACCATCGTACATTTCAACTATTCATAATTTTTCAATTTTTGGAGCTCAACTTCACTATTCATGAATTTCAAATCTACACATATCCATGAATAATTAGACATTATTGAATTTAGCTAGCACTTACCAATAAAAGTGGTAGGCCTGAATGAAGCAGTCTTTGACAAATATGCATATGTTATAGGGATAAGACTGATTGAGATGGCCATTATTATTAAAACCAACATTTTGGCACCCATTTCGGCTTTCTTCTCTTTCCTTCCTACCAAACACCTCAAGAAAGGAATACAAATTTTTTTTTCAATGCACAAAGTATAGAGAAGGGATACCTCTTTTTATAGCTTAAGAACTAACTTTACAAAATTCACATGGAAGGCAATAATAATTTTGTTATTCAAAATTCAATGACAATGCATGTAAGCACGTGGGATTTGTAAACTTCTCTCTCTCTCTCTCTCTCTCTCTCTCTCTCTCTCTCAATTAGCCAAGAGCTCGGGTTGACAAGAATCTATCTATATTATTATATAATACCAAAAAATGACTTTTTTTTCACTGAAAGCAGTGACAGAGCCAAACTTTTGACCTGAGGGATAGGGATGACATCGAATCAGTTTGGTTTGGTTTACATGTTGGTAAAATTGAAACCAAAGTCAAAACCGTAACTTAAATCGACGATTTTTTTTTTATTATTTAAATCATATATAACCAAAAACCGTGGTTTATCGGATTGGTTTGGCCTTCCATCGAAATGTGTGGTTGACATTTTTAATGATCCAACTTTAATCAACGAAATGACAGTGGCAAAAACAAATTAAGAACAATGCAAATATTTAGTAAAATTCACAAAGTGCATCCATCTCCCAAACACAAACGACAAATTCAAAATCAACCCTTAACCTTAACTAAAAGCTACACACACACATGTATTAGGGTATTTTCATAATTATATTGCGGTTCGGTTTTGATTTCAGTTACGTTTTGATTTTGGTGCAGTTATCGTATAAAACCAAACCGGACGGCTCTTTCTTAATTATTAGAAACCCAAACCACATAATCGCGTTCTGTTATTAAATATTTACAAAACCATACCGATCGGTTTGATTTTGTTCGGTTAAGTCTCGATTCGAGTGAGATTGCCATCTGGGGCTGACGCTAGAGAAGTATATATCCATGAAATATTTACAAACTCGTGTTCATGCTCGTTATAAATTTGTCCACAATTAGGAATTGTTTTGATTCGAGTTAAAAGTTGAGCTTAAACCTTTCTATCAAGCTTGAAAAACCCATGCATTACTTGGTTTTTTCTCATTTAACATCTTTCAATTACCCATTAGATTATGTTCTTCGTATTCTTTTTAATTTTAATAACTTAGGATGCATGGTAGGATCAGCTTGTACGGATCTCGATTAATTCTTGAAAACTAATTCTACTATTCACTAGCATGCATTCAGGTACCTGATCAAACCTGGGTCACAATCCTATGTACGTATAGTCTTCTGATAGGCGCGCAAATGTGCACATAAGCGCCCCTTAATTTATCTTTGCTAAGTCTATTTATTTTATTTCTTAGTGTTTTAATGCTTAATTTTTGTATTGTAGGAATTTTGGAAAATACATTGAAATACATTCCGGGTCATGGCTAGAGCTTCAAGAATTGGGCCTTAAAAATGTTCTAACTGTGCACGTGATCGAGAAGGTGTAATTGGCAGCAAAAGAATAGAAGCTATACATGTTATTTTGGTGGGCCCAAAGAACTACCAATCTTTACTCCTGATTTTGACTTAGTCTTGGACTAAGAAAAGAAAAGAAGAAGAATTAGGAAGCCCAAGTCAGCTTCTCTCGGCTGTGGGCATATGGCCCACCATATTTGGAAGTAGCTTTGAAGCCCACTCAGAAGAAAAGTAAAAAAAATATAGGTCGGCACTTTTCTCACTTATAAAAGGACGAAGGACGGGGACTGCGAGGGGATGTTATTTCTTTTATTTAGGTTTCAGTAGTTCTCCTTTACAGACGATACAAAGAACAGAGGTGCAGAAAACGACGAGGCTGTCGAACGGGCTTCATCAGGATTTCTTTGTTCCGAATATTGTTTAGTTGTTCTCGTGAGTTGTTTTTCCATTCAAGTTATTTTAAGTTTTGTTCAATTACTCACACGTTGATAATTAGTTTTAATTTCTATTCTTAATTAAAGTTGTTCATTAGGATTCAATTAGTTGTTATCTTCCATTTATTTTCTTTCTCCAGTAAAAAAACATGATTCAAATTAGGGTTTTATTCCTTTTATTTTTAATAATGAGTGAGTAGTCTTTCTGAGGTTTGGTCGCTGGGTAAAGGCACGCTGCGACCCAATTAGGATTCATCTCGCAATCTTTCCGCGCATTAATTTAATTGAATAATTTTAGTTGGTGAAAACTACGTCCGTTGGACGAATCCGAGGCATTGCTGGGACTCATGTGAGCGGGAACGGGGGACCAAAACCTATTCGCCGCTGTGTACGGGACCAGCAACCTTAGGATTCGCATCTTTCGGAGTTTCCAATTCTTCCTAAATTTAACCGTTTTTAGAGCCTTGAAAAGCGAGTAGATTCTGATTGGGTAGTGAGCGCCGGATTCCCTACGACCGTGCCTCTCTTTTTAATTATTTGAGCAAGTTATCTGTTAGTATTAGTTAAATCTCAATCAAAAGACAAGGGGTGGCTACCTAAGAGCTAATTTTGATACTACAACCCGAGATTCCACAGCACACACTTCACCGTCCTTAGTGGATTCGACTCTGGTCTTACCGGGTATTATGCTACATCGGTCTTAGCCCTACTCTTGGGGCAACTCATTATTTTAGGTCTAGGAATCGGTCAAGCATCTTCGCATTCTTGATTTTATTTATTTTTCTAATTTCATGGGCTAATTAATGATGGAGTTTCCAAATTCTCTTCCACTACTTCTCCATGATCTCTTTTTTTTTTTGGAAAATCTCCATGATCTCTTTGTGTGTTAATTCCAGGAGATTTGGGCAACTAATTCCAGGTACTTTGTTTGAACACCAGTCACCATAAACAAAACCTTTAAAATCAACTGGGATCGGCAATGTGACTCCCGCATGTCACATCTTCAATAGAAAATTGAATGATGTATTAATTAAAATACCGCAATTGTGCAATTACTAATTTTCTTCCACTAATTCTCCATGATCTGTTTGTGTGTTCCTGTGGGCAACAAAACTTTTGACCCGAGGGATAGGGATGCATAACAAAGACTCGGTTCGATTTGGTTATGGGTAAACCGAAATCAAAATCAAAATCATAACCTAAATCGGCGGGTTTTTTTAATTTAATTTAAACCATAATCCAATCCATCATTTATCATATTGGTTTGGCATTCCACCGAAATGGGTTGCACATTTTTAATGATCCAACTTTAATCAACCAGACGACAGTGGCAAAAACAAATTAAGAACAATGCAAATAATAAGTAAAATTAGCACAAACACAAAGTGAATCCATCACCTAAACACAAAAGACAAAATCACTATACGGTTCACAACAAAATCATCAAAATCAACCATTAACTAAAAGCTATACACACACATATATTAAGGTATTTTCATAATAATATTGCGGTTCGGTTTTGGTTTCAGTTACGTTTTTATTTTGGTGCAACCAAACCGAATAGCTTTCTTAATTACCGCAGTTATAAAATATGGGAAATGATAATATCAAAACCGGTTTTATTGGTGCCAAAACCATTTTTGTTAGTGCCAAAACTCTAGTGCACAAAAGACTTGTACCATTTACAATGTACAAGACTTTTGTGCACTGGAGTTTTGACACTAACAAAAACGGTTTTGGCCTTATCACTAACTTTAGAGAAGTATACATCCATGACACATTTACAAACTCGTGTTCATGCTTGTTATAAATTTGTTAACAAATTACGAACCTTTTTTGTTCGAGTTAAAAGTTAGATTTTTTGAAGAGTTTCAACTTAAAATTAATTGGTAACAGGTGGAGTAATCTCTACCCAGATTTTTTACTAACGAAAGCTTGGGTGATGTAAATGGGCGATGTGGGATAAGTCTAACACTCCTCCTTACGTCCAGCTCAGAAGAACGTGAAGGTGACAAACTAGGAGACCAACTCGAGCGACAGAGATAACATAGACTTTCTCATGAGAAAACTAATTCCAATCACTACAAGAAAATCGGGATCTAGCAACGGTCATAAGCGTCACTACAGAACTCTAGATTTTACTAACCAACCCTTTAGATTGTATTCTCTGAATTCTTTTTTTAATAACTTAGGGTGGTCGGGGTCAACTTATAGACCTCGATTAATTCTTGAAAACTAATTCCGCCGTTCCCTAGCAAGGAACCTGATCAAAGCCGGGTCAGATATATATATATATATATATATATATATATTTGCATTCTTGATTTATTTTTTATGCTTCTAGTTTCATGGGCTAATGATCGAGTTACCAAATTCTCTTCCACTAATTCTCCATGATCTCTTTTTGTATTCATTTCCGGAGATTTGGGCAACTAATTTGAGTTACCAAATTCTCTTCCAATAATTCTCCATGATCTCTTTTTGTATTCATTTCAGGAGATTTGGGCAACTAATTCGAGTTACCTTCCAACAATTCTCCATGCATGATCTCTTTTTGTATTCATTTCAGGAGATTTGGGCAACTAATTCCAGGTACTTTGTTTGAAGACCAGTCACCATAAACAAAACCTTTAAAATCAAGTGGGATCGAGAATGTGACTCCCGAATGTTAATTAAAATACAACCATTGTGGAAAAAGTTATCATTGAATACGTACGATCGAGGTCAAGCATCCAATCTAAAATGTTTATTTTTGCTTGTCTTGGAGTACTTGTTTACACAATCCAATAAATGGAATGTATTATCTATACATGGTTTGGATGCTTAGTTGCTATTAATAATTCAAATTAATAATGCTTTGTTTGGATTGAAGTTTAAATTTTTTTGTAGGGATAATGAGTGGAGAGAAATAGAGAGAGAAATGTTGAAAGTAGGAGGAATCTAGGAAGAATTTTTTGAAAAATTCTTTTTAAGTTCCAAAGAGAACAAGGCATTTAGCCCTTAATTGACAATGTATGCACATGGGGCAAACATTTGTTAAATGGATTTGTTGGGATTTGTATCGCTAACTACATGTTCTATATCTCAATCAATTAACCAAATGTTGACATTTGACAAGAGTCAAAGTACGTACTATATATAGTAAAACAAATCTCATAGAAGAGCAAAATTCTAACTGAAAACATATGGATTGGGTTCTCTCCCTTAAGGGAGGTTTGCATGTCAAGTGTTATTTTCTTGTGAAAAGGGTGAAATACAAGTGGGGCTCAAAAACAGAGCGTTCAGCAAAATTCACCTATGAACAACTTTTCTCCATAGGATTTGGCCTGTGTTGCGATAATCTATAATGTAAATCTCAACTAATGGTTTACAATTGAATGACGTGGATCCCGCCCAGGCGGGATTTACAGAGAATACACATCGAGCCGAAAATCCTACAGTCAGGACAGTTATGGAGATGCAAGAAGGTGTTTTTCCATGGGGTCTTTTGCATAGAAGTCATTATTACAAGTGCGTACTAGAATCTCAATGAAAAATCAAATTTAAACAAGCAAGAATGCTTCTCTACCGCTAACACCTGGTCATGGGCCAGGCATGTCTGAATGTGGTTTTGATTCAAGAAGAGAGAGTTCACTTCTTTTGAACCATTCCGAGGTGTGTTGATAATTGATATTCCTGGAATCTTTGTTCATTCCAAAAAGAAAAAACCCAAGACATAGCCCATTTTAAAAGTTACCATTTCTCTGTGTATTTTTACCAACAAGATGCAACAAATACCAAGGAATGCCCACCAAACAATGCCAACATCTTAGCCAAATGCTGGCTCTGCCACTGTATCGAAGTCTGAACCACTAATCCAAACCCGTGACAAGTATTATTGACGTCCCTGTAGTTTCAATTATTAAATGATCACCCATGGAAACGCCAAATGGCAAGGCCACCATTGCGTAGACCTTGGCCGACTTTTTCATTTCAAAATTTCACATCTTAAGTTCATGAAGCAACAATTAAAAAGCACAGTGTCATTTTGAAACACTTCTGATGCATCCTATCACATTCTTTTATGAAGGTTTGAGGTTCACCCAACAAACCATGAAACAATAGGAGCTGTTCAGATAGAGCGCGAACAATAGGAAAATTAGCACATAAAAACGGTCTTGTTTATTATGATATAATTTTGTCACTAAAGAAGTTTTATAAACAGTGGTCTAAACTGTTTTGACTCTCCAACTTGAATTCATTAAAGGGTTGAATGTACAAGTTATACACACAAAGAAATTGACCTATGACTGCTATACAAGGAAATATACTTGATACTTGGGCTGTAAAACCTTCTCAAATCTTCCCATAATTGTTGTCCAATAAATCCTCCAATGATTCTACTGTATCCCTTTGATCTTGGGATCTGATTGCTTCAATAGTCACAACGCCAATTCGACCCATTTGAATAATCAATCTAGATTTTAAATTTATTTACGGAGTATTTCCGGTGAAAAGATTATGAATATATATATATATATATATATATATATTTATCAATTTTTTTAATTTTCAGCAAGTACTCCTATAAGAGCAAGAAGTGATAGTGGGCCGCGATTTTGGTCTTAATTTGGGAAGACCAAAGGCGTTGTGGGCCTATATTCAAGACCGACTATTGGGTAATGGAAAGTGAATGGCTGAAAAATGGTGGATTTAGACATTGACTGCAGTCTAGCCCAGATCAGGAGCCAATGGACATATGAAACTTTTCTCAATACTAAAACTATGGGCATGTGTATACCAAATACGCACCGCGTTCCGTTGAACTCATTTCGGGGTGTCACATAAATGATCGGAATGACTCTATTTGTTTGAAACACTTTTTAAGGATTGGTGTAAAAAACAGCTCAATTGAATATTGCTAAAAACTTGATCAATTCTACGCCTAATTTGCTGACAGGAAATTGTGCAAATTGTTGCTCAATGCATTTCCTTTTCTACAGTATTATGCTGATTTTATTTCGTATCTTTTGGGATGAAAGGAATTAGTTTTTCCTATCAAAATAAACTCGTTTTTTGAGCAAAGAATTGATTAAGTTTTTACTGATATTTGATTGAAACTGGGAACCTTTAAAAATATTTTAAAATAATTGAATGGCCTTGATAATTTTTTGAAATCCCAAAGTGTGTCCCACAAGACGCGGTGCACATTTAGTGTGCACCGCATGATGTACCCATAGCCGGGCTTGAAACTTTTTTCGCATTACTAGCTAGTAGCTCCTCAGTTAATTTCGAAATTGAAAAGAGAGAAAACAAGATCAAGTGACCTGCAATTCCTCCTTGGTTTGTGTAAGTGGTGGTCAACGTCTCCAAGGATTGGACCGAGAGACTGTGCTGCGCAGCGCATTGTGTGAAGCAAATCATCGCTGTCCCGGTCTCACTCTGATGATTGAAAACGTTCACTTCGTAGAGCTCGTCGAATAAAACAAGTGTACCAAAAATCAGCGTAATCCGAATATTATTATCTTGAAATGAATGGATCCGAAACACTAGATTAAAATCCACTGTTTTTTGGTACACTTAAAAATTTCAAGATAATAATGTTTGGATTAGGCATTTAATGATATCCGATTTAGCTGATTTTTGATACATTTGTTGTACTCAACGAGCTCTACGAAGTGAGTGTTTTCGATTATCGGAGCAAGACCGGAATGGAGACGATTTGCTCTGCACAGCACGGAATAGCAGTCCCTCAGTCCCCAAGGATTGGGTATTTCCCTCTCCCTTTGAGATTAAAATATTAAATTCTTTCCGGATGAGGTGGAAACCTCATGGTTTCCGCCACCCACTGTAGGCCCTACTGAGCATTCACTACAGTAATCTGAACCGTTCATTTTGTAGGGCCAGAAAAGTTATATATGTCCACGTAAAAAATTAGTTTCCTTGAACATCAAGAACTATATCAAAATTTAAATTTTGGTTTATAAAATCGACGGTCATGAACAGTTTAACTTAAAATACTAGTGACAGAATCAGGCCATCTATTTTATAAACCAAAATTTCTGACATAACTACTGATGTCCGATCAAACTGACTTGTTCCAGACAATACGAGATGAACAAAAGTTTGCCTAATGGATCGTTGCGGATCCGGACATAATACATTCTCTTTCCCTTTTACCATCAGGCAAACTTTTGACGAAAAGGTGATCACACTCCTGCTCCTCCCAACAGCATTAATTAGAATTGGTAGTATTAATGCATTTTGTGTCATTGCTGGTCGCGCTGGTTTTTGAATGGTTCAAAAGAAGTAAATTCTCTTCTTGAATCAAAACCACATTCAGACATATATATATATATATATATATATATATATATATATATATATATATATATATATATATATATATATATATATATAGCTGGCTGCTGGCCAATGGTTCAAAAGAAGTGACCTCGATCTCTTCTTTAATCTTACAACAAGAAGACCGGTTTTATAATTATCTTTCTTATTCATGCCAGTTGAATCGGGAAAAGAAAAAAAAAAAAAAAAAAAAACAAGACAGCAAGACAAACAACATCGATGCTAGTACAACATCGCTCACGGAATTATACAAATATTAATTTCAACATATCGGCCTTCTCATTTCGGACGTTGGAGGCTGCAACCCTTTCCGAAACTTTCTTAATTTAGTAGTATACTCTGCATATATATACAGAAAAAACTATTAGTTAGTCATATAGTACATGTACAAATGCTATTCTGGGTGTTCAACATGTAGAAATACATGTGCAAACTAGGTACTTATCGAAAATAAAAAAAGGTACAAACTATGAAATAAAAAAAACTCTCCATTTGCGTTAACACAAAAATGACGTCGTCGCATTTTATTCTGTATTTTTCGTTTTTACGAACCCATAAGTTTTTACTGGTATCTTCTCCTTCTATTAAGTACTCATTTTCAACTAACATTCTGTACATGTTTCCATTTTAGGAGTTGATAGCACCTGCATCAATTTTGTTAACCCACTTTTAAAAATAGGTGAACATTACTCACCACGTTCTATGTTCTATTTTGATAATTAGAATAGTTCATCTCTTTTACAATATGATGTTTTAACTGACCCTCCAAAAAATCAGCACAATAATAAATCGGTAACTGCTTGTTTAAATCACACAATTTTCAGTTTAAATTCCTACAAAATTCTAAATTGAAAATTGTGTGATTTTATCAAGCATTTATTGATATCCGAATGAAATGGTTTTTAAATTTGCAAAGAGATAAAATATCATCTTCCAAAGATGAACTGCTATAATCATCGAAATAGGACTGGGAACACGGTAGGTAATGGTCATCCACTTTTCAAGATGGGTGAACAAATAAAAGTTAGTTTATTTGTTCACTCGCTTTTCAAGAAAAGTTATTTTACGTTTCTGCATTGCATAGTATCGATAGACAGATAGGTTATGCATACACAAATAATGAATGTTCAGTGATCCTCGATCATGTGCACCAAATAATATAGTTTCGAGCGTGCGTTTACCTCTTGTATTCAATTGTGATATTTGGATAAGTGGGGTTTGCAATTTTGAGGAAAGCTTCTTGAGAGAGTTGGAAGGTATTGAAGTTGCCGTCGACGCTGCAGGTAGTTGATGTAAGGCAATGTTCCACAATCGTAACAACAACACTGTTACCGGTGCACGGGCAAGGCAGACCCTGGATCACAGAACCAGTGCAATTTATAAAGTATTTTGTGCCGCATGTTTTGGGCCCTTCCCATACAGCGTCGCCTGCTATGGCGACATAGGTATTATTGAGGTCGCTGATAGTGTATTGAGGGCATGACCTATCTGAGAAAAAAAGAAGGTTTTACAAGTTAGACCTCGTTCCACTTTCTCAAATAAGTAATTAAAAAATAATAACATATTTTCAAGTTTAAACATAATGAGTTTACAAAAATAATTTTTAAATTTTTTTTTTTGTAGAGTTTGATTAAAAGATCCGTATTGCAGTTTTTATTTATTTCAATTATCCTATTATTTTTAAGCTTGAAAATTGCAAAAAAAGTATTTATTTTTAAGGGGTAAAAGCGGAACACCCCCTTAGTATTTCTTTAAATTGATTTTGGTGCTCCACTTTTGTACGTAGGTGCTTCACTTTGTACATGAAGTTACTAATAATTTTACGTTAAAAGTGAAACGTTTGCATATAAAAGTGGAGCACCAAAGGTTTAGAGATGTGGCATATATATATATGCGTTGATGTATTATTAGGAAGTGAAGAGGGAATCCTGTTATGAAAGTTGAAACCCTTTTCCCTGTCTCAATCCCATATTCCCATGCATCCATGAGCCAAAATTATTACTCCGTCCGTCCCAATTTGCTTATCTCTTTTGGGGAAGCAAGTTTTTATGAGTAAAATGATGAGAAACATAATTGATATTGACTTTCTCAATTTGTCTCTACTTTATGCTTTGACATGGCAATTAATGCAAATAAAAAGGGTGAAAGAGTAATGTTGCACAACTTTTTATTTTGACTTTTTAAAATGAACATTCATTTTGGGACATCCATAAAAGGAAAAAAGACCAGCAATTTGGGACGGAGTGAGTACTAGCTAGCTAGTTGTGTCCCCAAAAGGATGACTATATTTTAGGATTATTATAACATCCGCCCAAAGGAGTAGGATATAAAAAAGTGCATTGATATCCGAGAAAATGTATATTGGTATTTGTAAAAGTGTATTAATATCCGTAAAATATGCATTAATATCCGAACTTGTTTGGAATTATGTGTATATTATTTTCCGCCTAGTGGGCGAAGATTAACAAAACCGTATATTTTAAGGATTCTAAACAGAGTTTTAAATTAATGCTGTTACGTAACAGGATTCGGATCTCCGATACCGGCCATTATTTACTTATGTATTGGCCAATTTGGAACGATATGGTTGGATGTATGACCGTATATGCCACCGATACCGGTACATTTCCCGACACCACGATTTAAAACCTTGTTTAAAGAGCATTTCCTGTTAGTAAAGCTCATTAGGTTAGTATGTTAATTACTGTAGTTGTTTCTTAAGACAGTTAGTTAGGTTAATATATTAGTGGAGTACAACTGCATGTCCTCATTTTTAGTTGTATACGTACATCTGTTCCTCTGTAAGAGCCAAGATCGATCAATACAAAAAAATTATCTTCTTCTTCTCTCTCTACAAAAATATTTCTGATGAAGATTGAATTCAATCAGAGCGGAGTCCATTCCACCCCATATTTTAAAAAATTTACAATTCACATTATGCGATGACAGACCAGCAAAATGTTACACGATGGTAGATCCAAAAAGAGGCTATATATGACAAATCTCAAATAGCGGCTGCGCATGAGGGAGGATATTAAGGAAATGTAGTCCCACATTACTTGGGAGTGAAGTGGGTGATCACTTAGTAATATTTGGAACCTCTCCATTCATTGCCAATTTATTTTGAGATGGGTATAAAGTTTTCACACTACCGTGACAGCTGCTCATCGGCAACCTGCATGCGCTTCTCCGACATTTAACTGTCCGATTAATTTATTATTGGATGTATGCTCTATTTAATTAATTTGGATGTGTTATTTGTCTTTAATGCCTGCATTATATTTTTCACTAGTTGTATTAGATGCATGGTAGGTTGTAATATCTTTTATCAATGAATTCTTACTCTTCCAAAAAAATGGAAAGAAAAAGAGCTCTTTCTCTCTTTATTATTTAAAAATGGAAGATTTGATGAGAGAGCAATTTGAAGAGCATTGTCTCTTTTATATTTTAAAATGGAAAAATAATTTGGGAAAAAAAACGTCAAAAGGATCATCCATTATTTAGGGATAGAAAGAGTATATTGTACAAGACGACTTAGTTATGCAAGTTTAAGATATCTATGAATGATTAATAGTAAAGTAGAAACATTGAAAGGAACACTCGACGGAACAAAGAACTAGCAGACCAAATTACTGAACCGAGTAAAACCAAATTACTAAACAGAGTAAATAAATTGCGCCTAAATACAAGAACATCGTTCATTCCAACTATTCATCGTTTTCCCATTTTTGGAGGTCAACTTTACTATTCCAAATCTACACAATTACACGCATAATTAGACATTATGAAATGTAGCACTTACCAGCATAAGGGGCAGGCCTGACAGAAGCAGTCCCCGAGTACATAGTCCCTGAGTACGTATATTGTGCATATGTTATCGGGACAAGGCAGATTGATATGACCGTCATTATTGAAATTAGCATTTTGCCACCCATTTCAACTTTTTTCTCTTTTCTTCCTACCAAACACCTGTAGAAAGGACTACAAATTGTTTTTCAATGCACAAAGTTTAGAGGAGGGATGCCCCTTTTATAGCTAAAGAACTAACTTAAAAAAATTCATGTGGAAGGCAAATATAATTTTGTTATTCAAAGACCGATTGCAATGCATGTAAGCAGTTGGGACAAAGAGTACTTGTTAAACGTGATGTGTAAGTGCTTCTCTCTCTCTCTCTCTCTCTCTCTCTCTCTCTCTCTCTCTCTCTCTCTCTCTCTCTCAATTAGCCAAATGTTGGGGTTGACAAGAATCTATCTATAACTAAAAAGTGACTTTTCATGAGGAGGACATTTTTTTGTTCAATGTAAATTTTGAATCCATGTAATATTTGTTTTGTTCTCACGTAAGATTCCTGATAACTGAATGGAGCCTTAGATAAAGTGTGGTATCCTACTTTGGGTTATCTGTAGGGTCAAGGTCTCTAAATTTTTCTTGGTCTTCTTATAGGCTCTGATGATAATATGGTATTGTGTATGTAAGTAATACATGGGTCGCGAACTCCCACAAGATTTATTTATCTCAATTTTTTCCTTATTAGCGAATTGGGACCATGCAATTAATATAATTCCTTATGTTCCTTAAGATAAAAGTAAGTTATAACTTTTCTATCAAGCTTGGAAAACCCATGCATTATTTGGTTTGGCTCATTTAACATCTTAAAATTACACTTTAGATTATACATATATATATATATATATATATATATATATATATATATATATATATATATATATATATATATATATATAGGAATTTTCAAGTGAGGGATCCCTCATTTTTTTAAAATGAGGGACTTTCATTTCCCGATCAAATTTTGAAAATCCGAGCCGTTCAATGTGTGCAGAACGTGATTTTAAGGGTATCCGCGAGAAATCAACAAAAAAAATGACCGGGAAGGGCTTCATCCGAGCAGTTTTTTTTGAACCGTTCAATGAAAACTGCTCGGATGAAGCCCTTCCCGGTCATTTTTTTTGCTGATTTCTCGCGAGAACCCTTAAAATCACGTTCTGATCACTTTGAACGGCTCGGATCATCGAAATTCAATCGGGAATGGGAGTCCCTCATTTAAAAAAAATGAGGGATCCCTCACCGGAACCTAACTCATACATTTTTTTTGCTGATTTCTCGCGGGTACCCTTAAAATCACGTTCTGCACACATTGAGCGGCTCGGATTTTCAAATTTTGATCAGGAAATGAAAGTCCTCATTTTAAAAAAATGAGGGATCCCTCACTTGAAAATTCCTCTATATATATATATATATATATATATTTGCATTCTTGATTTATTTTTTATGCTTCGAGTTTCATGGGTTAATGATCGAGTTACCAAATTCTCTTCCACTAATTCTCCACGATCTCTTTTTGTATTCATTTCCGGAGATTTGGGCAACTAATTTGAGTTACCAGATTCTCTTCCACTAATTCTCCATGATCTCCTTTTGTATTCATTTCAGGAGATTCGAGTTACCAAATTCTCTTCCGCTAATTGGTCTCCATGATCTCTTTTTGTATTCATTTCAGGAGATTTGGGCAACTAATTCCAGGTACTTTGTTTGAAGACCAGTCACCATAAATAAAGCCTTTAAAATCAAGTGGGATCGATAATGTGACTCCCGCATGATCACATCTTCTATAAAAAATTGAATGACAGGTACTGTTAAGTAAAATACTACCATTATGGAAAATGTTTTCATTGAATACGAGGTCACATCTAATCTAAAATGTTTCTTTTTGCTTGTCTTGGAGTTGTTTACGCAATTCAATAAATGGAATATTGTATTATCTATACAAGGTTGGGATACTTAATTAGTTGCTTCTATTATTCAAGAGTGCAGTTTTGTTCACTTTCCTTAAAAAAGGGTGAACATTTCCCTATCTCTTATGGGTTGAAATAGTATGGACCCCACCACAAAACGATATCATGCTTATCATGCAATACATTTTTGGATAAACATGATATCACTCTGTGGTGGTGTACGTCCACACTATTTCAATTAATAGAAAGGAGGACACAATGTTCACCCTATTAAGTAGATGGTGAACAAAACTTAATTCATTATTCAAAGCCCTTTGATAATGAAAGCACATGGGGCAAAGAGTTGTTAAATGACAGGTGAATTGGATTTGGTGGGATTTGCATGGCTAACTACACGTACGCTCAATCTCAATCAATTAACCCAATGCTGAAGTTACCACGTGAAACTTTATATCCAACTCAGAATCAATTGGCAATGAGTGGGGATTGTCCCAAATGTTATTAAGTGATTATCTATTTCACTCTCAAGTAATGTGAGACTTTATTTCCTTAACGTCATCTCTCACGTACAGCTGCATTTGAGATTTGTCACTTTTTGGGTCCCTATCATCGTGCAGCCTTTTTGCTGGTTTGTCATCGCGGGGTGTGTATTTTAAATTTTTAACATGTGGAGTGAAATGGGCCCTGCTCTGACACCATGTGAAACTTTATACCCGACTAAGAATCAATTAATAATGAGTGGGAAGGTCCCAAATGTTATTAAGTTACTACAATTTCACTCCTAAACAATGTGAGACTCTATTTTCTTAACATGAAAGAATATATAACAAGAAAATGTGAAAACAAAAGTTTTGATCAAAGAAATGTGAGAAATGTAAAATTTCACTACTACAAAAATAGATAAAGACCTCGGTCATTTGGCGTGATCTTTCACTTTTAATATCGCATTCAAAACCGTGGTCTATCAAAGTGTAACTAAAAATCTCTATCTTTTAACCACATGATAAAAACAGTGATTAAAACTCATTTAAACCGTGACTAAAAACATAAAACTATGATTAAAATGATAAAACCGTAACCTTTAATAGCTTAACATCTCAGTTTTATTGTAAAACCGTGGTTGTTTAAAGAGAAATAATCTCATTTTTTGAAAAAACCGAGACTAAAAGTGGTGTGTTTTCCTAAGGGAGAAAATCCTAGTCTATTTCTCCTGTTGGGTTTTGAACCCAAGTCTTTTGAGTTTTACATAGAAGCTTTTACCAACTACATCATACACACTTTTCAATATACAATTGAAATATTTAATATATAACATATGTGTTTAACTTACGACCTCAGTTTTTAGATGATTGAGATTAAAGATTCTTTTTTATCTCAGTTTTTCTGAAATGAGATATATTCTTTCATATACAATCTCAGTTTTTAAAAAATGAGATCTATTCTTTAAGTTACAATCTCACTTTTAAATTACTGAGATTCAAAAATCTTTTCATCTCAGTTTTTTTCGAAACGAGATATATTCTTTCATATATAATCTCAGTTTTTTGAGAATGAGATCTATTCTTCAAGTTACGATCTCATTTTTTAGATTATTGGGATTAAAAAATCTTTTCATCTCAGTTATAGATGAAAACTATAGTCTATAACATTTTATTACGCTTTTACAAAAAGTGAGATTTTTTTAGTTTTTGTACCGTGATCTTTATATCATTTTGTAGTAGTGTTTGGACGAATTTGCATATGAAGTTTTCAATTGAGGGACTCAAAGAAGTGACAAGAGGGGTAGGCAGATGCTAGACGAAAAAGAATCGCGACCCTTCTCAAGTTTCGATGTACCACAAAGTATTCTATATAAAATTTTGGTGAATATTTAGAAAATAGTACTACCTCCGTTCCATATTGAGAGTTCACCATGAAAAGTCGTGCTATTTTTCAAATCAAAAAATCAACTACTTATGTGTATACTTTTTTGGATTTTTTCGCACCAAATTAAAGTACTAATCTAGATCATTAATATGGTACGAAAAAATTTGAAAAATTATGCGGCGGGGGAAGGGAAAGAAAATTTTTATTTGGAAAAGAGGTTTAAAGGAGAGAAGGAATATCATTAAAACCCAGGAAAATAATTTTACCTTTGATTCCCTTAAAAGGTTTGAAAGAGAAGTTTTCCATTAAAATTCCCTTAGGAAGTAAAATTTTTTATTTAGCTATTCAAAATTAATAATTTGGTTTGAAAAATTTTCCCTTTGGTTTTAAATTTAAAATTTTGGTTTTGGAACCAACATTCTTTTAAAATGCTTTCAAAAATTTTAAATTAATAACCCGACCAGTTAAAACCTTAACCAAACATTTGGTATTTCCCTTAAAAACAAACAACTTAAACCCCAAATTTTCTCAAATTTAAAAAATTTTTTTATTAAACCAAACTTTTTATAACTCCTTTTCCCTAAAAAAGTTTCCAAAAATTTCAAACTTGGTACCAAAAGTTAAACCAAAACTTTAAAAACATTTGGTATTTTTACCCAAATTTTGGATAAAAAAATTTCAACTTAAAACAAAAATTTTACCAATTAATAATAAAATAAATATAAAATATAACCAAAAACCAATAACTCCAAAATTTAACCGGCCTAAAAAAGTTAATGCCGTTATTTTTTAAAGTTTAAAATTTGGTTACTTATAATTTTGTTAAAAATTATTAAATACCAACACCAAACCCTTATTTTATAGTTGTCGACGTCTCATTATTTTAGCTATCAAACTTATAAATTTGGCACCCTAGATAGTGTAGATTTTTTTGAAACTTGTGCTCCTGAAACTTGTCCAAACCTGACATCAATCCCAGTTGTGGTACGATAGCACAATTGGTAAACCTTGAATTGTGGGAAGACAAAGTAAGGTGATCCGTTCACTCATGTATATTTTTCACCCAATGTCTAACATCATTGGTTTTGTTTTTTATTTTGGTTTTTTTTTTTTTATGTTTTTTTTTTTTGTTTTTCAGGTATTTTGATAATGGTAACTTGATAATTCATATACATGCTTCATGGTAGGACTTGTTTTAACAAGCTTAAGCTAAACCAGGTATTTCATGTGAAGGAGAAAAAGATGCCCTTGCCGTGCAAAATAATGAGGAAGCACGCAACAGATGTAATCGTAACCATGAGTTCAATAGTTTTCATTACGGTACGGTTAACAATGGGTGGTGCCTTATTTCCGTCACTACAGTAGAAGGTGAAGAGAATTCAAGTTCAAGAGGACGATAGGAGATCGAGCAAATTCAAGAAAGGATTAAATCCATTAACAGAGGCCTACCTTTTTTTTGAACGGCGAGGAAAATTTCATTAATCATAAATATCAAAATATGAAATCGATACGATTAGTGCCGGCCCCTACATTTGGGTTGCCCTAGCCCAATCGTTTGTTTTGTTGCCCACTTACCATTAAGTCATTCAAAAAAAAATAACCCAAGGCCCAAAAAAAAATTCCCTTTCTTGTTTTAACCCAATTAAAAAATCAACATAAATGCCCTCGCCGGCCTTTTAAATTTGCCTGCCCATTGCCCTTTCAATTGCCCTTTTGGAACCTAAATTCCCCTCCTTTAAAATTCGAATTAAATTTCCCCTCCATTTTTGGGAAATTTTTCCCTTTTAAAAAAGGAATATTGGGTATCTGTCCTTAAAAACAAAAAATTTAAAAAAAAAAGGGGTGTTTGGTGAACCACGCCACATTTTAATTGGCCTTAGCCCAATTTGGTTTTTTTTTTTTAAATTTTTGGATTTATTTTAAGATCGGCCGTGGTTTCCAGAGAAACCTTTGGTGTTTTTTCTTTACGAAGCCTAACAAAAAAAAAAAAAAGGGGTTAAAAAAATTTAAAAAAAGTGGGGGGTTCCCAAAACTTTCTTTTTTTGGGGAAAAAAATAAAAAAGGTTAAAAAGGGAAAGGGGGGTTTGGGCCCAAAACCCAATTGTCGGGGAAAAAAATTTTTTTTTTTTGGGGTTAAAAGGGGTCTTAAAAGGGGGTTTTAGGTGGGAAAAAAATTAAATAAAATTTTTAAAGTTTGGAGGGGGGCCCCCTTAAAGTTTTGTTTAAATTTACTCCCAAAATTAATAATTAAAGAAAAAATAATTTTCTTATTTTCCCTTCGGTTTTTTTTTTTCTTTTTCTTTTCTTTCTTTGCCAAAACTCCTGCTTTTTCTTTTTTTTGTTCTTTTTTCAAAAAAAAACACCCCCTAAGGTTTTTTCACGTACAAGCATCAAACTGCCCGCGTGGTGGCTACACATGTACAGCTCCGTTTTTTTTACGGGTCCGGTACCAATCTCTTCATATCGTTGAGAAGCATGAGACTCGGGTATCAATTTGAGTCTTGGATCAAATTTTCGTTTCTGCAATTTTGGAAAGCAGCTATGTATGTAAATACAAATACATGTGGATATATATTTATACGTGTGGCAGCGATGGTGGCGAGGAATATGGAGGTGGAGGAGGGATACGAGGGGAGCGGAGGCGGAGGAAGGAGAGAGGAGACGGTTAGCAATGGCGATGGCGAAAGTTTTGGTTGAGAAAGGAAGGCTGAACAAGAAAGAAGCTGGAGGACTAGAGTGGGGGTATATTGGCCGGGCAAATGGGCAAAATTGTAAAACCATCTCTAGAAAGGGGCCGCACGGAATACACATTACAAAAGGGGTTCAGAAGGAATCTCAACAAAAAAATAGGACCGGCTGGTAATTTCCCGATTTTTTTTTTATCAGAAAAGGGATTGAAGAGAGGATTTAATTTGTGCAAATATATATCCAACCAAATTTCATGAGGAGCCATATATGTAGAGCTGTAGAAGAGAACAAGATTAGAGTTGTAGAGTATTGTACATAAAACGGAAGCCTTGAATTTATTCAATTTATTTACTCAAACATCACATATGTACCATAAATGCGAACACAAAGTAGATACAAGCACAAAGTAGAGAATAAGAATTTAAGAAAGCAGTACACACGATTTTATTATTTTAAACAAGTTCGGTTACAACCATGAGGGGCTTCTCCTTTTATAGACACTAGCAGTTGGGGGCGTACTCTCCGTGTGTGCATGTGGTGTGGGAGGGTGGGTGGGTAGTTTTTTTCGCGGGTGGGATGGGTGGTTGAGTTTTAATGATTTTAATATTTCGTTCTAAAGTTAATCATGTTATACAAAAATCAGATGTTAAACTTGGATTTTGATTAGGCAAAAGTGGAAATCACTTTTGTCGCACGGCTTCGAAAATAGATCACACCAAAAGATTCTCTCCCTTTATATATTAAAATGGATAAGAAGAAGCATCACGACAAGCATAACTTCTAAATTTAGACAAACATATTTTCATATCTTATAAACAACATCGCTCATGGAAATATACAAATACTAATTTCAACATATCCTTCTCATTTCGGATGTTGGTAGCTGCAATCCTTTCCGAAACTTTCTTAATTTAGTAGACCTTTACACACTGGAAATACAAGAAAAACAATTTGGAGTATTAGTCAGTCAGTATATGCATGCATGTGCAGAAGCTATTCTTGGCGTTCAATATATAAAATTCCAGTGCAAACCTCCTATGTAATAATAATAAAAAGCACTCCATTTGTGTAAACACAAAATTGATGTCGCGCTTCACACGCTATTCTGTGTGTTCATTTTGTAGGATCCATAAGTTGTTACTAGCATCTTCTCCTTCAATTGCGTACTCATTTTCAACTAACATTATCCGTTTCCATTTTAAGATTTAATAGCACGTGGATCAATTTTGTTCACCCAGCATTAAAAATAAGTGAACATCATCCACCATGTTTCCTGTTCTATTTTGATAATAAGAACATTTCATCTCTTACAACATGATATTTTAATTGACTCTCCAAAAAGATAACGCAATAATAAATCGATAAATGCTTGTTTAAATCACACAATTTTTAGTTCAAATCCCTACAAAATTCTAAATTGAAAATTGGGTAATTTTATCAAGCATTAACTGATCAATGTTTTGAAAATCGGACCGGTGAGCAAATCGGAGAAGCGACCGGGTGGATGATTCGCCGGTTCAACCGCCGTAGTTGAACCGGTATAGAACCGTGATGTCATAGGTTGAACCGGTATAGAACCGTGATGTCATATCATAATTATATATAAAATATATTTATACTAAAGAAATAACTACAAATTAAATATTATAAAGCAATACATGGGGCTGCGTGAAGGGTGAGATGATGTTGCGGGCATCGTCGATGGTGAGGTTGTTGGAAATTTTCCAGATTTTGTGAATGATAATTGGGACATTCGGAGGGTCTCCCGAGGCAACCGAGTTGTCTCTCATAAGTTCATTGTATCTGGACGAGGCCTTACAAGTTCCAGCCGTTTACAGCTGGTAAATGCCCCATGAAGAGAGGTTATGGCAGAATTCATTCCTCCAATTCATTTCCTGGCAGTTTCTTGCATTATCTCCTATTCATGGCTGTGTAATCAAGGCAGAATTCATGGTCTAGCTGTTACACTTGGTCATTTGTGGCTATAAAATGTGCATCCCGTTTTCAGAAGAAGCACACGAAATCACAAGTCACAAATCTACTTTGATACAGTTCTTGTGTGAGAGAGAGAAACAGACGCAGTGTTCAGTTCGCCAAGGCGGCTTTCCGGTGGTGTTCCGATAGCCGTGGTCTAACCGTTCTATCCTGGGAGACAGACGCCGGTCAACCTCCAACACCCAACGGTGAGGCGGTGAATCTGTTTTAAGGAGACTGATTCAGGGCTCGGTTCGGTGTTCTTATTTCCGTAATTTTGACATTCTGTACATGCAACGTGTATTCTGTTATTTGTTCCTGTATTGTAATGGAATTCATATTCTGGAATTTGCCGATTGTATTACATTTTGCCAACAGAGGTTAGGTTTTGGTGGGGCAGGAGGTGCGGTGTTGGTTTCGAAGGGGGTGAATAATGCAGTGCCTTTCACGTTGGTTCTGCGTTTCTTGGACGGGTCCATTGTTGTTCTGCGGGGAGAGAGAGAGAGAGAGAGAGAGAGAGAGAGAGAGAGAGAGAGAGAGAGAAGTGGGAAGGCTCAACGAAAAGGTTTCAGAACTGACGGTTAATAGGAGGAGAAGATGGGGTATCTAATGACTGGGCCGACGATGGCTGATTTGGTGTCTTAAGAGATTATTTCGTACTACTTCTATTCTGTTTTTTAAAAATTTTGTATTCTCATATAACGGTTGAGGTTGTAACTGGTGGTTTGTTTTGTGATTATTATATTGTGGATTGTGAATGTAAATTAGTTAGCTTATGCTTTGTCTTATAAATAAGAAAATTTGTGTTCATGCTAGGTGTTTGGATTACTGTGCATTTTGTTGATTGATTTACACCCAAGATTGATTGTCGTATTACTGTTATTAGAACACTAATTTTTTTGAAAAAATTGGATGATTTTATTAGAAAAAATATGGATTGAAATATGGGTTTGGAGGGGATGGGAGATGAGTGGGGAGGAGAGGAGATAGGAGATGGCCAAGGGCATTTTAGGGTTAATTTTTTTTCCATCTACGTTATCTCTTCCTGTCCAAAATATTATCATTTCTTAACAGATTTGGACGGAGGAGGCGGAGTTAATGGAAAATGAAAGTTGAGGGATGAGGTTGATGAGTTTTTACTAACAGGAATAATTGAAAAATTGCTAACAATAATAATTGACCAGAAGACAAAACATTAATTAGAGAAAAGAATTAGGATAGCCTATAGTTGGTCGAGTCACGGTGAGCGCTCTCCTAAGGAACGATACACTTCCTTCTGCACTGGGTTGACCGGTGTTCCTTCCCCAGGATAAAACAACCTTTGAGTTTGGTTTTGTGCAGCGAAGCAAAACTCATGAATCTGTAGTTGCCCGATATTCCAAAATCACTTGTAAAATATGATCTCTTCGGGGTGCCACACAAATGATCGGAACCGCTCTATTTGTTTGAAACACTTTTTTAGGATTAGTGTAAAAAAAAAGCTCAATCGGATATTCGTAAAGGCTTGAACAATTGTACGCCTAATTTGCAGACATGAAATTGAGCAAAGAATTGTTGCTCAATGCATTTCTTTTCCTACTATATTATATTGATTTCATTTTGTATCTTTCGGGATGAAAGGAATTAATTTTGCCTATAAGAAAAAATAATTGAGCAAAGAATTGACTAAATTTTCACCGATATCTGGCTGAGCTGAATTTTTTTTTACAGAAAACCCTTACAAAATATTTGAAATAATTGAACGGCTCCTATTATTTTTATGTGTTCCTGAAATTCATCCCACAAAATGCGGTGTACTTTTAGTGTACACAACACATGGTGTACCCACAACAGGGCTTAAAACTTTTTTCGCATTACTAGATCCTCGGTTAATTTCGTGTCATTGCTCGTTGCCCTGGTTCTTGAATGGTTCGAAAGAAGTAAACTCTCTTCTTGAATCAAAACCACATTCAGACATAAATAAAGCTGGCTGCTTGCCAATATATTGTTCAAAAGAAGTGAACCCTCTTCTTGAATCAAACCCACATTCAGACATATTTATAAAGCTGGCTGCTGGCCATTGGTTCAAAAGAAGTGAACCCTCTTCTTGAATCTTACAACAAGACTTTCATGACAGTTACAACATCGCTCATGGAAATATACAAATATTAATTTCAACATATCCTTCTCATTTCGTATGGTTTTTTTTTTTCCCGGCAAAAGGAAGATTTATTAATCTGTAAAGATGATTACAGAAATTAAAAAAATCACGGGCACACCGGCAAAAGCCACCCGAGAATCACACCCAGAGGAAGGCAATAAGCCAACCAAAAACACCACAAGGAGCACGAAAGTCTCAAAACAGTCCAACAATATAATACCAAAACAGCCACAAACCAAAAGAAAACAACCGTAAATCCAAACAACAAATCGAAAGATATAAAACTGACAATCAAGACCGCCAATCTATGGAATTAAAATTTCAGAGAGAGACACCATTCTCATTTCGTATGTTGGAGTCTGCAACCCTTTCCCAAACTTTCTTGATTTAGTAGTACAATCTGCATATACAACATTAACAATTCTTGGTGTTCAATATGAAGAAATACATGTGCAAACTATAACTTAATTATCAAAAAGAAAAAAAGTGCAAACGATGTAATAAAAAAACACTCCACATGCTGTATAATTTGTATATTCATTTTTATGGATCTTTTACAATATGATATTTTAACTGACCCTCCAAAAAATCAACACAATAATAAATTGGTAACTACTTGTTTAAATATTGAAAATTGGGTATTTTATCAACCACTTAATGATATCCAATTGAGATGATATTTTGAAGAGAGAGATAAAATATCATCTTCCAATAGATGAGCCATTCTTAGCATCGAAATAATACCAAGAACATGATAGGTAATAATCACCCATTTTTCAAGGTGGGTGAACGAATAAAAATTATTTTATCTGTTCACTCACTTTTGAAGGAAAATTATTTTGCGTTTCTGCAGAGTACAAATTGATGATAGATAGGTGATAAGTACATGCACAAATATCGAAATGCATACCTAATGTCAATGATCTGCACATGCACCACAATTAATATAGTTTCGAGCGTTTACCTCTCATATTCAATTGTGATATTTGGATAAGTAGGGTATGCAATTTTGAGGAAAGCTTCTTGAGACAGTATGAAGGTAACGTTTCCGTCTATGTCGCCGTTGATGGTGCAGAAGGTTTGTTGAAGGCAATGTTCCACAATAGTAACGATAACGCTTTCACCCGTGCAGGGGCAAATTGGCTCTGGCAGAGCCAACGCAGAACCAGTACATTTTATAGAGTATTTTGTGCCGCATGTTTCGGGCCCTTTCCATACAGCGTCGCTAGGTGCTATGGCGACGTAGGGATCAAGGATGTGGCTGATCCTGTACTGAGGGCATGATATATCTGAGAAAAAAGAAGGTTGTTAGTACAAGTTCATTAGTACTAGTATTTAGGTTTTGGGATGTGGCATATATGCGTTGGTTTATTATCAGGAAGTGAAGTGGGAATCCTGTAATGAAAGTTTTTTTTGATCATTCCTGTAACGAAAGTTGAAACCCTTTTCCCTGTCTCGATCGATCGCATGCATCCATGAGCCAAAACTACTGCTAGCTACCTAATTGTCATGTCCCCCAAAAGGATGACTACTTTAAGGATTCTATGGAGGGATTTAAATTTTTTTTTGATCGGCAACAAAATTTTATTTATCTCGACAAATGGTACATTGAAGGGACCATGGAGAGATTTAAATTAATGCTGTTATGTAATGGGATTTCGGATCTATACAAATACATGCATTATTAGGGATTATAAAATCTAGCACTTACCAGCAAAAGGGGCAGGCCTTAATGTAGCAATCCCTGGCGTACATTCTGCATGTGTCTTCGGGATAAGGCATATTGATATGACCATCATTATTGAAAGTAGTATTTTGGCACCCATTTTAGCTTCTTTCTCTTTCCTTCCTACCAAACCACCTCTAGAAAGGAATACAAATTCTTTTCCAACGCATAAAGTTTAGAGGAGGGATGCCCCTTTTATAGCTAAAGAACTAACTTAAAAAAATTCATATGGAAGAGAATATAATTTTGTTATTCAAAGTCCGATCGATGACAACGCATGTAACTTGGGATCGGTCGAGAGTACTTGTTAAATGGGATTTGTAAATGCTATTCTCTCTCTCTAAATCAATTAGCCAAATGCTAGGGTTGACAAGAATCTATCTATAACTAAAAAATGACTTTCATGATCCAACTTTAATCAACTAGACGACAGTGGCAAAACAAATTAAGAACAATGCAAATAATAAGTAAAAATACCACAAACACAAAGTGAATTAATCCATCTCCCAAACGCAGACAAATTCACTACAGAGTTCACAACAAAATCATCGAAATCAACCCTTAACCGTGACTAAAAGCTACACACACACACACATGTATTAAGGTATTGTCATAGTTATATTGCGGTTCGGTTTTGGTTTTAGTTACGGTTTGATTTTGGTGTTGTTATTGTATGAAAGCAAACCGGACAGCTCTTTCTTATTAAAAACCCCAACCATAAAAGCTGTTATAAAATAATTACAAACCTTACCGATCGGTTCGGTTTGGTTAAGTCTCGATTCGAGTGAGATTGCCATCGGTGCTGACTCGAGAAGTATACATCCATTAAATATTTACAAACTCGTGGTCATGCTCGTCATAAATTGTTAACAAATCAGGGAATTTTTTTGTTCGAGTTTAAAGTTGAGCATAAACTTTTCTATCAAACTTGGAAAACCCATGCATTATTTGGTTTGGCTCATTTAACATCTTACAATTACCCTTTAGATTATATTCTTTCAATTCTTTTTTTAATAACTTAGGGTGGTCGGGTCAATTTATGGACCTCGATTAATTTTTGAAAACTAATTCCACCGTTCCCTAGCAAGGAACCCGATCAAAGCCGGATCAAAGTCACATAATACATACACACACATATATGTATTCTTGATTTATTTTTTAAGCTTCTAGTTTCATGGGCTAATGATGGAGTTACCAAATTCTCTTCCACTAATTCTCCATGATCTCTTTTTGTATTTATTTCCGGAGATTTGGGCAACTAATTTGAGTTACCAAATTCTCTTCCACTAATTCGCCATGATCTATTTTTGTATTCATTTCAGGAGATTCGAGTTACCAAATTCTCTTCCACTACGTCGATCTCCATGATCTCTCTCAAGAGATTTGAGTTACCAAATTCTCTTCCACTACGCAGATCTCCATGATCTCTTTTTGTATTCATTTCAGGAGATTCGAGTTACCAAATTCTCTTCCACTACGTCGATCTCCCTGATCTCTTTCTGTATTCATTTCAGGAGATATAGGCAACTAATTCCAGGTACTTTGTTTGAAGACCAGTCACCATAAATAAAACCTTTAAAATCAAGTGGGATCGGTAACGTGACTCCCGCATGATCACATCTCCTATAAAAAAAATTGAATGACAGGTACTGTTAAGTAAAATACTACCATTGTGGAAATGTTTTCATTGAATCCGAGGTCACATCTAATCTAAAATGTTTTCTTTTTGCTTGTCTTGTAGTTGTTTACGTAATTCTATAAATGGAATGTATTATCTATACAGGGTTTGGATACTTAGTTGCTATTGATTATTCAAAGCTCTTTGATATTGTAAGCACATGGGGCAAAGAGTTGTCTAATGCATGGCAGGTGAATAGGATTTGTTGGGATTTGTATGGCCAACTACACAGCTCTATATATCTCAATCAATTAACCCAATGCTGAAGTTACCATGTGAAACTTTATATCCAATTTAGAATCAATTGGCAATGAGTGGGGAATGTCTCAAATATTTTTTTTTTTTTGATCGGTGAAAATGAATTTTATTAAAAACGGGGAAAGGGAAAGGGATCTAACAAAAAGTTGGATAATACACCACAAGGGTAAAACCCAAAACACCGTGTAGATATGGGACTCTGTTTTATTAAGTTATCTTTTTCTTTTATTCCACTCTCAAGCAATATGGAACTCTGTTTCCTTAACATCATTTCTCACGTGTAGCCGCGTTTGCCATTTGTCACGTGTGACCACTTTTTGGGTCACTATCATCGTGTAGATCTCAAGACCACAATACTTGCATCTACAAATCCAATCAAGCCATGATGATATTCTCTTTGGTACGATCCCAGACTTTCGAATTATTATGCTTCAACGGACGTATTGACCCTACACTTGGAGTGATCACACTTGTATAGTCTAGAGGGGCTTACTTATTTTATAGTTTAGCTGCTTTATCTGTTTGTGGTTTCATTGCAAGAAGCAGATTCCCATAAATTGGGTCTTCCATAGCAAGAAGTTGAACTGGTTTAGCCTAAGAGACACAAAGTTACTGAAATTAAGGGCATAGGGGTACAGGTACTTGCTTGAGGAGGATAAAGCCATTTGTGGAGTGAATGGTAGAGAAATGATTGAGAAATTCCCTTACAATGGCTCTGATACCATCATAAAGAAGTTTTATAAACAGAGGTCTAAACAATTTGACTCTCCAACTTGAATTCATTATATTGGGTTGAATGTACAAGTTATATGCACAAAGAAATTGACCTATGACTGCTATACGAGGAAAAATACTTGATACTTGGGCTGTAAAACAGCCTTGAAATCTTCTCAAATCTTCCCATAATTGTTGTCCAATAAATCCTCCACTGATTCTGCTGTATCCCTTTGATCTGGGGATCTGATTGCTTCAATAGTCACAATGCCAATCCGACCCATTTGAATAATCAATCTACATTTTAAATTTAGTTACGGAGTATTTCCGGTGAAAAGATTATGAATTTATTATTATTTTTATTTTCAGCAAGTACTCCTAGGCATCGTTTGATTCGTGGATTTAAAATTATGAGATTAACAGTCCTGGGATTAATAGTTCTGAATTATTTGTCATGGATTAATTTCATCCCTAATTTCACCCAACCCTTTAGTTGATTCGCGTGGGATTAATTATGGGATAAAGGATAGTATTTTTTTTAAATTCAAAAACATTTTTCAAAAAAAGAAACTTTTGAAAAATAAACATTTTAAAACAAATAATTTTGTGAAACATTTTTATTACAAAACAAATTGGGAAAAGTATTTTTTTTGAACTAATTTTTGAAAAAAAAAATTCCGAAAAAAGTTGAAAATCAATTTTCTGAAAGAAAAAAAAACTAGTTTTTGAAACTTATTTGTTAATCCTACGTAATTCCACCTCCTCCTAGGATTATTTAGTACTCCCTATATAGGAATAAAATTAACCTTGGGATTAATAATGCCGACAGTCATTTCAGAAACCAAACGTGGGATAACTCAGAATTAGATACATTTAATCCTATTCCCGACAGTGTTAATCGACAAATCAAACGGAACAAGAAGTGATAGTGGGCCCCGATTTTGGTCTTAATTTGGGAAGACCACAGGCGTTGTGGGCCTATATTCAAAGACCAACTGTTGGGTATTGAAGTAATCCAAAGTGAATGGCTGTCAAATGGTGGATTTAGACGTTGACTGCAGTCTGGTTCAGATCAGGAGCCATTGGACACGTGAAAAGTTTCAATACTAATAAAACTATGGGCATGGGTATACCAAATAAAATACGCACCGCGTTCCGTTGAACTCACTTTGGGTTGCCATATAAATGATTAGAATGACTCTATTTGTTTGAAACACTTTCTTAGGATTGGTGTAAAAAAACAGCTTAATCGAATAATGGTAAAAACTTGATCAATTATACGCCTTATTTGCTGACAAGAAATTGAGCAAAGAATTGTTACTCAATTCATTTCTTTTCCTACACTATTATGCTGATTTCATTTTGTATCTTTCGAGATGAAAGGAATTAATTTTTTCTATCAAAATAAACTTGTTTTTTGAGCAAAGATACTATTTAAGTTTTTACCGTTATTTGGCTGAAATAAGTAACCCTTAAAAATACTATTTTAAAATAATTGAGTGATCCTGATCATTTTTGTGAAATCCCGAAATGTGTCCCACAAGACATGGTTTACATTTAGTATGCATCACATGGTGTACCCGTTGCCGGGCATTAAACTTTTTTCGCATTACTAGCTAGTAGCTCCTCGGTTAATTTCGAAATTGAAATGACAGTAAACAAGATTAAGTGACCAGCAATTACTCCTTGGTTTGTGTAAGTGGCGGTCAACGTCTCCAAGGATTAGGTATTTCTCTCACCCTTTGAGATTAAAATATTAAATTCTTTCCGGATGAGATGGAAATCACGTGGTTTCCGCCACCCATTATAAGTCCTACCGAACATTCACTGCAGTAATCTGAACCGTTCATCTTGTAAAGCTCGAAAATTTATATATGTCTCACGTAAAAAATCAGCTTCATCAAATATCAAGAACAATGGCTTTGTTAGGTTAACCATTTAGTTTTAGTTTTAGTTAAGTTTTCAATCATTATCTTATTTCTTTTTCCAATCATTATCTTATTTTTCAAATTATTACTTTCTCATCTTTCTCTATCTCTCTCCAATCATTACCTCTTTCTTCAATCATAACTCTATTTCTCTCTCCACCCACTACCAAAACTAAACTAAACTCCTAACCAAACAAAACCATTAAAATTTAAATTTTGGTTTATAAAATCGACGATTATGAACAGTTTAACTTAAAATACTAGTGACAGAATCAGGCCGTTCATTTTATAAACCAAAATTTAAATTTTGACATAATTGTTGATGTCCGATCAAACTGACTTTTTGCAAACCCTACAAGATAAAATGTTCAAATTATTACAAAAAAATGCTCGATAGGGCCCCCAGTGGACCGCGGCAGATCCGGACATAACACATTCTCTTTCCCTTTTACCATCAGGCAAACTTTTGACACTGAAAAGGTCACACTCCTGCTCCTCCCAACAGCATTAATTAATAATTACAATTGGTAACACTCCGTAATGCATTTCTTGTCATTGCTCCTCGCCCTGCTTTTTGAATGGTCCAAAAGAAGTAAACTCTCTTCTTGAATCAAAACCACATTCAGACATATATATATTATAGCTGGCTGCTGGCCAATGGTTCAAAAGAGGTGGCCTCGATCTCTTCTTTAATCTTACAACGACAAGAAGACAAGAAGACCGGTTTTATAAGTATCTTTCTTATTTATGCCAGTTGAATCGGGAAAAGAAAAAAAAAAAAAAAAGAAGACAGCAAGACAAACAACATTGATGCTAGAACAACATCGCTCATGGAATTATACAAATATTAATTTCAACATATAAAAAAACTATTAGTTAGTTTTTTCGGATGTTGGAGGCTGCAACCCTTTCCGAAACTTTCTGAATTTGGTTGTTGGGTACTCTGCATATATATACAACAAAAACTATTAGTTAGTCATATAGCTAGTGCATGTACAAACGCTATTCTTGGTGTTCAATATGTAGAAATACATGTGTAAACTAGGTACTTATCGAAAAGAAAAAAAGTGCAAACTATGTAATAAAAAAAACTCTCCATTTGCGTAAACACAAAAATGATGTTGTCGCATGTTATTATGTATTTTTGTTTTTATGGACCCATAAGTTTTTACTGGTATCTTCTCCTTCTATTAAGTACTCATTTTCAACTAACATTCTGTACATGTTTCCATTTTAGGAGTTGATAGCACCTGCATCAATTTTGTTCACCTACTTTTAAAAATAGGTGAACATTACTCACCACGTTTTATGTTCTATTTTGATAATTAGAACAGTTCATCCCTTTTACAATATGATATTTTAACTGACCTCCAAAAAATTAGCACAGTATATAATAAATCAGTAACTGCTTGTTTATATCACACAATTTTCAGTTTAAATTCCTACAAAATTCTAAATTGGGTAATTTTATCAAGCATTTGTTGATATCCGAATGAAATGGTTTTTTAATTTTCAGAGAGATAAAATATCATCTTCTAAAGATGAACAGTTGTAATCATCGAAATAGGACTGGGAACATGGTGGGTAATGTTCATCCACTTTTCAAGATGGGTGAACAAAAAAAAGTTGAGTTATTTTTTTTTTTTTTTTGCTCGGCAAACGAAAATGATTTTATAAAACTCGAAAATGGGTAGTTGAGTTATTTTTTTTGTTCACTCACTTTTCAAGGAAATTTATTTTACGTTTCTGCATAGTATCGATAGATAGATAGGTTATGCGTACACAAATAATGAATGTTCAGGGATCCTCGATCATGTGCACCAAATAATATAGCTTCGAGCGTGCGCTTACCTCTTGTATTCAATTGTGATATTTGGATAAGTGGGCTTTGCAATTTTGAGGAAAGCTTCTTGAGAGAGTTGGAAGGTATTGAAGTTGCCGTTGACGCTGCAGGTAGTTGATGTAAGGCAATGTTCCACAATCGTAACAACAACACTGTTACCAGTGCACGGGCAAGGCAGACCCTGGATCGTAGAACCAGTGCAATTTATAAAGTATTTTGTGCCGCATGTTTGGGGCCCTCCCCATACAGCGTCGCCTGCTACGGCGACGTAGGGATTATTGAGGTTGCGAATTGTGTAGTCAGGGCATGACCTATCTAAGAAAAAAGAAGTCTTACGAGTTAGATTCTGTTCCACTTTCTCAAATAAGTATTTATAAAAAAAATAACATATTTTCAAGTTTAAACGTAATGAGCTTACAAAAATAATTTTTTAATTTTTTTTTGTAGAGTTTGATAACAAGATCCATATTGCATATATTTTTTTCTATTCCAGTAAACCTATTATTTTTAAGCTTGAAATTTGTAAAAAAAGTACTTATTTTTAAGGGGCGAAAGCGGAACACCCCTTAGTTTAAACGCTATACTTTATACATGAAGTTACTAATAACTTCACGTTAAAAGTGGAACACCTGCGTACAAAAGTGGAGCACCAAGGTTTCGGGATGTGGCACATATATATATATATATATATATATATATATAATCCCCTTCTCCTAAGGACCATTTTAACTTAATAAAATGAGGACCTCCCTTTCCCAATATAATTTCAATGATCCAAGCCGCTCAATGTGTTCAGAACATGATTTTAAAGGTACTCGCGAGAAATCAGCAAAAAAAAATTGACCGGAAAGGCTTCATCCGAGCAATTTTTGACTGTTTTTTATCGAACAGTTCAAATAAAAACTGCTTGAATGAAGCCCTTTCCGGTCATTTTTTTTTTGTTGATTCCTCGCATTTACTCTTAAAATCACGTTCTGAACACATTGAGCGGCTTGGATCATCAAAATTCAAATGGAAAATAGGAGAAATGGAGAGGTCCTTATTTTAACTAAAATAAGGACTTTCTCATTTGAAAATGACTATATATATATATATATATATATATATATATATCCTGTTATGAAAGTTGAAACCCTTTTCACTGTCTCGTCCCCTATTCCCATGCATCCATAAGCCAAAATTATTTCTTCCTCCGTCCCAATTTGCTTGCTTCTTTTGGGGAAGCAAGTTTTTTATGAGTAAAATGATGAGAAACATAATTGATATTGACTTTCTCAATTTGCCCATACTTTATGCTTTGACATGACAATTAATGTAAACAAAAGGGTGAAAGAGTAATGTTGCACAACTTTTATTTTAACTTTTTAAAATGAACATTCATTTTGGAACATCCATAAAAAGGACCAGCAATTTGGGACGGAGTGAGTACTAGCTAGCTAGTTGTGTCCCCAAAATGATGACTATATATTTTAGGATTATTCTAACATCCGTCCAAAGGAGTAGGATATAAAAAAGTGCAAGTTTAGATATCTATGAATGATTACTACAGTAGTAAAGTAGAAAACTTGAAAGGAGCACTCGACGGAACAAAGAACTAGCTAGCAGACCAAATTACTAAACAGAGGAAAATAGGTGCAAGTTTTGAGATCACCCTGTGCCACTCAATTTTATAACTTCATGAGGATCGTATTTCAAGACAAGTAATCTTTACGGGTAATATTCTGAATAGGTTAGCCTTACATAAACAAATCTTTACGAAATTAAACTCAAATGTGGATGAGTTACCTCTTTTTGTTTTTGTTTTTGTTTTTTTTTATCCACTCATTGCTTTCTCAAAATAAATTGCGCCTAAATACAAGAACATCGTTCATTAATCCAACTATTCATTGTTTTCCCATTTTTGGAGCTCAACTTTACTATTCCAAATCTATGCAATTACATGCATAATAAGACATTATGAAATCTAGCACTTACCAGCATAAGGGGCAGGCCTGACAGAAGCAGTCCCTGAGTACAGAGCCCCCGAGTACATATATTGTGCATATGATATCGGGACAATACAGATTGATATGACCACCATTATTGAAATTAGAATTTTGCCACCCATTTCAACATTTTTCTCTTTTCTTCCTACCAAACACCTGTAGAAACGACTACAAATTGTTTTTCAATGCACAAAGTTTAGAGGAGGGATGCCCCTTTTATAGCTAAAGAACTAACTTAAAAAAATTCATGTGGAAGGCAAATATAATCTGTTATTCAAAGACCGATTGCAATGCATGTAAGCACTTGGGACAAAGAGTACTTGTTAAATGTGATGTGCAAGTGCTACTCTCTCTCTCTCTCTCTCTCTCTCTCTCTCTCAATTAGCCAAATGTTGGGGTTGACAAGAATCTATCTATAACTAAAAAAAATGACTTTTCATGGGGAGGACATTTTTTTGTTCAATGTAAATTTTCAATCCATGTAATATTTGTTTTGTTCATTGAGAGCGGTGACAGAGCCAAACTTTTGAGCTGAGGGATAGGGATGGCAATGAGTCAATTCGGTTTGGTTATAGGTAAAACCGAAACCAATTAAAATCAAACTGTAACTTAAATCAACATTTCTTTATTTAAACCGTATCCAAAATTGTGGCTTATCGGATTGGGTTGGCTTTACACTGAAAACGGGTGGTCAACATTTTTAATGATTCAACTTTAACGAACTAGACGACAGTGGCAAACACAAATAACTTTTAATCATTCATGGTGGTTATTTAACTTCAATACTTAAGAGATCAAATATTTTTATGTTAAATGTATTGTAGCAAAAATTTACCGTTACATGATATTTTGTATGAGTTACCGACTAACAAGGGGCTTAGGCCATCCACAGTGGTATAATCAAAAAATGATAATCAAAAGTTGACACATCAGCTTTTGATTATTCACTTAAAAGGTTGCTAAGCTTAACAATGTTGAGTTTCACAGTGGTCACTTTTAGTCCATAATCAAAATAAGGGTCCACTACAATTTCCCCCTCTCTCCCCCCTTGTTTCCTGTCATTCACTTTCCTCCATTAACGTTACTTTTTTGACAAAATTATATCGATTCTCTCTCTTAATTTTGGGAAAATATTGGTGACTTTCTTCCCTCCTATGATGAATTTTTTTTGAGGGAAAAAAAGAAATGGGAAAGAAGAGCGAAATACTTTAATCCGGCGATGATGGGTTGAATTGTAGATGATCGAGAGATATGAACTTCACTTTTTGGGGAAAAGAAAGTGAAATAGTTTGTGGATGAAGTGAAGAAGATATAGAGTAGACGAACAAGAGAAGAAAAAAATACAAATTGAAACACGCGTGTATACAAATTTTAAAACTAGTTAACGTATGTGGTGTGGAGTACACAAATTTTGATTATTGAAAAAGGTTGCTAGTTTTGGTTATCCAAAACCCAAAATTTGATTATTTCAAATGATGTTAAGTTTGATTATATCATTATGAGCCATCTTTTATACTAATATTGTTAACTTTGAAAATAATTGGCTTTTGATTATACCGCTGTGGATGGCTTTATAACTTTAACTTTTCTATTGGGACACTTTATTGCAAAATAGATCCTGCAAAAAGATAGAGTATCGTTTTTCTTGCAAAATATTTTGTCAATTGAACACATACAGGAAAATAACTATTTTCTATTTATAACTTCTTACGAAGATATACTTCTCAGGTCAGATTTCTGATAATTGAATAGAGCCTCAGAAGAAGTGTGGTATCCTACTTTGGGTTATCTGTAGGGTCAGGGTCTCTAAGTTTTTCTTGGTCTTCTTATAGGCTCTGATGATAATATGGTATCGTGTAAGTAAGCAATATATGGGTCGAGAACTCCCACAAGATTTATTTTTCTCAATTTTTTCCTTATTAGCGAATGGGGACCATGCAATTAATATAATTCCTTCTATGTTCCTTAAGATAAAAGTAAGTTATAACTTTTTTATCAAGCTTGGAAAACCCATGCATTATTTGGTTTGGCTCATTTAACATCTTACAATTACCCTTTAGATTACATTCTTTGAATTCAACTTACGGACCCCGATTACTTCTTGAAAACTAATTCTACCGTTCCCTAGCAAGGAACCCGATCAAAGCCAGGTCAGAGTCACATAACATATATATATATATATATATATATATATATATATATTTGCATTCTTGATTTATTTTTTATGCTTCTAGTTTCATGGGCTAATGATCGAGTTACCAAATTCTCTTCCACTAATTCTCCACGATCTCTTTTTGTATTCATTTCCGGAGATTTGGGCAACTAATTTGAGTTACCAGATTACTAATTCTCCATGATCTCTCCTTTTGTATTCATTTAAGGAGATTCGAGTTACCAAATTCTCTTCCACTAATTCTCCATGATCTCTTTTTTGTATTCATTTCAGGAGAATTGGGCAACTAATTCCAGGTAGTTTGTTTGAAGACCAGTCACCATAAATAAAACCATTAAAATCAAGTGGGATCGGTAATGTGACTCCCGCATGATCACATCTTCTATCAAAAAATTGAATGACACGTACTGTTAAGTAAAATACTACCATTATGGAAAATGTTTTCATTGAATACGAGGTCAAATCTAATCTACTTGGAGTTGTTTACGCAATTCAATAAAATGGAATGTATTATCTATACAAGGTTTGGATACTTAGTTGCTACTATTATTCAAAGCCCTTTGATAATGTAAGCACATGGGGCAAAGAAATGACAGGTGAATTGGATTTGGTGGGATTTGCATGGCCAACTACACGCTCTATCTCAATCAATTAACCCAATGCTGAAGTTACCATATGAGACTTTATATCCAACTCAAAATCATTTGACAATGAGTGGAGAATGTCTTTAATATTATTAAGTGATCATCCATTCCATTCTCAAGCAATGTGAGGCTTTATTTCCTTAACATCATCCCTCACGTACAGTCGCGTTTGAGATCTGTCACGTGTGATCACTTTTTGAGTCCCTATCATTGTACAACATTTTTACTGGTTTGTCATCGGAGGTGTGTGCGTTGTAAAATTTTAGCATGTGGGGTGGAATGGGCTCTGCTCTGACAACATGTGAAACTTTACATCCAACTAAGAATCAATTGACAATGAGTGGAGATGTCCCAAATATTATTAAGTTATTACAATTTCACTCCCAAACAATGTGACATTCTATTTTCTTAACAGAAAAGAATATATAACAAGAAAATGTGAAAACAAAAGTTTTGATCAAAGAAATGTGAAATTTGGACGAATTTGAATATGAAGTTTTCAATTGAGGGAGTCAAAGAATTGACAAGAGGGGTAGGCAGAGGCTAGGCGAAAAAGTGTCGATACCCTTCTCAAGTTTTGATGTACCACAAAGTATTCTATATAAAATTTTGGTGAATATTTAGAAAATAGTAATTACTTTGACTCTTACAAGTTCGAAAGGAGTATATCATTAATTCCCTAGTTAGTAAAATAATTTTATCTTAGCTATTCAAACCATCAATAATTGGTTTGAAAATTTTCTTGCTTATGAATTTTGTGTTTGCCACTATACATCTCTTAGGAATGCTCAAAATTTTTATTATAGCTCAGCTAATTGCTTAATCCACTATTTAGTGTAGTTGCCCTTGAACAAACACTGGTATCCCCTATATATGTTCTCAAATCTTACCAAAGATTTGGTTTCATCGGAACCAACACTCCTTTATAACAATGCTTTTCTAACCGCAAGTTCAAACCCAACCGATACACACAGACCAGTTAAATGTAAACTTAACCAAACACTTGGTATTTACCAAATCGCATAGAAGATCAAATTTCTAACTTAAAACACACAAACTTGTATTCATAAAATATATCAAACTTATTATATATTTTACACTATATATAAAAGTTAATGCAGTTAGTTTAAAATTTACAAACTTGTACTCATAATTTTGTAGGAAAATAGTGCGGAAAAACAATAAACGATTTTACTAATTTCTGAAATTTACAATAAGAACATAAATCACAAAATTACAGAATATGAAATGTAGATATAAACTGTAAAAGATAATGAACGATTGCAAACCGAGACCCGTTTTGAACAACGGTGCCCTTAAGACAAATTCGCCGCCTCACCGGTGCTGGAGGTTGTGTCGGTGTTCGTCTCCCAAGGTTGACTCGGTTACCACTCAGCCGCCGGAGCACCGCCTTAGACTGTCCGTCGAACGAACTTGTGTCTGTACTCTCTCTCTCAAAAAGAACAACTGTATTGCAAAGATCCTTTGGATTGTTGTCGGTGTGGTTTTTGGTGTGTTGAAACCAAAGGAAGAGGTCTCCTTTTATAGGTAAAAGAGGAGCCTCGGCCATGAATGCTGCAATGATGGAGGAGCCTCTCAATCAATAGGGGAATTGATTCCGCTATTCAATTCTGAAATAAAACTGATACAGTTATTATTCCTGAAATTGAATACGCAATCATGGGTAATAACTCTGGGTAATCAACTCAGTTTTGACCATTCAACCGTGCACTGTTGTTGGTTCGAAACCCACTTTGAGAGATAATTTCTCATTCATCTCTCAATGGAATTTGTTCATTCTTTCACTGGTTTAAACTCCTTAGCAAGGAATATTTAAAACCTACTTGGACCCACCTCGTGCGGTGTGGGTCCCACCAAATTCTCTTTGGTTAAAATTCCACTTTTTCCAACAATCCCCCACATAAATGAAATTGGCTAAATCCGACTCGGGAGACAAAGCTGACATGAGAGAGAGCACAATGGAACAGTTCCGCATAGGATAGGTAGCTTTTGGCCTTGAACCTTCCCTTGTGAATACCTATCGGATTTACTGGCTGACCAGTGAACATGTTGTCTTGAACTGTTCTGCTGTTTTTATAAACCGAGACAACAGGCATCACACGGAACTCCTTCTAACATAGTTCAGTTCTCACTATTGGGTTCGTTTTGGCCATGACACCCCTTCATGGTTCTGCAAGTATTTTCTCGAGAATTTCGCCTTCCTAAATTCTCAAAGAAGCGGCCCCACTTCATACTCACATAGGTGACTTTCTTATAAAGGGTATCCTGCTATACCCCGCCTGGCATTCCAGCGCATAAGAGTCATTAAAAGTCAACGCTTAACCTGTTTCCATTTGCAGGCATCACTGTTTCGCACCATATGAATGAACAAGAGAGCATGTCTCCACAGTGACCGTTCTCCATTACTCGCAAGTAGGTTGTCCCATTGAACCTAGATCTTGGGATCTCCAGTCAGCTAGGTTGGGTTTCCTTCACGGTAACACGAGCGTAGTAGGCTTTAGCCCCATTCCCTTCGATGCTTTCTCAACTAGCTCTTTGTTTAACCCTTTGGTTAGCGGATCCGCAATGTTGTCCTTTGACTTCACATAGTCAATAGTAACAACTCCAGTTGAGAGTAATTGTCTAATGGTATTGTGTCTACGACGGATATGCCTAGACTTACCATTATACATATTACTTCGTGCCCTTCCTATTGCTGATTGACTATCGCAATGGATGCAAATTGCTGGCACAGGTTTCGACCATCTTGGAATATCTTCTAAAAAATGGTGTAGCCATTCTGCCTCTTCAGTTGCTTTATCTAAAGCAATGAATTCAGATTCCATTGTAGAACGTGCTATACACGTTTGTTTTGAAGATTTCCAAGAGACAGCTGCACTACCAAATGTAAAGACATATCCACTCGTGGATTTCGAGTCTTTCATATTTGATATCCAGTTTGCATCACAGTACCCTTCTAGTACTACTGGATATCTGGTGTAGTACAACCCCAAATCACGAGTATGCCTTAAATAGCGTATTAGTCTTACTATCGCCTTCCAGTGGTCATGCCCTGGATTACTCGTGTATCTACTTAGTCTGCTAACTGAATAAGCTATGTCGGGCCTTGTACAGCTCATTAGGTACATTAAACTCTCAATTATCCGAGAATACTTCAATTGGGATACCCCTACCCCCACATTCTTGGATAAGTGGAGATTCACATAACGGGTCTCGGTTTGCAATCGTTCATTATCTTTTACAGTTTATGTCTACATTTCATATTCTGTAATTTTGCGATTTATGTTCATATTGTAAATTTCAGAAATTAATAAAATCGTTTATTGTTTTTCCGCACTATTTTTCTACAATCTTAAGACAAATTCGTCGCCTCACCGGTGCTGGAGGTTGCGTCGGTGTTCGTCTCCCAGGGTTGACTTGGTTACCACTCAACCCCCGGAGCACCGCCGTAGACTGCCCGTCGAACGAACTTGTGTCTGTACTCTCTCTCTCAAAAAGAACAACTGTATTTACAAAGATCCTTTGGATTGTTGTCGGTGTGGTTCTTGGTGTGTTGATACCAAAGGAAGAGGTCTCCTTTTATAGGTAAAAGAGGAGCCTCGGCCATGAATGCTGCAATGATGGAGGAGCCTCTCAATCAATAGGGGAATTGATTCCGCTATTCAATTCTGAAATAAAACTGATACAGTTTTTATTCCTGAAATTGAATACGCAATCATGGGTAATAACTCTGGGCAATCAACCCAGTTTTGACCATTCAATCGTGCACTGTTGTTGGTCCGAAACCCACTTTGAGAGACAATTTTTCATTCATCTCTCAATGGAATTTGTTCATTCTTTCATTGGTTTAAACTCCTTAGCAAAGAATATTCAAAACCTACTTGGACCCACCTCGCGCGGTGTGGGTCCCACCAAATTCTCTTTGGTTAAAATTCCACTTTTTCCAACAAATTTAACTGCCGTTGTATTAAAATTTACAAACTTGTACTCATAATATGTTAAACTTACTATACATTTTACACAAACTTATTTTTATAGTTTTTGTTCTTATTTTAGCTATCAAACTTATAAATTTTGCGCCCTAGATAGTGTAGAGTTTTTTGAAACTTGTACGTACTACCCAAACTTGTCCAAACCTGACATCAATCCCACTTGGGCTACGACAGCACAATGGGTAAACCTTGAATTGTGGGAAGACAAAGTAAGTTCCGTTCAATTAATCATATATATTTTTCACCCATTGTCTAACTTTTTTGGTTTTGTTTTTCATTTTGGTTTTTCCTTGGAGCTTTGGTACCTCATTGATTGAATTATTCTCAACGGCCAAACTGCGAGTTGGGAAGGGTAAGAAAAACGGAAATAGTTAATTAAGAAAGAGAAAACTCTTGATAAGATAACTGGATCACAGAAGAAAATGATGTGCATCAGACTTAGAATTTTTTGTTTTTGTTTTCCAGGTATTTTGATAATGGTAATTAACTTGGTAATTCATATACATGCTTCATGGCAGGACTTGTTTTTAACATGCTAAACCAGGTTTTCATGTGAAAGAGACAAAGATGCCCTTGTGTCGCAAAATAATTAATGAAGAAGCAACAGATGTAATTAATCGTAACCATTACGAAAATGAGTTCAATTAATAGTTTTCATTACGCTTCGGTTAACAATGGGTGGTGGTCAGCTGCCACTACGTACTGTAGAAGGTGAAAGGAATTCAAGTTCAAGAGAACACTAGGAGAGCCAATTCAAGAAAGGATTAAATCCATCAGGTTCTGGTGCCTAATTATTTCCGTCATGCACATTCCTTTACAGCATTCTAGATTTCCTCCTCAGAAAAGCATGACACTTGAAATTCACTTAGAGGGTCCCTATTTGCAACTGGAAACACTCACAATATTGGCCTGGAGTGCCACTCTTCTGTATAAGTACTCTTGAGGTGTCTTTGAACTTAATTCCCATTTAGTCGATCTGAGAAGGATCTTCCACATTCGCACCGTCAACAACTACGGAGTTTCAACATGTTCGATACTGTTCTGTCTCCCATTTGCAATTTGATGAAGAAATCTTGTGTTGATGACCCTTCATGTTCCGATCCTGCCTTGATTCGTGTGACCAAATCCGTTCAATCATCCCACTTAGCTTCCGGAATTCCTAATTTCTTAGCACTTTCTTCTACTGATGTCCCTCCCAAGCCTCCCTCCCACGCTTTCAGTGCACTCATATTTTCCCGGAGTTTCTCCCATGACTTCATTTCTACCACTCCGAGCCCCTCATTTTTTAATTTTTAATTTTGATCGGCAAAGAAGATTTTTTTCAAACTCGACCAAAGGGTACATCAAGGCGACACCAACTCTAGATACAAAAAAGATTTGAATCATAGAGAAAGGCCAGAAAAAAAAAAAAAAGGAAAAAAGAAATAAAAAAATACATCCAATAAGAAATTGAATGAAGCCCCCAAGGGAGGACTCCATAACCAAGAGCATCACAATCTGATTCCAATATAATAGCATGAGAGAATGAAAGCATATATAGCACCAAAAGCTAAGGAGCAGATTATTCCCAATCTAAAACCACTTCAAACAAAAAGTCCTCGGATAAAGTTCAGCATGAAGCACAAAAGTTTTGATCAAAGAAATGTAAAATATTTGGAAGAATTTGATCAAAAGGGTTGCATACGAGAGTTTTTAATTGAGGGAGACAAAGAAGTGACAAATACCAAGGTATAATTTCGGAATTTTATGAGAACATTTCAACGCTTATTGAGGAGCAAATAGGGGCAAGAAGAACGTACAAGAGTCGCAACCTTCACTATTTTCGATGTACTACGAAGTATTCTATATTAATTTTGGTGAATATTTAGAAAATAGTACATACTTTGATTCTTACAAGTTCTGAAGAAGTATATCACTGTTTCCCTTGTCAGTAAAACAATTTTATCTTAGCTATTCAAACCATCAATAATTGGTTTGAAAATTTTCTTAGTTTGAATATTTCGTTTGTCATTAGTATACCTCTCTTTTTTCTTAAACTTTCATAGACGATTGGTATACACATTTGCTAGGAATGAATTAAAGCGTTGCAAGATGATGAGATATATTGGAGGGATAAGGCTAGAACGACTTGGTTAAAAGCGGGGATAAAAATACAGCCTTTTTCCATGTCCAAACAGTGCAGAGGAGGCAGCAAAATCGCTTAGTTGGGCTGGAAAATAAGGATGGGATCTGGTGTAATGGTGAGTAAGTGGTCCAGGGTATTGCGACAGATTATTTTCAGCACATCTTTTCTTCTGAAGGTGTTGCTCATGTGGACAAGGTTCTGGATTGTGTGGATCGTCAAGTTACGGCAAGAATGAATAGATTGTTAACAAGGCCTATTTCGCATAAGGAGGTGAAAGGTGCAGTATTTGGTATGGATCCTGGTAGAGCGCCAAGACCGGATGGTATGGGGGCTGGTTTTCTACAAAAATTTTGGGATGTAGTGGGACCGAACATTGTGGATGCTATTCGTAGTTACTGTCACTCAGGTAATCTACTGAGGAGTATTAATCACACTCACATTGTGTTGATCCCGAAAGTGCAATGTCCAATGAACATGGGGTAATTGCGGCCAATTAGTTTATGTAACACAGTGTATAAAGTTATGTCGAAAGTGTTCGTGAATCGGTTACAAAGGTTTCTACCAGAGATTATCAGTGATAGTCAATGTGCTTTTGTTCGGGGAAGGGTGATCTCGGATAATACAATTCTTGTCCAGGAAGTCTTGCATTATATGAAGAATTGCCGGTATGGGAACAATCGATCGGTGGCGTTGAAGTTAGATATGAGCAAGGCGTATGATAGAGTGGAATGGGGTTTCATGGAAGCAATTATGCGAAAGATGGGATTCGATGAGATTTGGATAAAGTGGATTATGGATGCGTATCATCGGTAACCTACTATCTTTTGCTCAACGGACAACCTTCTGGGTTCATTCGACCTTCAAGGGGAATTCGCCAAGGGGATCCCCTTTCGCCATATTTGTTTCTCATTTGTGCAGAAGGGTTCTCGAAGATGTTGAGGAAAGCGGAACTAAGGAAAAGTATCCATGGGATTCGAATCAATAGAGGCAGTCCTCCGGTAAGTCATCTTCTTTTTGCGGATGACACGATGGTGTTTTGTAAAGCCTCAAGGAAGGAGTTAGAGCATGTTAGTGGTATTTTAAGGGATTATCGGAATGCTTCGGGCCAATTGATTAATCTACAGAAGTCGGCTATGTTCTTTAGCAAAAACACAGGGCCAATATTGAAGTCAGAATTGAGTGCACTGATGGCCATTCCTGTGCGGACCGATCTTGGTAGATATTTGGGTCTTTCGGCGGAGAATGGTAAGTCGAAAACTGAATTGTTTAATTATATAAAGGATAAAGTTTTGATGACGTTGCCTGGATGGAAGGAGAAATTGATCAACCAGGCAGGGAAAGAGGTTTTGCTGTTATCGGTGGCTCTTGCCCTTCCAACCTATGCAATGGCTTGCTTCAGATTACCGGAGGGATTGTGTTACCAAATTGAAGATGCCATGGCAAGGCTTTGGTGGGGATCGAAGTCTTGCAATGATCGAAAAATCCATTGGATGAAGTGGAGCAAACTTTGTAAGGAGAAGTTTAAGGGTGGTTTGGGCTTCCGGAGTCTCACTGATTATAACCTCGCCCTATTAGCTAAGCAGGGCTGGCATCTCATGGTGTCACCCAAATGTCTAATGGCGAGAGTTATGAAGAGTAAATATTTCAAGGACTGCGATTTTATGGAATCCCGATTGGGGAGCAATCCGTCATGGGTATGGAGAAGCATATGGGAAGAGAGAAGGGTTTTGGAAGCGGGCATGAGGTGGTCTACTGGGAACAGCTTTTCAGTGCGTATTGATGCTGATTCGTGGATCCCGAAGGCATGGGATTTTAAACCGAGAAGAGTGGTGGAGGATAGTGGCTTTCTGATGGTGAGTCAACTCATTGATTCAGATTCCAATTCTTGGAGCGCAGATGTGATCAATCGGCTTTTTGAAGAAGAGCAGGCTAAGCGAATCTTGGGCATTCCGTTGTCCTGTACGGATGCTTTGGACTCGCGAGTTTGGCACTTCTCGAATTCGGGAACTTACAATGTCAGATCTGGGTATATGGTGGCTACGGATCTTCGCGCTCAAGGGTTGAGGCACAATGGGGGTGGAAGCACCAGTTATGAAGATGATGATGAGAGGCGTTGGCGTCATATGTGGAAGCTAAAAATCCCTAGAAAAATTCTAGTTTTTTTGTGGAAGTGTTTCCATGAGATTTTACCCACTAGGTGGGAACTAATGAGGAAGAAGGTAACGATGGAAGAGAGTTGCCCTGTGTGTGGGATGGAGGGAGAGACGATTATCCATTTATTTGTTTCTTGTCCATTTGCACAGCAGGTTTGGTCTCAGTCTCCTCTACTTTTGGATTATGGGAATAACCAGTTCAGTTCTTTTATTGCGTTTTGGAATTATTTGGGATCTCAGTGGCGGATGGGAGTTAATAGAGATGAATGCTTTGCATTCACTACTACAAAATGATATAAAGATCACGGTCCAAAAACTAAGAAGATCTCACTTTTTGAAAAAGCCTAATAAAATGTTATGAACTATAGTTTAATCTCAGTTATATGAAAAAACTGAGATGGAAAGATTTTTTAATCCCAGTAATCTAAAAAGTGAGATTGTAACTTAAAGAATAGATCTCATTTTTGAAAAACTGAGATTATTTATGAAAGAATATATCTCGTTTCGGAAAAAACTGAGATGGAAAGATTTTGTAATCTCAGTAATATAAATATATGAGTAATTTTGGGAATAATAATGCAAAAGCAATTTTAGGTTATTAAAGAACATTCGTTAGACGAACCCAAGCATTGTCGGAGCCTATGTGAACAGGTGAATGGGGGTCCGAAACTCATTCTCCGCTGCGCATAGATAAACAGCGACCACAAAGGATCACGAGCACACTGGCGTATGCCACTTGAGAACCAAACTCAAATGAAGGCAATGAGCCAACCAAAGCACCACGTGCAGAGGAAAAAAATACCGAAACATCCGCTTAAACAACCCAGACAACCAGAATAACCTAAGACCAAAGGAAAGAAACCGAAACTCAAGAGAGCAAACCGAAAGGACAAAGCTAAAACCAAAGGCCAAGGGTATTTACAGAGAGAACCCATTCCATTCTGTTTTCAATTACAATTTTGTTCTTCTACGAGACTTGGTAAATACCAAGCGTTTCGTTAAGTTTGTGTTTAACTGGTCTATCTGTGTGTACCAGTTGGGTTGGAACTTCTTGTGAGAAAAGCACTATTATAAACGAGTGTTGCGTCCGGTGAAACCAACAACTCTTTTGTAATATTTGAGAGCATATGGAATACCAGTATTTGTTCAAGAGAACCATACACTGGATAGTGGACTAAGCAATTAGCTGAACTACAATAAAATTAATTTTGAGCCTTCCTATTAAGTATTTCTTTGCTGCCACTTGTTCTTGATTTAGTACTAACTCATTTTTTTTTTTGGTCAAAACGATAACTGGTAATATTATTACTTCAAAACTAATACATCAAGAGGACACTTCATCCCTAGACAAGGGATCAAGAAGCCAAACGGGTGGGGACTCAGTCCAACGACTATACCCCAACCCAATTAAACCCTTACTAGCCAATAAATGCGCAACTGAATTAGAGAATCTATAGCTATAAGAGAAAATACAAAAAGCAAAACATATACTCAAAACCTTGATATCATCAATAATAATCTTCACTTCTTGGTTCACCACTGCTAGACCGTTAATCATATTGATAACCGCTTGTGAGTCACCTTCTATAATCACATTCCTCAAACCCAGATTTTGGCCCAGTTGGACCCCCATTCGAACAGCTAATGCCTCTGCAACCATGGGGCTAGAACACCAATCCAGTCTTCCATTTGCAACAGCTCTAAAAACACCCAGTTCATTCCTTATTATTACCCCAAAAGCACCCAGCCCAGAACCCTTTGTCCATGCTCCATCCACATTAATTTTTAAAAAACTCCACACGGCTTCTGCCATCCTCCCCTAGCTTCTCCAATTCGTACGCCCGTAACAGTAGCAGTGGAGCTAGTTGCACATTGAAATTATAAATCTCATATAATGTTGTATATGAGATTTTGTCCTGTAAAACTCAAAAAAAAGAAGAAGAAAGAACTAATAACGTTATATGTTCTCTTATTGAATAGGTCCGCGCAGCGGCTTCTCAAAAGCACATATGAATATATTCATATATTATTAGAAGCAAGTCGAAGAGGCCGCTGCGCGGACCAATTCAATAAGTGATGGACAACGGAGCATATAATGTTATATGTGAACTTCTGTCATGTGTACTATGTGCTTTTCCTAAGGTTAGACATATAATATTATATCTTGTTTTTGAGATATATTAATGTTGTTTATGTTATTTTGAATATGTATATATGTAGATATAGAGGTTATGGAAATACTATTCAGAGACAGAAAATCACAAATTTTGAAGGATTCGATGAAGGTTTTGATGAAGAAACGGTGAAAAAATGAAGCTCGACCTCCTGTGGCCTAATCAACATTCAACTTGGGATTCAAGGCGCGACTGAAAATAAGGAAAATAGTGGCATGATATGTGAACTTGTGATATTATTTTTTGAGATATATAATATTGTTGGAAAGATATGATGCTGTTTTGAGAACATATAAGTTTATATGTCCTATTTTGTGAGACTTAGAGTTACAGTAATGTTATATATTCTATTTTTTGTGAGATTTAGAATTACAGAAACTCACATATAATGTTATATGTTCTGTTTTTTTTTTTTGAGATTCAAAGTTGCAGAAACTCAAATATAATGTTATATGTTCTTTCTTCTTTTTTTTTTTTTTGCGATATTTAGATATTCAAAAACTCACATATAATATAATATGTTTTGTATGGATCAACATATAACGTTAAAGACTAAAAACAAGAAAAAACCAAAAAAAAAATAAAATTTGTTGCATGTTAGAAAATTTTTGCCACACATATAATGTTGTATGTTAGGAAAGTTTTATCACTCATATAACGTTAAAAAATCAATACAAGAAAAATAAAAAGAGAAATTTGTCACATATATAACTTTAAATGTTAAGTGTAGCGGGTTTAATAAAAAAACAGAAAAAATGAAAAAATACGTTTTTTTTTTACACATATAACGTTATATGTGGCGTGATGGCGGCAGCGACGGTGGTGGTAGCGGCGGCGGCAACAGCGGTGGCGGCGGCAGCGGCTTGATTGCAACAAAAACGAAAAAAAATGAAAAATATATATTTTCGTGTGAGCCAAACAAAGCCCTTGTTTCTTAGGTGGGGCATTTTTGTTGTTAAAATTATTAGTGGATTTAATGGGTTATGAAACTTAAAAGTGGACTAGATAGATTTGAAAAGTTCTATAGTGGACTTATGAAAAATTCTCCAAAAAAAAAGTCCCTCTAATCAACACCGTTGCTGCCCTTTTATAATCCCCGGCCGTGTAATGGCTTAGTCATGTACTGATACCATTAACTTGGGCCATTCAATTACTTCAATAACTGGACAACTAATTTCTACCCAATTGGGGCTTGACCCAATTCCCTTTTTACTTCAGCAGTACACGTTGCAAGTTCCATAGGCTTGGCCAAGGCATAGCCGATTTATTCCCAAGGGAGTTAAACCCATAAAATATGAATGGACTCATCAATTAAATTAGTATCATTGGTCATGCTGGAACTCCATATACCAATCTGCCAACTCATATGCCAATTTTGCCATAGTAAAACCCATTACAATGGTAAGTCTTCAAATACCTACAACACAAAATAAACGCATAAAACTCCAAGTAATAATATAAATAGACGTAGCAATGATAAATTAGGAGCGCGTATGAAAATATTTATGCACATATCAAAATACCGTAAAGTATATTACAATACCAAATCCAAAATACACTATTGGAAACAATACATCACCAAATAATTAACCACACAACCACCATAGGCCGTCTTTACTTGCGGTGTCCTGAAAGTAACGGTCAGAAACATTTCGTGTGAGAATTAGGATAACAAAAATGCTAGATGCACAACGTACGGACGCACAACAATTTACACAACCGCTGACGTCATCATCAAAACGACATTGTTTTAATTATAAAAAAAAAAACCCCAGGTCGCGGGGCTTTCTCCTTCCTCCCCTTCTCACGATAAAAAACTCAGCGTTGAAAAAACCGGGGCTTCCACCACCGGCAACCGCCGCAACCCAACCAAGCGCTCCACCACCGCCGGCTACGCCCACCACCGGCTTCTGAGCTCTCTGACGTTGTTACCTATACCACGAAGGTCTCTCTCTGTTCAGGTGCCATTTTGAAATTTTCCCAATTTCAACGTATCCTTCTCATTTCGGATGTTGGAGGCTGCAATCCTTTCCGAAACTTTCTTAATTTAATTAGTAGACTTACACACTGGAAATACAAGAAAAACAATTTGTTATTAGTCAGTCAGTACATGCATGTGCACACGCTATTCTTGGCTTTCAATATATAAAAGTTCCAGTGCAAACTATGTAATAATAATAAAAAAAAAAACACTCCGTTTGTGTAAACACAAAATTGATGTCGTCACACGCTATTCTGTGTGTTCATTTTGTAGGATCCATAAGTTGTTACTGGCATCTTCTCCTTCAATTGCGTACTCATTTTCAACTAACATTATCCGTTTCCATTTTAAGATTTGATAGCATGTGGATCAATTTTGTTCACCCACCTTTAAAAATAAGTGAATATTACCCATCATGTTTCCTATTCTATTTTGATAATAAGAACATTTCATCTCTTACAACATGATATTTTAATTGACTCTCCAAAAAACTAACGCAATAATAAATCGATAAATGCTTGTTTAAATCACACAATTTTCAGTTCAAATTCCTACAAAATTCTAAATTGAAAATTGGGTGATTTTATCAAGTTATCAAGTATTAACAGATCAATATTTTGAAAATCGGACCGTTAAGCAAATCGAAGAAGCGACTGGGTGGATGATTCGCCGGTTGGTTGAACCGGTATAGAACCATGATGTCAAAGGTTTAACCGATATAGAACTGTGATGTCATAATTATATATAAAATATATTTATACTATAGAAATAACTACAAATTAAATATTATAAAGCAATACATGGGGCTGCGTGAAGGGTGAGATGATGTTGCAGGCGTCGTCGATGGTGAGGTTAGGGTTTGGGCAGGAGGAGCAGTGTCGGTTTCAAAGGGGGTGAATAATGTAGTGCCGTTCTCGTTGGCTCTGCGTTTCTTCAAAGGGTTCTTTGTTGTTCTGCGGAGTGAGAGTAATAAGAGAGAGAGAGAGAGAGAGAGAGAGAGAGAGAGAGAGAGAGAAGAGGCTCAACGCAAAGGTTTCAGAACTGGCGGTTAACAGGAGGAGAAGATGGTTGATTTGGGAAGCTGGGAGTGTGCTGCACAGCTTCGTGCTGTGTAGCGTGCTGTGCGGCCGCCGGTGCCGCCTTGCCGGCATCGGTCCGACGATCGGAGACGTCCACTGCGTAGAGCTCGTTGATTACTACAAGTGTACCAAAAATCAACCCGATCAAATATCGTTAAGCGCCTCATCGGAACAGATATAATTCGAAAAGAATGGATTCAGTGGTTTTGATCCAGTGTTTCGTATCCATTAGGATTCATTTTTTTTCAAGTTATATGTATTCCGATGAAGTACTTAACGATATTTGATCGGGTTGATTTATCGTACACTTGTAGTACTCGACGATCTCTACGCAGTGGACGTCTCCGATCGTCGGACCGATGCTGGCAAGGCGGCACCAGCGGCCGCACAGCACGCTGCACAGCATGAAGCTGTGCAGCACACTCCCAGCTTCCGTTGATTTGGTGTCTTAAGAGATTATTTCGTACTACTTCTATTCTGGTGTTTGAAATTTTTTTATTCTCATATAACGGTTGAGGTTGTAACTGGTTGTTTTTTTTTTTGATTATTATGTTGTGGATTGTGAATGTAAATTAGTTAGCTTATGTTTTGTCTTGTAAATAAGAAAATTTGTGTTCAGGTTAGGTGTTTGAATTACTGTGCATTTTGTTGATTGATTTACACCCAAGATTGATTGTTGTATTACTGTTATTAGAACACTAGTTTTTTTTTTTGAAAAGACTGGATGATTTTATTCGAAAAAAATCTGGATTGAAATATGGGTTTGGAGGGGATGGGAGATGAGTGGGGGAAGAGAGGAGATCAGAAGAGATAGGAGATGGCAAAGGGCATTTTAGGGTTAAATTATTATTTTTCCATCTAAGTTACCTCTTTCCAAACCAAAATATTATTATTTCTTAACAGATTTGGACGGAGGAAGGAGAGTTAATGGAAAATGAAAATTGAGGGGATGAGGTTGATAACTATTTCAGTTGAGGGGGTAATGTTGACAAAATATGATAATTGAGGGAGTGTCCGTGAAATTAAACCTTCTATTTTTTTCAAAGGTGTTAATTCTTCATTTGGGTGTGAATTTTGTCTTTATGATATTTGGGTCTGAATTTGATCTTTTTCGAAGGTGTGAATTCACACCAACAAATCACACTGTCGAGAATTCACACGCTCAAGAATTGACACCTACACGTCACATGTTTTGTAAAAAAAAAAAAATTGATAGGGACTGCTAATTAAAATACTACCATTGTGGAAAATGATTTCATTGAATACATGCAAGGTCAAACATGTAATCTAAAATGTTTCTTTTTGCTTGTCTTGGAGTTGCTTAAACGATTCAATAAATGGAATGTATTATCTATGCAGAGTTTGGGTGCTTAGTTGATAGTATTAATTAATCAAAGCTAGCCTTTTGACAATGTAAGAGCATCCTCAAAGAAATAATGAAAAGTGAATAATCAATACGAAGCGGAGTTAATAGAAAATGAAAGTTGAGGGGATGAGGTTGATAAGTATTTTAGTTGAGGGGGTGATGTTGACAAACTATGATAATTGAGGGAGTGTTGCTTCGTCCAGAACCTAACCGTTGAAACGGGTCGTTTCACCCCGAGCGTAGGGCTAGGCCGTTGTCAGCATAAATACCGGAAAGTCCGGGATCGTACCCACAGAGATAATTCCTTATAGCTTGCCAGGATTTTTAGGTGTCAAGGTTTGCGGCGTTTAGACGGCCAACTTTTGGTTTTGCTTTAAAATGGAAATTGCTCGACTAAAAGACTAGAAAACGAGTTTTTACTAAATTAAGACAAGCGGCAAGGCGTTGGAATGACTAACGCCCGGGACTTAGCTATCCACCTTTCTCACAGAAAACACAGTTGAATCGCACGGCTTAGGCTATCAACCGGAAGATTTCACGGTGAAAATAAATAGACTTGAAGTGTGACTTGGAAAATGAGTGAGTTCTTTCACTCTTTTGGCAAACACAAACCGAGACAGCGCTCACGGAACCATGTGAGCGAGCACATGATCACCGGAGATTAACATCGATTAGTTTTGTTACATAAAAACCGAACAATGCTCTTTTTCCTTGTCAAACTTGAGTCTAGAGTTGAGAAAGAGAAGATAAACGTAAATCACGGGGCATTAATCACTCCGAAGCCAAGCCTAATCGACTACTCACGCATATTTAGGAAGCCAGGAAGCATGCTAAAATTAACAAACATTTTTAACCGGGAGAAATGAAAACGAACTTAATATTACTGAAGATCCGAACAGTACAAACAACTTTAATAAACGAGAAAATGAAGGACACAAAGAACTTACCCGAATTTAATGGAAATTACACTTGAAAAGCTTGAAAAGCTATGGAGAAGTTCTTAGATCTAAAAAAAGACTTAAAGTGATTTGTTCCTAGCTAATGAATGAGAGAGAGAGAGGGGGTATTTATACACACCAACCCTTCTCTCACAAAAAAGTATCCCAGAATCAACCAAAAGTGGAAACTATTCCATAACTGGAAAGTTGATAAAGCAAACAAAACGTGGACCGTTTCTGCAGGCGGTACCGGTACGGCAAAATCTCGGTACCGGTACCGGGTCTTTAATTGGCTGCCAAAAAGGGACTTCTGGGGATCGGGTACCGGTACGGCAAAATCTCGGTACCGGTACCGGGTTGACAGAACACAGCCTTTTGGTCTTTCTTGGTCTGACAGCCCTTCAAACGTCATTAATCACCCGATGGGACTTGGAAGGAGACCGCCACACGGCCTTGGACACTTGGGTACCTCCAAGGGTGATCCTATACGCTAGAAAACCACCGTTTAATCGCGTTCTACCTGAAACGAATCAAAAACAACCTTCTGCGCAATATCAATAAAAAATGATATCTTAAAACGAAAACGAAGCAAACATGGAGAACTTTAGCGCCAAGATTATGAAATCATGGACGCTAATCAAGTGTCCTTGAAATTAAGCCTTCTATTTTTTTCAAAAGGGTTAATTTTTCATTTGGGTGTGAATTCTGTCTTTATGAAACGTGTGAATTCTTTATTTGGGTCTGAATTTGATCTTTTTCGAAGGTGTGAATTCACACCAACATATCACACTGCCAAGAATTCATATGCGCAAGAATTCACACCCGCACGTCACATGTTCTATAAAAAAATAATAATTGATAAGTTTAATTAAAATACTACCATTGTGGAAAATGATTTCATTGAATACATGCAAGGTCAAACATCTAATCTAAAATGTTTCGTTTTGCTTGTGTTGGAGTTGCTTAAACGATTCAATAAGTGGAATGTATTATCTATACAGGGTTTGGATGCTTAGTTGCTAGTATTAATTAATCAAAGCTAGCCCTTTGACAATGTAAGAGCATCCGCAATGAAATAATCAAAAGTGAATAATCAAAATTTGTCACGTCAGCTTTTGATTATTCATTTAGAGGGTTGCTAAAATTAGCAATATGAAGTCACACATTGTTACTTAAATGGCTGCAAGTGAATTGGATTTGTTGGGTTTTATATGGCTAGCTATATATGTACACGCTCTATCTCAATCAATTAACCAAATGCTGAAGTTCACAAGAATATATAACAAGAAAATGCATGTGAAAACAAAAGTTTTGATCAAAGATATGTGAGAAAAAATGTAACGTTTGGACAAATTTGATCAAAACGGTTGTATATGAGACAAATTTGTGCAAATATTTATCCAAGCAAGTTTCATGAGAAGCCATATAGAGTTGTATAGGAGAAAAAAATAGAGTTGTAGAGTATTGTACATAAAACGGATCCTTGAATTTATTCGACTTAATAATTACACAAACATCACATATATATAGCTAGTACAACACATCGGTCATGGAAATACACAAATATTAATATTATACAACATATCCTTCTTATTTCGGATGTTGGAGGCTGCAACCCCTTCCGTAACTTTCTTAATACTAAACACTGCAAATAAAACGAAAACAATTTGTTAGTCATGCAGTACATGTGCAAACTATGTACTTATAAAAATAAAAAAGAAGAAGAAGAAGAAGGGCAAACTATGTAATAAAAAAAAACACTTCATTTGTGTAAACACAAAATTTATGTCGTCACATGTTATGTATTCTGTTTATTCATTTTTACGGACCCATAAGTTTTTACTATCTTCTCCTTTCTATTACGTACTTGTTTTCAACTAACATTCTATGTGACACATTTTAGGAGTTGATAGCACCTGCAACAATTTTGCTCACCCACTTTAAAAATAGGTGAACATTACTCACCATGTTCCTTGTTCTATTTTGGAAATTAGAATAGTTCATCTCTTGCAACATGGTATTTTAACTGACCCTCCAAAAAATCAACGCAACAAATAAATCGGTAACTGCTTGTTTAAATGACACAATTTTTAGTTCAAATTCCTACAAAATTCTAAGTTCAAAATTGGGTGATTTCATCAAATACTTGCTGATATCCGATTGAAATGGTTTTTTTGCAAAGAGAGATAAACTCTCACATTCCAAAGATGAACCGTTGTAATCATTGAAATAAGACTGGGAACATGGTAGGTAATGTTCATCCATTTTTCAAAGTGGGTGAACAAAAAAAAGTTATTTTATTTGTTCACTCACTATTCAAGGAAAGTTATTTTGCGTTTCTGCGAGGTATGGATTGATCTTAGATAGGTTATGCATACACAAATACTGAAATGCACACCAAATATAGTTGCGAGTGTTAACCTCGTATAGTTAATTGTGATAACACTGTTAGGATCGGAGTAACTTGAACTGATTTTGGAGAAAGCTTGTTGAGAAAGTTGGAAGGTGGTGCTTTCAAGTGCAGGCCTGAGAACGGTGCAGATACTTGGAACAATAAAAAGGCAATGTTCCACAATCATGACAACAACGCATTCGCCTGTGCAAGGGTTTGGCGCATTCGCGATTGTAGAACCAGTGCAACATATAGAGTAGTTTCTGCCGCATGTTTTGGACCCTTGCCATACAGGGTCGCCCGCTATGGCGACGTTGGTATTAGTGAGGTCGCTAATCCTGTACTGAGGGCATGACATATCTGCCAAAAAAGAAGGTTTTACAAGTTAGTATTTAGGTTTTGGGATGTGAAGTGAAGTGGGAATCTTGTTATGAAAGTTGAAACCCTTTTTCCCTGTATCGATCCCATGCATCCATGAGCCAAAGCTACTACTAGGTACTAGCTAGCTAGCAACTTGTGTCCCCCAACGGACAACTATATCTGTAAAGATTCTAAGCAGAGTTTTAAATTAAGAGAGATGCTACATACACTACCATCCAACCACTACACCATCCACTACATTTTTTGTGGGGCCCACTCCGGGTCCCAAAAAAATACAGAAAAATGTCCATAAATTTTAAAATAATATATTATGGGGCCCTGTAAAAAATCAGCTCCAGCAGATATCGGTAAGTATTATTTCTTGATTTGTAGGGGCGAAACTGTGCACTTAAACAGTTTTGTCCTTACAAATCAAGAAATAATACTTACCGATATCCGTTGGAGCTGATTTTTTACAGGGCCCCATAATATATTATTTTAAAATTTATGGACATTTTTCTGTATTTTTTTGGGACCCGGGGTGGGCCCTACAAAGAACGTAGTGGATGGTATAGTGGTTGGATGTAGTGTACCTAGACTTAGTGTTAAATTCATGCCATTACGTATTGGCCAATTTGGAACGATACGGTTGGATGTACGACTGTATATATCACCGATATCGGTACGTTTCCCGACGCCACAATTTAAAACCTTGTTTAAAGAGCATTTCCTGTTAGTAAAGCTCATTAGGTTAGTCTGGTAATTAGTTGTTTGTTAAGACAGTTAATTAGGTTAATATGTTAGTGGGGTACTGGAGTACAACTGTCCTCATTTTCAGTTGTATATATGTACATCTGTTCCTCTGTAAGAGCCAAGATCGATCAATACAAAAAAAATTATCTTCTTCCTCTCTCTCTCTCTCTCTCTCTCTCTCTCTCTCTCTCTATAGAAATATTTTTTATGAAGATTGAATTCAATCAGAACGGAGCCCATTCCACCTCATATTTTTAAAAAATTATAATTTACACTCTGCGATCATAAACTAGCAAAAAGGTTGCACGATGGTAGGCTCAAAAAAAGGCTATACGTGACAAATCTCAACAAGCGGCTGCACATGAGAGGCGATATTAAGGAAAGAGAATAAATTCTATCCACCGGCGCCGGTGTAAAACCCCACTTTTCCACCACCGTCCATTATGAGCCTCACCGAGCATCTATTATTGTAATCTAAACCGTTCATATTATAAAACCCGCAGTATAGTATTTCTTTTTTTTTTTATCGGCAAAGATGAAATTTTATTAAAAATGGGAAATAGGGAAAAGAGAATCCAACAAAAAGTTGGATGAACACCACAAGAGCAAAAGCCCGAAACGCCTGAGGGTCTACAGGGTCCACAATGATAAGAATAATAAAGTCCGACCCATACCCAAAATGAACAACGAATAACCCACACACCCAAACCCAGCCCAAACCGGGGCCGGCCCACCCAACCCAATCCTCAAACCCTAACCACTACAGCCACCATCAACGTACAAAACACCAGAAAACAACCTCGCCATTAAGCCGAGCCGACCTCTCCCAGATGTAGAGGCCGGCGGCTAGATCCGGCCTACGAAAATGTGAACCAAAGCAATCCAGGTCATAGGACAACAAACCACGTACCACCACAACTGACAAAATCACAGCAGTATAGTATTTACTAGTGATTCTAAAATCACTGGCCGGTTACGGTCCTACCATTTGGATTTGAGTCGTGACAATTAGATGCATGGTAGGTTGTAATATCTTTTATCAATGAATTCTTACTCTTCCAAAAAAATCGAAAGAAAAAGAGCTCTTTCTCTCTTTTATTTTAAAATGAACGATTTGATGAGAGAGCAATTTGAAGAGCATTGCCTCTTTTACATATTAAAATGGAAAAACAATTTGGGACAAAAAAAACGTCAAAATGATTATCCACTATTTAGGGATAGAAAGAGTATATTGTACAAGACGACTTAGTAATGCAAGTTAAAATATCTATGAATGATTAATAGTAAAGTAGAAACATTGAAAGGAACACTCGACGGAACAAAGATTTAGCTGGCAGACCAAATTACTAAACATAGTAAATAAATTGCGCCTAAATACAAGAACATCGTTCATTCCAACTATTCATCGATTTCCCATTTTTGGAACTCAACTTTACTATTCCAAATCTATACAATTACATAAATAATTAGACATTATGAAATCTAGAACTTACCAAAAAAAGGTGCAGGCCTGAATGAAGCATTCCCCAAGAACGTAGATTGTGCATATGTCAATGGGACAAGATAGATTGATATAACAACCATTATTGAAATTAGCATTTTGCCACCCATTTCAACTTTTTTCTCTTTTCTTCCTACCAAACACCTGTAGAAAGGACTACAAATTGTTTCTCAATGCACAAAGTTTAGAGGAGGGATGTCCCTTTTATAGCTAAAGAATGTAGACACCCCAATCTGGGCTTCCAGATTAGTTTACTTACGGTTTTTGATTCCCCGATGATGAAATGGATCAAGAACACCCTGGGAATGATAGCGTGTTTGAGCTTTGAGTGTTTGCAAAACCCTTGAACCTAATCTAGCCTAAGCCACTTCAAAAACCAAAAACCTTGCTGGTCCGCGCCAGGGCGCAACTATCCCGCGCCCGGGCGCACCATCGCGCGAGGGTTCCACTCCATCGCGCGACAGTGCGCCAGGGCGCACCATCGCGCGACAGTCTCACTCCGTCGCGCGACGGTCCAACCTACCACCAACCTTTCTGAAGGAGGACAGTTGGCCACCAATGCAGCCTCAGCTAGGCCTCGTGGACTGCCTGAACTCCTCTGTTTCCAACCAGATTCATCCCTTTTCCCTATATATACCCCCATTTGTTTCTCTTTCAAAGGGTTAGATTTTTCCAAGGGTTCAAGATTTTAAAGGGTTACTATTTTGTGCTCTTTTAAGCTAAAGAGATACAAAAACCCTCAAGAACACAACTTGTTCTTCCTCCTCCAATCATCAAACACCTCAATCAAGCCTCAAATCTCAAAGCTCAAATACTCTTCCAAACTCAACCAAAGGTATAGCATACCTACAGTCTTTCTGTTCTGATCCCTGAGGGGGGCTGGCAGGGCCAAGGCTGGTAATCAATACTAGTCCTGGTCCTAAAGCTGGCAAGGTTTCAAAAACCGTCATGGTAGGAACCAGCGCGCGATGGTCCCACTCTCTCGCGCGACACTTCGGTGCTGCATGAGATGGACCGCGTGGGGATTGGTGTCCTATTGTTTTCTATTTATGTACGTATAGATCACTCTGCAAGCATGATAATAATCAGTTTACTGCTTTCCTTAGTATAAACTGTTAGCCTTGTAGTTAATATGAGTTTCTGCTGTTTTGGAGTCCCCCTGGGAACATTCTGGATCTGTCCCAGTAACCCAGAAATGTGTAAACCAAGCACTGGTCTGGTCCGCGCCAGGGCGCAATCATCCCGCGCCAGGGCGCACCATCGCGCGAGGGTTTCACTCCATCGCGCGACAGTGCGCCAGGGCGCACCATCGCGCGCCAGACTCACTCCATCGCGCGACAGTGCGCCAGGGCGCATCCTCGCGCGCCAGAGTGACTCCATCGCGCGACAGTTTGCCTCCGACCAGTGAATGGCCTTGCACGGATAGCTTGGATTTAGGCTGTTATTCTGTCCTCACACTGTTTATGGGGTGTTTTATTAATTTGTAGGGCTTTTCAGTCTTTAAACTGTATATAATGCTGCTATATGAACTGCGTGGTTTGTCCTGGGTGTGCACTGGTCCTTCCAGAGCCCAGAAGGTTTGAGAATAAGAGCTGTGGGTTTTAAGCTCACCGGCGCGCGCTTGTCTTGGAATTATGCGCGCAAGAGTGAACAGCATGCAGTGACTTGTTCAGTGCATGCTGGTTTCTTCCTGCGCACGTCACTCCAAAACAGGGGCCTCCCAGTTTGTTTAAACTCCCACAACAGTCTGTTCTCATCCTATACTAACTGTCATCCATGCTATCATTCACATCTTTCAAACATGTTACAGTTTTTAATCCCCTTTAACTGTTCCCCCACCCTAATTGGCTAAAAAATGATTAATCAAACAGAATCGCAAACAAAACAACATTTTCGCAAATGCCTAAGTAGAGACCGATCTCCGGATTGGGCGAGAGGGGTGCCATAAAACCCTTCCCCTCTCGTAACCTGGCTCCCGAACCCAGATATGGTTATGACGGACTGGTTCCTTACCTTTTTCAAATCAAACAGCGCGGCAAGTGCTTCGAAATACGGTTCCTTGGGTGTCGGACCTTCAAACCCAAGTGGCGACTCTGTATTTTCGCGAGCGATTGTCGTCCAGCTTCAAAAGCGCTCCCGCGAACCGGCAGCATCTCTCCTTTCTCAAAAGGGTGGGGAACGGAATCCCTTCCCCGGAGGAAAGAAAGATCGGGCAAATCGCATTGCCCACAGTGGCGACTCTGCTGGGGATCGAATCAATATTAATCTATACTTAGAAGTTAATACGCTTGGGAACAATCCCATAAAAGCCTGTCAAAACGGTGAGCTTCGCGCTGCCGAAGAAAGGATTGGTGATTTAACAGGACCTCGTGTCCGGCCATCCAATCTGGGGCTTTTTCGATTATTCTCTCGCGTAGTTTCTTTTAAGTATTGATCAATAAAGAGAGCCAAATTTGAAAAGGCATTTGCGAATTTGCGATTCTATTCCATTAATCAAACTTTTTTAGCATCTTCATTTGCATCGATGTGGGATAAGCCTCGTTGGATCGTTTTGGCAATCCGGCACGGTTTACCGGAGCCCGGGGACCCCGAATGACTAACAACCTTCGACGATGATGAGTCATTCTACCGTTCGACTGTTGCTCTGCGATTACGCGGGCAGCGGGAGGTATATCTTGGCTCTAGTCCGAGGAACCTGTTACAAGCCAAAACCAGCCTTTGCATATACAAAGCACTAGCACTCTCCAAACTAGGACAGATACCTACAGGGTAGGATTACTTGCATCTAACCCCCATATACTGTCTACGTGTTACGGCTTTCCCTATCGCATGTACTGTACATACATTATTTTACATAGGAGTATGATTAGAGTGGTTCTTTCTTTCGAGTTTGTCTTGCGCAGTCTAAGACGTTGTTGGACCCGATGAGGAGTCGTTCATTCTGTCGAATGTTCGTTATCAATCGCAAAGTCCTTAGTTCAATGAGACTTTGAGAAATCAAAATTTACTACATCCTTGGCTCATGCCCGGTTAAGAATTCAACCGAAAATATGGAACAACAAAAGTAGTGATGCCGTGTCACTGGCGCCACCTAGGTTGAAGTGCGAAGTCACTATACACCGCCGTGTTCAAGGTTAAGGTGCCATGCCATCACCACCGAGTTATTCCAAATTCAAAGTTGATCCTTCAAATGGGACTAGTCGAAGATTTAGTCTATTTTGACATCTTTTAGGATCTGACGATCTACTCAGGGACACATAGTCGAAAAGAATTCTGAGGATTCTGGCAACGTCTGAAATTCGTGAGGCAAACTCGTCTCTGTTTTTGTACATACATACTGTTTTGCGTAAAAACATGTTTAGGGCGGCTTCTAGGTTGTCTCTCTTTCGAGTCTGTCTTATGCTTATTAGGACGCTGCTAGACCCGATGAAGAGTCATGCATCTCGATGGTGCATGTTGCTAATTTTCAAAATCCTTAGATCAGCGAGACTTTGGGAAATCAAACCTTTTTAAGTCCTTGGCTCATGCCTGATTGAAATTTCAACCGAAAATAAGGAACCACAAAGTATGGATGCCATGACACTGGCACTACCCAGGTTGAAGTGCGAAGTCACTATACACCGCCGTGTTTAAGGTTAAGGTGCCATGTCATCTATACCAAGTTGTTCCAAGTTCAAAGTTGAAACTTCGAGAACGGAATAGTCAAAGGCTTAGACTGATTTGACATCTCTTAGTGTTAGTCGATCTATTCAAAGGATACACCCTAGAAAAGATTTCCGAGGATTTTGGCAGCGTCCAAACATCATGAGACAGACTTGTCTGTAATTGTAGAGTCTAGGAGGACACTGACGATGTCATGTGCATTGCATTCTAATTGTTGCAGGAACGTCACTGAGCTTTCAATTACTTTACTGTCTAGTTTGGAACCATTGCACCGAACAAGAGAGTACCGAAAGGGAGAGCCAAACCTACTTGGGAACGTCTGCACCGGAATCCGGTTCAAAGGCTTTTCAGGCTAGATTCCCTGTCAATCACAACGGAGGCTTCTCCAGGTTCATTATTGGCCACCCTGCAGTCGGGTTCACCATCGAGATTGCAAAAAGTCACGCCGCCGGCTTCTCCATTTTCGGCTTCTTCATCAAGCTCCATTGAAAAACCTGTCATGGCAGATCAGCCGCAACCGCTCACTCTGGAAACCATGCTCATGAACCTCCAGAACAGTATCACTGCTATGCAACAGAGGGCCACTCAGACTGATGCCTCCATCACTCGCCTGAATGACCTTATCAACACTCGTCTTCCATCAGCAGTCGAAGAGGAAGGCGAGGACGATGAGGATGTTCATGCAGAACCTGTCTTTGTCGAGGATCCAAACCATGCAGGGTGACTCATTGTTCAGCCCAACCCTAGAAAGGCTAGTGTGCCTGCTCCAAATCCAAACCCCGCTGTTGTTAGGCCTGTTCAAAACCCTAACATAGCTGCACTTATGGCCAAGATGGCTAAACTGGAAGAAGCTATTTCAAAATCTGAGAAGATCAGTGTAGGGGGAATCGACCTGGATCGCCTCTGTTTGTACCCTAATGCCAGGCTCCCTAATAGATTCAAAATGCCTGACTTGGTTAAATTCGACGGGAGTGGTGATCCGAAGACTCATCTACTGGGCTACCATGCTGCAATGAAGTTGTTGGGTGTAGAAAATGAGGCCATGTCTCAGCTTTTTCCTCAGACTCTCTCTGGGCCTGCCTTCCATTGGTTCATGTCGCTTGACATCTCCAAAAGAAGAACTTGGGAAGATATAGGGGCCGCCTTTGTTGCACAGTACAACTACAACTCTCAGCTCAAGATGACTACTCGTGAGTTAGAATCCACTAAAATGGAAGCAAAGGAGTCCTTTGCGGATTTTGTTAAGAGGTGGAGAGCCAAAGCTGCTTTGATGACTGAGCGCCCGAGCGAGAGGGATCAACTTCGTATCATCTCCCGCAATCTCCAGCTAGATTATGCCAGGCACCTGTTTCTTGTTCAAGCGTCTGCTAACTTTGAAACCTTCTTCGACTCTGGCCTGGCCATTGAAGATGCACTGCAGAGTGGAATTTTGCCTAGGGGAGAGTCTTCCTCACAAAAAGCTAAGCCGAGGGCTTACTCTGGAAACAGTAGCACACTGTTTGGTAACAGCAACTACTCCAATACAGCTACAAGTGGGAGCGATGCTCCAGCTTTCGACTCTAATCGCGCTGCCGATGTTAATCAGGTTCAAAACGCCCAAGGCTACCGGGCCCGAACCCAACCTCGAAGTTTCTCTGTCTTTGAGGCACCTCTATCCGCAGTGATGGAAAAACTTGTCAAGTCTGGGCATCTCAAGCCCTTGACCCCAACTTCTCCGCCAAAAGTCCTACCTTCTGGTTACAAGCCTCACCTCTTCTGTGCCTTCCACCAAATGCCTGGCCATCCCACTGATGCATGCTATCGTCTTCGACATGAGATTCAAGATCTCATTGACAATGGCACGGTTCATGTTCCACCAAAGCCTAACGTCATTTCCAACTCCTTGCCTCAACACAACTCTGACCCTCTGGTAGGTCAGATATCTATCATCTCCACTCAAATCAACCCGAGCTCCACCATATTCAACCCTAGCCACTACATCGTCCCAGCAAATCAACCCAAACCCATCGTATCCATCCCGTTTGAACCGGAGGTTAACATGATGGCTGTAGGTTGGGCAATTGAGGTCTTCACTGCCGACACCTGGATTGACAGTAATAAGGAGCTTGCAAAGGAGAAGACTGACCTGCTGAGGTCCATTGTTCATGGGAGCACCGAGTAGGTTTGGTCGAAGAAGCCGAAGTGCTGTTGCTTGGGCCTGACACCCGCTGGATCCTACCTCTTTTTGTGGAAGCTATGGGTAGCTTTTTAAATATTGCATTTTCAAACCGCGTCTAGTTTGCATTGGCGTTTTGTCTGAGTTTGACACAGAGTCATTTGCATTTGTCTAAGTCTAGCTCTGAGTCGGAGGTTGTGCCTCTTGGCCCTCCACATCGTAGCTTTTGTTTCAAGTTTTGAGTCTGCTATACTTGACAACCCCGAGGGACTTTCTTATGATATGCATTATCTTGCTTCTAAGTACTTTGCTGACTTTTGAATAAACTGTGTCGACCCTGACGACGAAGGTATAGATTTCGATGGGATCATTCCCAAGGAAATGTGTTCCCTCGCCGAAAGGGAAGACAAAAGGCATGCTCAGCCTATTAATTGAAATAGTAGTTTTCAAATAAACTTGAAAGACAAGGACAACCTCCCAATGGTTCAAATTTGGTTCAAAGCTGTTCCCAGAGGAGCATTGTGTCCAGTCAGACAGGCTCGAAGAGTTCATCAATGTTTCGGCATGGTCTCTCAAATGACATGCCTAACGTTGACCCTGAGATAAAAGAACATCAAATCCTTTTGCTACTAGATGCCAAGCCAAAAAGCAGAAGCTCAGAAGGTCCAGCACCTCATACCATCCTCAAATTTGTAGGAACAGCGTTCCGCCAAGCACAAATTGGAAAGTTCAAAAGTGGCTTGGAGCAAAGCATGTCAACTGAAGCACTTTGGACCTTGCATCCATTTCATTTGGGGCTGCAGTCATTTCATTGACCTCGACGGCAACAAATTCAAATACCTTGGTCAGCATGGATCAATTCAAAAGCCTTTTCCCTGAGAGAAGCTCGTTGGACTGAAAACCCCAAGGGTGGGCAGTTCCAAGCAAAAGTTAGAGCAGCCTGCTAGACCAAGAACCTATGAAGGAGGTCTAGGCAAAAGTAAAGGCAAAATTTGAAAGCTCGCTAGACCGAAAACCCGAAGTGGCGGTTCTAGGCAAAAGTTAGAGCGTAAAAGGTGAGGTAAATACTCGAGTGAACCTTGGCCTGAACTACGTTTTGACCTGATTCCCTAGCTTGGGATACGTAGGCAGTCTCTCTTTGAGACTCGGTCACAATCTATCAATTGGATCCATGGTTGACGTTTGGTACACATCAAAAGTCGAAGAGGATCGAAGATCAAGCTGCATGGGAGGCGTCTGACGGGAAAAACCTTTTGTCTTTCAGTTTTATTGCAAACTACTACTTCAATTTCAAAGCTGAGCATAAAGCCTTAAAAGAATTTAAGCATCAAAAACAGAACGAAATGCTGGCGAGGCCTAACGGCTCACAGTTTATTCTAAGTTCAGCGAAGTCTGATGTGAGCAGTTGCAGTAGCTTTGCAGTCATGTGCGCTAGTTTGACGTTCACGCGCACTTGTTCATAGTTATCTGCATTGGTCTCAACCCTACGCGCGCTTTTTCAATTCGCGCTGCAATCGACAGCAGTCAGCTACTGCCTTTGAGTCATATTCAAGGGGCTTTTTGCCATGTTTTGTCATACCGTGGAGACCTAATGTGACTGCACGGGGGTGTCGCTTTCAGTCCGGGCCTATATGTGTCATCATTTGTGTCTTATGTCCGTCTTTGTGACATCTTTCCAATTTGTCAATCCATTGTCATGTCGAGATGCTATTCTCGGTTCAATTTGTTCGTGCAGGTCATTGTACAGCTATTTTGACCTCGCAAGTGTCAGTTTCATCTGTTTAGGGATATTGTGAGTTTTGGCACGTTAATGCCCAAAATTTCATTGTATTCCACGTGTCTAAGGGTTCACATTGTTCCCTGGGGCTCTTTCCTCCTTTTCGTTCGAGCTAGGCAAGGTTGTGCATGCACCATGTCTGTGTGTTGACTCAGTTCACCTGTCAATGCAAATTAGATATTAGTGGTCAGTTTTTGTCCATAAACTGCGGAAATATAATTTTTACATTGCTACCCTAGCTTCGGTAATCTACAAGCAGTAGAGTCTCATCATCGGCAGGGGTACGTCAACCTAAGGCCAAGCAAAGCATATCTCTGGGGCTTGTCTGCCCAAGCATCGAAGAAAGGGCATGCAAGCCCAATGCCACATCGCTATATGTCAACTGGGCACGCCGGCCCGCTCAATGTCTCTCTATCGGGATGCACATCTCAGAAGCAAAAGACAGTAAAGTACTGGGGCTCAGTGGTAGTCCTTAGGCATCGTTGTCCTCCTAGGAGCCGCCCTTAGCTTGCATTTGCATTTTCAATTTGTGCATTTTGTTTGTATACATCTTTGCATATTGTATATATCAACTGTTGAAAACAGGAAGGTGGCCAGAATGGTCGCCATCAAGACTTTGTTTACCGAAGGATGCGATGCAATCTCCTGCGGTGTTGTTCTGTTTGTTAGCGGAGGCGATGGAAATCTCCCTAACTCTCGATTTGTTGGCCGAAGGATGCGATGCAATCTCCTGCGGTTTTGTTCTGTTTGGTTACTAGAGGCAATGGAAATCTCCATAACTCTTGATTTGCTTGCCGAAGGATGCGATGCAATCTTCTACGGTATTGTTATTGTTGGTCAGCGGATGCGAAGAAATCTCCCTGAGTCCACGATTTGCTTGCCGAAGGATGCGATGCAATCTCCTGCGGTTTTGTTATTGTTTGTCAGCGGATGCGATCGAAAATCTCTTGCGGCATTGTTCACACGGCAGGATGCGATAAAATGATCTGCGTCTCAAATCAACGACAGCCGGTCCTGTCCATTTCTCAACGGCTTGATCATTCTGCACACTGATCTGCGTCTCAAATCAACGACAGCCGGTCCTGTCCACTTCTCAACGGCTTGATCATTCTGCACACTGATCTGCCCGTCTCAAATCAACGACAGCCGGTCCTGTCCACTTCTCAACGGCTCGATCATTCTGCACACTGATCTTCCCGTCTCAAATCAACGACAGCCGGTCCTGTCCACTTCTCAACGGCTCGATCATTCTGCCCATCTCAAATCAACGACAGCCGGTCCTGTCCACTTCTCAACGGCTCGATCATTCTGCCCGTCTCAAATCAACGACAGCCGGTCCTGTCCAAAACTTAACAGCTCGATCATTCTGCACACTGATCTGCCCGTCTCAAATCAACGACAGTCGGTCCTGTCCATTTCTCAACGGCTCGATCATTCTGCACACTGATCTGCCCGTCTCAAATCAACGACAGTCGGTCCTGTCCATTTCTCAACGGCTCGATCATTCTGCACACTGATCTGCCCGTCTCAAATCAACGACAGTCGGTCCTGTCCATTTCTCAACGGCTCGATCATTCTGCACACTGATCTGCCCGTCTCAAATCAACGACAGCCAGTTCTGTCCATTTCTCAAAGGCTCGATCATTTATACTGATGATTGTCCCATCCTGTCTGCAACGGCTCGGTCATTTATACTGATGATCCTCCCATCCAGACTTCAACGGCTCGATCATTTATACTGATGATTGTCCCATCCTGTCTGCAACGGTTTGGTCATTTATACTGATGATCTTCCCATCCAGACTTCAACGGCTCGATCATTTATACTGATGATTGTCCCATCCTGTCTTCAACGGCTCGGTCATTTATACTGATGATCCTCCCATCCAGACTTCAACGGCTCGATCATTTATACTGATGATCCTCCCATCCTGTCAAATTCCTCAGCGGTTTGATCACTCGGCTCATTGATCTCTCCGTCCGCACCCACGACAGCCGGTCCTGTCAAATCCATCAACGGTATCTAGCTATATCGTTCATACGATCCACAATGACGATCAGATTATCGTCCGACGGTTTGTTCAATGGTCCACCATCTGCAACTAGTTATTCCCCGGGAGAGTCCGCCTCGGCCTGTCCCAAACAACTACCTCTACATCAGTCTAGCTTCACACGCATCTTCCAGCAGCCTTATTGCTCTGTCTCGGATGGTCTTTGATAAGGAGATTGGCTTTGATTTCCAACAGATGGAATTCAACCTACCTGACACGACCTACCCGTGTTTGTTGGAATACTTAGTGCCGAGGATAGCTTGATCCCCAGCAACGACGGCCTGTCCCGTCCATATTTGCAGCGACAGCCCATCCTGTCCAAATTTGATCAACAAGCGGCGATTCGCTCGTCCACTTCTACTTCCATCCCTGGCAATGGACCTGCCTGTCCATTCCACCAATCAGGTTCTTCAAGTTTACTTGTCTACTTTGCTAGTATGCTTTGCTCTGGATTGCCTTGAGGGGTGTCTAGAATTCTTTGACGTTACTTGTACCAAGTCGATGGTGCTTCAAGTGCCGTCAAAGAGGGGCTACTGTAGACACCCCAATCTGGGCTTCCAGATTAGTTTACTTACGGTTTTTGATTCCCCGATGATGAAATGGATCAAGAACACCCTGGGAATGATAGCGTGTTTGAGCTTTGAGTGTTTGCAAAACCCTTGAACCTAATCTAGCCTAAGCCACTTCAAAAACCAAAAACCTTGCTGGTCCGCGCCAGGGCGCAACTATCCCGCGCCCGGGCGCACCATCGCGCGAGGGTTCCACTCCATCGCGCGACAGTGCGCCAGGGCGCACCATCGCGCGACAGTCTCACTCCGTCGCGCGACGGTCCAACCTACCACCAACCTTTCTGAAGGAGGACAGTTGGCCACCAATGCAGCCTCAGCTAGGCCTCGTGGACTGCCTGAACTCCTCTGTTTCCAACCAGATTCATCCCTTTTCCCTATATATACCCCCATTTGTTTCTCTTTCAAAGGGTTAGATTTTTCCAAGGGTTCAAGATTTTAAAGGGTTACTATTTTGTGCTCTTTTAAGCTAAAGAGATACAAAAACCCTCAAGAACACAACTTGTTCTTCCTCCTCCAATCATCAAACACCTCAATCAAGCCTCAAATCTCAAAGCTCAAATACTCTTCCAAACTCAACCAAAGGTATAGCATACCTACAGTCTTTCTGTTCTGATCCCTGAGGGGGGCTGGCAGGGCCAAGGCTGGTAATCAATACTAGTCCTGGTCCTAAAGCTGGCAAGGTTTCAAAAACCGTCATGGTAGGAACCAGCGCGCGATGGTCCCACTCTCTCGCGCGACACTTCGGTGCTGCATGAGATGGACCGCGTGGGGATTGGTGTCCTATTGTTTTCTATTTATGTACGTATAGATCACTCTGCAAGCATGATAATAATCAGTTTACTGCTTTCCTTAGTATAAACTGTTAGCCTTGTAGTTAATATGAGTTTCTGCTGTTTTGGAGTCCCCCTGGGAACATTCTGGATCTGTCCCAGTAACCCAGAAATGTGTAAACCAAGCACTGGTCTGGTCCGCGCCAGGGCGCAATCATCCCGCGCCAGGGCGCACCATCGCGCGAGGGTTTCACTCCATCGCGCGACAGTGCGCCAGGGCGCACCATCGCGCGCCAGACTCACTCCATCGCGCGACAGTGCGCCAGGGCGCATCCTCGCGCGCCAGAGTGACTCCATCGCGCGACAGTTTGCCTCCGACCAGTGAATGGCCTTGCACGGATAGCTTGGATTTAGGCTGTTATTCTGTCCTCACACTGTTTATGGGGTGTTTTATTAATTTGTAGGGCTTTTCAGTCTTTAAACTGTATATAATGCTGCTATATGAACTGCGTGGTTTGTCCTGGGTGTGCACTGGTCCTTCCAGAGCCAGAAGGTTTGAGAATAAGAGCTGTGGGTTTTAAGCTCACCGGCGCGCGCTTGTCTTGGAATTATGCGCGCAAGAGTGAACAGCATGCAGTGACTTGTTCAGTGCATGCTGGTTTCTTCCTGCGCACGTCACTCCAAAACAGGGGCCTCCCAGTTTGTTTAAACTCCCACAACAGTCTGTTCTCATCCTATACTAACTGTCATCCATGCTATCATTCACATCTTTCAAACATGTTACAGTTTTAATCCCCTTTAACTGTTCCCCCACCCTAATTGGCTAAAAAATGATTAATCAAACAGAATCGCAAACAAAACAACATTTTCGCAAATGCCTAAGTAGAGACCGATCTCCGGATTGGGCGAGAGGGGTGCCATAAAACCCTTCCCCTCTCGTAACCTGGCTCCCGAACCCAGATATGGTTATGACGGACTGGTTCCTTACCTTTTTCAAATCAAACAGCGCGGCAAGTGCTTCGAAATACGGTTCCTTGGGTGTCGGACCTTCAAACCCAAGTGGCGACTCTGTATTTTCGCGAGCGATTGTCGTCCAGCTTCAAAAGCGCTCCCGCGAACCGGCAGCATCTCTCCTTTCTCAAAAGGGTGGGGAACGGAATCCCTTCCCCGGAGGAAAGAAAGATCGGGCAAATCGCATTGCCCACAAAGAACTAACTTAAAAAAATTCATGTGGAAGGCAATGTAATTTTGTTATTCAAAGACCGATTGCAATGCGTGTGAGCACTTGGGACAAAGAGTACTTGTTAAATGTGATGTGTAAGTGCTTCTCTCTCTCTCTCTCTCTCTCTCTCTCTCTCTCTCTCTAAATCAATTAGCCAAATGTTGGGGTTGACAAGAATCTATCTATAACCAAAAAAATGACTTTTCATGAGAAGAACATTTTTTTGTTCAATGTCAATTTTCAATCCATGTAATATTTGTTTTGTTCACTGAGAGCGGTGACAGAGCCAAATTTTTGAGCCGAGAGATAGGGATGGCAATGAGTCAATTCGGTTTGGTTATAAGTAAAACCAAAACCAATTAAAATCAAACCGCAACCTAAATCGGCATTTTTTTTAATTTAAACCATAACCAAAACCGTCCTTATTGGATTGGGTTGGCTTTCCACTGAAAACGGATGGCCAACATTTTTAATGATCCGACTTTAATGAACCAGACGACAGTGGCAAACACAAATAACTTTTAATCATTCATGGTGGTTATTATTTAACTTTAATACTTAAGAGATCAAATCTATTTATCAAGGGCGGAAGTGTACATGGGCTACAGTAGGCTGTAGCCCAGGTGGGGTTCGAAAGTCCAACAAAAAAAAAAAATTATATGTAAAAACAGAACCCATACAACACCTAACCCATTTAGCCCAACCCATTTTTTACGCCCAGCTTAATTGTTGAGATAAAAACACACAACGTGTCACAACCCCATACACTACGTCCGTACGTCATTACTCCCTCCCTTGTCATCCCCGTTCTGTCATCTGTTACACTCGGACAAACGACTTGAAGGCCTAAAGCAACGATTTCAACAGCGATGCTTGAAGTATTCGATTGGCGATTGGACTGATACTCCGAACCGGATGATCTCGAAAGCAGAACAGAGTATTTGTCTCCTGACTCTCCTCGAAATCCATCCCCGTTTTGTGACGATGAGTAATGAGTATCTTATTCTTTTTTTTTTTTTTGATCCGTTGAGTATCTCATTCTCAATCCCATCTATTTGAATGTCTGATGCCTCTTCTATGGAAGCAAGACAATAGTTTATGATATTTTTTATTTATTCAAAACCCCTACAGTTTATACTGCATATTCTTTTGGAATTTGGAGAATGCACAAGAGTCCAAGACAATAGTTTATTCTCATGCCCTTATGATTGTTGTTTATTTTTGTTAGCTCCAAAAAGTGGCACTATTTTTTAGTTTGCAATTCCATCGACAAAACACATTTTTCTTTGAATCTCATTCTTAATTTATCGAATTGTAATTTTTTTTTTAAAGCGTAGCGAGTCTGTATAGGTAATGAATGGAAGAAATCTATTTTATTGTAATTGAGCGTGTGTTTTGAGGAAGGCAAAATGAAACTAGTAAACTAATGGATCACCGTTTGATCCGACGGTCAGTAAAGTGCCTATATATATGTAATTTGATTTAGCCCAGGATAGATTTAATTCCTGGTTTCGCCCTTGCTATTTATGTTAAATGTATTGTAGGTAAATTTTACCGTTACATGATATTTTGTATGAGTACCAACTAACAAGGGGGGCTTACAACTTTAACTTTTATATTGGGACACTTTATTGCAAAATAGATCCTGCAAAAAGATAGAGTTTCGTTTTTCTTGCGAAATATTTTGTCAACTGAACGCATATAGAAAAATAACTATTTTCTATTTATAATTAATTTCTTGCGAAGATATAGTTTTCACGTGAGATTCCTGATAATTGAATGGAGCGTTAATTAGATGAAGTGTGGTATCCCTCTTTGGGTTGTCTGTAGTAGGCTCAAGGTCTCCAAGTTTTTCTTGGTTTTATAGGCTCTGATGATAATATTGTGTTGTGTATGTAAGTAATATATGGGTTGAGAACTCCCACAAAATTTATTTTTCTCAATTTTTTCCTTATTAGCGAATGGGGACCATGCAATTAATATAATTCCTTATCTTCCTTAAGATAAAAGTAAGTTATCTAAGTAATTGAAGCAAGTAGAGAATTTTATTAACAAATTAGGGAATTTTTTTGTTCGAGTTAAAAGTTGAGCATAAACTTTTCTATCAAGCTTGGAAAACCCATGCATTATTTGGTTTGCCTTAACATCTTACAATTACCCTTTAGATTATATTCTTTGAATTCATTTTTCAATAACTTAGGGTGGTAGGTCAACTTACGGACCTCGATTAATTCTTGAAAACTAATTTCACTGTTCCCTATCTTAATTAAAATACTGCCATTGTGGAAAATGTTTTCATTGAATACAAGGTCAAACATCTAATCTAAATTGTTTCTTTTTTCTTGTCTTGGAGTTGCTTACACGATTCTGTAAATGGAATGTATTATCTATTCAGGGTTGGATGCTTAGTTGCTATCAATTATTCAAGCCCTTTGACAATGAAAGCACATGGGCCGGGCACGAGTTGTTAACAGGTGATTTGGTGATAAGTGTCAAAATATACATATTTTGGTCCTCCAATATACATTTATTAGTCTTTCATATTTGTTAATTGATTTTTATTATGTGTTTTTATGTGTATAGGTTGCTCGAGCCCGTTGTCCGAGACTTTGGATAAAAAGAAGATTTTAAAGAAGTTTTGGATTGAAGTGCGAAATACAGTGGAATTTTGGATGGCCAATTTAATATTAGACAACTCTCCAAGGACCACTATGTGATTAATACAATAAATCCCTGTAAAAGCAATACCAATGTTTTTAACCTGGGGGTCGGCAGCTTTTGGACGAAACAGTAAGATCCGGGCCAGCCGAGATCACTGTTTACCACGGCCAGAACTTCTTCCCACGGAGAAAGGACGGACAGGGCTGCGCGGCACATATTGTTTAGTATTTTGTTTCCTTTCTTGAAGCTTTGTTTACTTACTCGCACTCCGGTAAGTTATTTTAATTTCTGTTCTCAATTAAAGTTATTCACTAGTATTTGATTAGTTTATATTTCTTGTTTATTTTCCATCTTTCGTAATAGAAGCATTTTTCAAAATAGGGTTTCTTTTGTTTCTTGTGCAATGATTAGGGAGTAGTCATACAGGTAGAGTTGTGAGATGATTAGCATATCGTGGCCAGTTCGGATACTGCTCTTATTTTCAAACAATGTAAAAATGATTTTAGATTAGAAAGATACTTCCTGCGGACGAACCCGGGCATTGTCGGAGCCCATGTGAACGGGGGAATGGGGGTCCAAAACTCATTCTCCCCTGCCCATGGGTAAATGGCGATCACAGGGTTTCGCATCTTGCGGGGTATCTCTTCCAATCTAAAATTGAACGTTTTTAAGAACATCGAATGGAGCAGGTTAATCTGGACTGGTTATGAGTGCTATGAACCCTACGACTGTACCTTTCTTTTAATTATTTGAAAAGTACAATCAATTTCTAGATTTTAATAGATATCCCAATCAATTGACAAGGGGTGGCTACCTAAGAGCCCGTTTAATTAGTAATAACCCGAGTTTTTAATCAGCACACATCACTGTCTTTGTGGATTCGATTCCGGACTTACCGGATATTGTGCTGCGACGGTCTCATCCCTACGCTTGGGGCAACCCATTAATTTAGGACTAGGAAACCGTCAAGCATTTGGATTTGCTGGGATTTGTATGGCTACAACTACACATTCCATCTCAATCAATTAACCAAATGCTGAAGTTGACAAGAATATATAACAAGAAAATGTGAAGACAAGTTTTTATCGAAGAAGAAATGTAAAATTTGGACGAATTTGATCAAAAGGGTTGCATATGAGAGGCTTAAAGAAGTGACAAATACCAAAGGTATAATTTCAAAATTCCATGAGTATATTTTAACACTTATCGAGGGGCAGATAGAGGCACGACGAACATGAGTCTGCAACCTTATCAAGTTTTGATGTACTACGTACTATGTAAATTAAGGTGAGTATTTAGAAAAATAGCACGTACTTTAGGAATGGCAACGGGGCGGGGCGGGTTTTTGCGTACCCAACCCGAAAATTATTACATGGCCCCGACCCCACCCCGACTAGGAATCTTTTGGGTACCCCAATTCTCGCCCCGCCCCGCTCCATAAGAAATTAAAAAAATTTGGTAATCTAAAAGCAAAATAAAAGAAAATGGTTATAAAAAAAGTGGTAGTTTAGTATAATTGTGAAAATATAAAATTAAAGATATAAGGTTTTTTAGTATCATGATAATAATATTAGGGTAAAAATATTAAATTTTGAGTATCATGATAATTAAGTTAGGATAAAAGTATAATTTTATATATCGGAGCGGTTTCAGGGACATTTAAAAAAACATCTAAAACAACACCAAAAATTTCAATCTCATAGTTTCCAATCAAATTTTTATAATCCGAACCATTCAATATGTGCAGAATGTGATTTAACGGGTTTTCACAAGAAATTCACAAAAAATATGATTCGAAAGTGTTTATTTTGAGTAATTTTTAATTGAACTGTTCATCAAATCTAAGCTAAAAACTGCTCAGATCAAGCCATTCCTAGTCTTTTTTTTTTTGATTTCTCGTGGATACTCTTCAAATCACATTCTGATCACATTGAGAGACTCGGATCATCAAAATTCGATCAGTAACTATAAGATGTTTTTTTAGATGTTTTTATAGAGGTTCCCAAAACGGCCCCGTTTATATATGTCAGGACGGGTTCGGCGGGGGACAGATCCAATTGCCATCCGTAACGTACTTATGACTCTTACACTTTCTAAAGAAGAATATCATTATTTTTTTGTAGTTTGTTTTCCTTTTGCCATTTGGTCTCTTGCTCCTTTTTTGGGTGGAACCTAAGTGGCCTTCTCTCTCGATGTACCCTTGTTGAGCTCAATAAAAATTTCTCTTTAGCCTAACCAAAAAAAAAATCATTGTTTCCCTAGTCAGAGAAAAAAAAAATTATCATAGTTATTCAAACTATCAATAATTGGTTTGAAAATTTTCTTAGTTTGAATTTTGCGTTTTCTACGATACCTCTCTTTTGTTTTTTCACAATTTTTTCATAGACATTTGGTTTACACGTTTGCTGGGATTGCATTAAAGAGTTATATTGGAAAATGAATAACAGCCATTGCATCGATTTCCAGCGTTTGAATATTTTGGTCCTTTGCGAAAGCCAACCCATCCCTTAAAGCCCAGATTTCTGCCTTGATACCGGACTTACATCTAAGGACAACCTCATATTTATTAAGATTTTTAACACACTTTTAAAAGGTCCGAATAGGTTGCGCGAACATCACGTAAGCGTGTCCACATTATATCCACCCGACACTCGAAAATTTCTCGATGAGAAGGGACGATCGAAGAGTTAACAATCTTGTTTCTATATTACTTTTCCCCTTCCTTATTTATTTCTCCTACCGTTTCCTATGTCTCTCTAGATTCCTCTCCTCCTCTCTATCTTTTCACCTCTGCTAGGGTTCTCTGCTGGGGGGCACCTCCTCCTCCTCCCCCAGGCATCTCCTTTTATTTTTGGTAAACTGAAAATGCATTAAGAAACTAAATTAAGAGTTTACAATTCTAGGGTATACAATCCTGATCAAATTCGCATAAAGCAAATTATCCTAATACAACTAAGAATAGCCAGGTAGATATAGAAATCTTCCACTAAAATCGGAACATCCCTTGCCAACGTATCTGCACATTCCTTGCCAACACATCTATACACTGGTTTGCCTCACTATAAATATGCTTAATAGATATCTTTTCAAATTCATGCATCAGGGACCTACAACCAAGAGGCTAAACACCCAAAGCATCCACTTCATTCTCCAGCCTTTGAATTGCCAAAGTGATCCCGCAAGATACTGCCAGTAGAGAGGCAGTCCCTGCTACGGGATTCCACGCTCCATCTATATTTAATTTTGAAAATCCCATCTCCTCCTCCTCCTCCTCCTCCTTCTTCCTCAAATTAATATTGGACCGGCCACACGAAACCCACTACAGGTTCCAAACGAAAAATTCAAGATTTTCAATAATTTTTTTAAAAAAAATTAAAAACCAAGTGGACCTATAATATATATAAATAAATAATGAAAAGATTGGATCGAACACCTACATATCGATTTGAGCTGATTTTTTGCGGGACCACTCGATTTCTTTCCTAAAATTATTGAATGGATCGAATTTTCTAAATAGGACCCATATTGGACCACGCGTGGCCGTCCCATCAATGGGATAGCATTATATATATCGAAAATGATATATGCACCGACAGATTTGTAGGGAAATCGTACCGACCGGCCGCGCCGGCCCTTCTCCGGCCACCGGACGGCCGATCCGAGCCGTCCAAAAATTCTAAAAAAAAAAACCGAGGGGCCCACGCGGGAATCAACGTGTATATATACATTTGTATATATACACGAAAAATGGGTGTTTAGATCAAGCACTATACACACATCGGATGCCGTTTATTCCCGCGTAGGCCCCTCGGTTTTTTTTTTTAGAATTTTTGGACGGCTCGGATCGGCCGTCCGGTGGCCGGAGAAGGGCCGGCGCGGCCGGTCGGTACGATTTCCCTACAAATCTGTCGGTGCATATAGCATGACTCATATATATAGATTTACAGGTGTATCTAAGCAAATCGTTGAATTTGATTCATTTTTGCTAATTGCGGGAGATGTAGGTATACCTCACCGTCATCCCTCACCGTCATCCCCAATTGAGTGTTTTCTCACGTTTCTGAGTTCGAGAATTGTCAGTGTCCAACAAATTTAAAATTCCTTGCATCATTTCCCTTTGACGTTACAACACTCCTATCTCAAAACAAAGGGCAAATTATAGTTACCCCCTCTAACTAAGCCTCGCGTACACTTACCCCCCTCTAACTTTTTTTTTGGCACTTAACCCCCTCAAACTAACTGAAATTCAAACGGTCATAACTTCAAATGGTCATAACTTCTTCGTCCAAAATCGAAAATGTGCAAATTATATATCGATTTCGAGGTCTTGAAGTCAGCTTTCTAATGACACCAAAATCACATCACGCTTCAAAGCACACAGAAAGCTATGATCAAAACGGTCTTTCTGTCTACCAACCCTTACTCTTTTGATCATAACTTTCTGTGTGCTTTGAATTGTGATGTGATTTTGGTGTCATTAGAAAGTTGACTTCAAGACCTCGAAATTGATATATAATTTGCATATTTTCAATTTTGGACGAAGAAGTTATGACCGTTTGAATTTTAGTTAGTTTGAGGGGGTTAAGTGCCAAAAAAAAAGTTAAAGGGGGGTAAGTGAACGCGAGGCTTAGTTAGAGGGGGGTAACTATAATTTGCCCCAAAACAAATTCATTACAAGGAATTTTAAATTTTCCATTTTAAAATAGCACATGCACATGATCCTGTTCGGTTTGGATTTTGAATGAGATTTTTTAGAGTAATGAGTGATGAGAGATAGCTAAAAAAATTAGGTTGCCGTGTGTAGTGATTTTGGTGACCGAAAACTAACATGCCAAATTCTACCCGAAAAATAAAATTTAAATTAATAACCTCCCCTTTCAAATTTTATGAAGACCATTTAAAGCTTTGAAAGAGTTGTTTTATTCAACCAACATAAGCATCACATATAGCTATTACATTGGCTCAACATCACCCATGCAACCATACAAATATTGCAAGATATGCTTCTTATTTAGGATATTAAAATAGAGGCCACTCCCCCTTCCAAAGCTCAATCGAGTAGACCCTTAGACCCTGCAAATGCAAGAAAAGGAAAATGCAAGTCATTAAATAATAACCCACAACCATATACTATATACCATATTAAACAATTTTTTTTTTTTTTGAACGGAAATTTTTTTTATTAATCTTTAAATAAGGATGACAAAGACTCCATTTGTGAAAAGGAAAAAACGGATGTACTATATAACCACAACAGCATTTCTTCAACTATATATTGTCAAACCTATGAGTTTTTAATTTTAAATATTTTCGTCCATTTGGCATTTTAACGTAATGATGTATTTATGTCGGTGATCCCAAATTATAACGTAATGATGTCGGAGGTTTTTACTGGTTATATTCAATGTTGATTTTGCCGGCATTGGGGTCCGCGATCACGGCGAAAGCTTCTTGTGATAGATCAATGGTTGAAGCGCAGCCTGGTGGGCAGTAGTCCACAATCTTAACCACAACGCTTTGACCTGTGCAAGGCTGTGGCACACCCTGGTTCGTAGGACCCGTGCAACGAACGCTGTACATTCTCCCGCATGCTGCCCTATTGTCCCATATCACGTCGCTAGCTGCGGCGATCATGACACCATCGTTTTGAAAGCCATTGCATGAAGAAGCTGAATTTCAAAGAAAACAAAGAAGAAGAGAAGGCGTTTACATTGTCTTGCCAAAAATTGTGATGATATATATAATATGAAAAAGTGCAGAAACCTGAACACCCCTTAATATCAAAGAAACTGGTACAATATATATATAGAGATTATTAGACATGAATTTAGCTAGCTAGCACTTACGGACGTAAGGGGGTGTGTAAAACGTAGCAGTCCCTGTAGCCGCATACGCAACAGGGGTAAGGCACAACGATGCGATGCCAATAAGTATAAACGCTCGGATTTCGACACCCATTCCTGTGTTGGTTTTTTTTGAACTATAGATTTTGTTCTCTGCCCCAAGTTAACAGAATGGCTGTCCCTTTTATAGCTATAAAATGTGCTTTTATTGTCGGTAGCCATAGCTAGGCCACCAAATTCCTGGATTACTTCAGACTACGAAAAGTCGTTGCAAGTCTGCCACGGGCAACTTAATTCCAAGTCAGATCACAGAGGTTACCGAGTCCGGTCGCCGATGGCTATTGCGCATAGTTTTCTCCTCACGATTCAGGAGTGGACTCATGCTTTGTTTTGGTATTTTTAACATATCAATATGTATACACATGTGTGTGTGTGTGTCTATATATATATATATATATAGTTGTCTTAAAATAATGACCTTAAATGCAGGCCTTAGGTGCAGGTCTCATTGTTCGGAGCCCCACACTAATTATCAGAGTTATTCAACTTGTTTAAAATATGTTTACTGTTTTATGAAAAACTGTTGGATCAAGCATAATTAATATATATGAAAACAGAATTGGACACCTCTTCCTTCTCTATCTAAAAACTAGATCTAGGATTTCGACCGGGGAGGGGCGGTGCCTCCCTTTCTCCTCTCTCTCCCTCCCTTCTTCCTCTCCTCCTTCCACCCCGAACTATCTGTTGTCTGGTTCTCTACCTTGGTTGTTCAATTGCTAGGTTGCGAGCGGGTGGGTTACCAACCATGGGTCGGTTGGTCTGTCTTAGATGGCTCCTCTTTGTCCTCTCAGTTTCTGGATGTTTCTTAGGCCGATGGTGGATGTAGACGCAATAATCGATGAGGGCCCCGACTGGTTTTCAGTGGGTTCTTCCTCCAGTCTAGGTCTTCCCTAGATCCGGGTGTGTACTGGTCTGGGTCTCCACTAGATCTGGTGCGTGTGTGTTGTAGAATGGAAACATCTTATTATTTAACAAATATATATCTAGGTTTATTATTTTGGTAATACATTATTTTTGAATATTCAGCTTTAAGTGTCATTTGTTTTGGCAAGTTTTCTTTTCTCTTCTCTAGTATTTAGATTTGAGAATATCTCAAATCTTTTGATTTTGGTAATTATTGAGTCAATTAGCGATTCACTGGGATTCAACTTTCTATTTTGTTGATTTCTTTTTGGTTTTAGTTTTTTAGTATAAAATAAGTTGTAGGGTGACATTAAAATGGAGTTGTTTATTGAATTAAGAAAAATTGAGAGATTTCTCATTATTGTGTGTTTAAAGAGGGAATACCTCTAATTCATACATATTCGTGTTTATGTTTCAAAGAGAGAATCTTTAATATAAGCATATTCTTAATCTCTTCTTGCAATAAATTTTGTAAAAGAAGGCTGCGCTACAGCAGTGTGGTAGGTAGCTGAATAACTTTGAGTTGATCTATTTTGGTGGTTGTGTGGTGTTTGGAGTTTGAGACATGTGGCCGTCGTGGTGCGGGGCCGGGTTTGCTGTCGCCATGCCGGCCCACGTGCCAGAGTCTGTCGTGTCAGTGAAGATTTGCCTAGGGTGGCGTCCTTGTTGATTGATTATTTTTAAACTAAAAGACGAAAAAGTAAAAACACCATGAACTTAAATTATCAAGACGAGAAAATTAAGCTTCTTTTAATCAAAGGAGAAAATACTAGGGTTTCGGAATCCACAAAACCATTAACTGTATCTTTATCTATTAATAATCATTGGACTATTACCCAAAATTCCTTCATGATAATTAAAAGCTATATTTGTACCACGGAATATCCACGTGAAAATCATCAAAAAGTCTAATATGTGTTCATCTCCTCTCGCAAGTATAAAACCAAATCATTAATTGTATCCGTTTTTAACAAATCACAATATAATCCAGTCTATAGTTAACGAGAAAAAACCAGCTTTCAATGCTTTAGACAATTCCAAATCATGAGAAAAACATGATTGAACTCATATCCAGAATCTATCCCTAACAATTGAATTGGAGTAAGAACAATTTAATCGAAATCAAACCACATATTCAGGTAAAACCAAATCTCATGAATATATAAATAATAGTCGTTAATGGGGCTTCATCCTCAACCCTAGTTAAAGAGTTTAGCCGCTCATGGAGTCAAAACACATAATCACGTTGAAATAAAACTCCATTGAGTAAAACTTACAAAGAAACGAATTAACAATTTCTCCAAACTATTTCTTCTTTGCCGTCGCTCGTGATAGCAGGGCGTGGCTTCCTTGAGCTACTGCCAAAATGGTGATGCTACTGTTGCTCCGAAATCGTGATCCCCTGCCTCGAAGAAAAGTCCTCCTTTTATACATGCCAAAGATTCTTGAGCAAAAAGATCTCCTTCCTAATTAAATCCTATATTAAAAGAAATAAAGTAGATTTCCTAATCCCCTTCTAATTTGCCTTGGCCTTCCCTTCTTCTGAAATCCAATTTCCATTAGTGCATCAAAAGGAACGGGTAAGGTGGACCCACTTTCCATAGATTTGGCCGACTTTTTATTGAACGTGAAATTTATCTCCTTTCTTCTAGCCAACTTCCATTCAGAATGGGACACGATCCGGTACTTTTTTGCGGTTCCAGATTGACTTTAGACACTTTTAATTTACTGAAAATATCTCTAATTATCATCTTTTCCTGTACAAACGATAATCCAATATAAGTGATGAAAGATATAATAACCATAGGCAATTATGCGCATTTTGGGACTAACAATATGTGATATGGGACTTCCATGTGTCAATAATGTGTGCTCATCACGAAGTCCCCGCGCGTAATGGGAACGTGCGCCGAGGACCCCGCCGCTGGTCTAAACTCTGCTGGCCCTGTGGGTACCCCGACGGGAGCCTCCTCCTCCGCCACAATGCCTTTGCCCCTCGCCGGATCTCTCCTCGGCGTCTCCGGCCGACCCTCACCACTACAGTCACCGCCGCTGCCGGCCCCGGCTGGGCCCATGACCGTCATAATCAGGCCCTCCACTCCACTTTGGAAGTCCATCCGTTGCACCCGTGGACCCCCTGCTTCAATTAGAGCTGGCGTACGGCCAGTCGACCCTGGCGTACGCCGCCCGTCGCCATCAACCATCTCTGCTGCATGGCCATCGCCGCCGCCTGTACCGCCTGAGGCCGCTGCACCAACACCCAAGACGACCGTCTCCTCTGACCGATCGTCGATTTGTGGCCCCGAGACCTCGATTTCAACCCTTGGTTGCCTACTCTCTTCTCCACCACCGCCATTGCCACCACCTGCACTGGGCTTGGCCATGGATGCAGTGATTCAAGCAGATAACAGTAGGGGAGAAAGGTTTGAGTGAAGAGATGAAGAGTTTGGGAGATTTTCGAAGCCTTTGAGAGTTCAAAAACCGTAGGGGAGCGGTTTCTTCCTTCTGCAGAAGTTTATACGACATGGGAACCAGCTGGGCCGGGTCTGGGCTTGGGTCTGGACCGGGCCAAGAAGAATTCCTGGCGTACGCCAGGATGGTCATATCGTACGCCATCTTATCTTGGGCCTTAAGCCCAAACGCCACTTGGATCAAATTTTCCTTCTCAAAATGGGGTCCCAAGTGGTCCAATGCTTGTTTATACCCCTGGTGAACTTATCCCCGAGCAGAGTTCCGTCAAATCAACGGCGATCCATTCGCCCAATTTCAAATCAACGGCGATCCATCCGCCCAATTTCAAGTCAATGGCGATCCATCCGCCCAATCTCAATTTCAACGGCGATCCATCCGCCCAATTTTCAAATCAACGGCGATCCATCCGCCTAATCTCCATCCTATCCGTCCAATCTCAAATCAACGGCGATCCACCAATTTCAAATCAACGGTGATCCATCCGCCCAATTTCAAATCAACGGCGATCCGTCCGCCTATTTTGCCCTCCGCAAGCAGTAATCTTTCTCAAATGATCTGCTTGGCTGAGTTCAACCAATCAGGTTCTTTACGATTCATGTCTTTTACGACCGAGTGCGTACTGTTTTGGATATCCGTAAGAGGGTGTCTAGAAAACCTTTGACGTTACTTGTACCTGATCAAACGGTGCTCCAAGTGCCGTCAAAGGGGGGCTCCTGTAGACACCCTATTCTGGACTATCTAGATCAGCACGTTTGCGGTCTCTTTGTTACCCCAATGATGATAGACGGTCAAAACTCTCCGAGGTCGAAGGAAGGTCGTGAGCTTTGAGTGTTGGACCCTCCTCTTTCAACCCATTTCAAATCCCTTCAAACCTTTCAAATCCAGAGCCAGATAAGCCTCAGCAAAGCCTTACCTTGCTTACGCCAGCTCTTACTTGGCGTGCGCCAGGATATTGCCACGTGTCGGACATCGACCGTTGACTGAGTTTGACCTGGCGCACGGTGGGATATAGGTGGCGTACGCAAGGTCAAGGCCGGTCAAATCACCGTTTTTCTGTCACGCGCCCGAGACTTTTGTGGCTCCCAAGTACATGGAACAGTGCCCCTGATGATTATATTCGTCTGGCCGTCCCCCTCTCTCTCCTACACAACCCATCAAGCCAAGTCCCATGCATTTAATGCATGGGAGGCTTCTCTCTTAACCTAACCAGCCAAACCAGGCCTTAACCCAACTGATCTCAGTCCCTCTCCCCTCTATAAATGCAACCCCTTGCATTCATTTGCAAAGGTTAACCACATTCAAGAAGCCCAAGCTTTGTCTCTCTTCTCTCTCTTGTTCTTGTTTCTCCATTGGAAGAGTGAGAGATAGAGAAGCTCTATACACTACTGACCAGTCAACATACATCCTCCATCTTCCCCCCCCCCCCAAAGCTCTCATCCATCCTTCCATCTCTTGCACCAAAGGTATATCACCTTTGTGCTGCTCTCTGTTTTCGACTCCTGAGGGGAACCAGAAAGGTTCTGGCTAGTAACTGATACTAGTCCAGGCCCTTCTCTGGTAAAATAAATCCATCGTAAGACACAAGCCATGGCGCACGCCAGCTTTATCAAGCCGTACGCCACCTTTGGCTGTATGGGCATTGCTGGCGTGGGGATCATGGAGTGACCATTTATTGCTTATTTCTTTTCTGTCATCACCTCGAGCATGATAATAACTAGTCTACTGCTTTTTGTACATTAGAGTTACTTAAATGTAGCTCTCAATACCTGTACCTTTCTTGCTTTTAAGGCCTCTGGAGTATTTCTGGTCATGTTCCAGAACCCAGATGATGTAAAGCCAAACACTGGATAGCGTGCAAGCCTGGCGTACGGTCCCCATAGGGTGGCGTACGACATGTTTGTCAAAGACCAGTGCCTGGCCCTTACATCACAGTTCAATCCTGGCCTCTTGTTCCTCCCCACTCTGTTTATGAGGCCTGCCTTGCTATTTTCATGGCTCTTAGCCATTCCTTATGTTTGTATATGTACTTAATTTATCTTATCAACTGCGTGGTTTGTCTTGGGTGTGCACTGGTCCATTCTAGAGCCCAGAGGGTTGAGAGTATGAGCTGTAAGAAATCAGCAGGTTAGTGTACGCCAGCTTTGAGGTGGCGTGCGCAGGGTGTGGTGGCGCACAGTGGCTTGGCCCTTGCGTGCCAGCATGCTGCCTGCTCACGTGCCCGACGAGCAGCATACATCATCCTGGTGAAACTGTTTATAGTGCTTGTTCTCAATCTATGTTCTTACAGTTATTTCAATTCAAGCAAATCATCATTCATAAACATTTTTTTGTCATATAAAACTCCAAGATGTTACAGTTTAACCCCCATTAATTGTTCCCCCGCCCTAACTGGCTAAAAATGATCAAATGAGAGAAAAATGCAAACGTTTTATAAAATGCCCGAGTAGAGACCGATCTCCGGATTGGGCGAGAGGGGGTGCCATAAAACCCTTCCCCTCTCGTAACCTGGCTCCCGAACCTCAGATATCGAAGGTAACGACGGACCAGTCTACGCCTCTTCAAATCAAATCAAGCATTTTTTTCAAATCAAAACAAAACGTAGCAAACGTTCTCGAGTTCGGTTCCTTGGGTGCCTCACCGTTAAAACCCGAGTGGCGACTCTGAATCGAAGCATTTCGCCGCGCTGTCTTCAAAGAGGGCCACTCCCAATAAAATTTTACAGCCAAAATCCGGAATTTCGGGGCGTGTGCCCACACACATAAATCAGAGACAGGTTTGGTGACAGGTTTTGCTTCTAAACGTACCTACATAAGCTTATTAGAAAACGGTGATCTTCGCTACGTGGAAGAATGACGGTGGGTTGAAAGGATCGAGGAGGAGAGAGAGTTGACTGAAGCCAAATATATACACTTCTCCTCTTCTATTTCTTTTCTTTTCTTTTACCCTTTTTTTGGGGGATCCCAATCCCAATACTAGATTTTGACTTCCATTGGCAAACGGAAAGTTACCTAATAAGTAGGAGTAATAGTTTTGTTTAAGGGTTGCAAATTGAACCCAAACCCACCAACTAAAAATTAAATTCAACCCAATTCATTTATAAATTGGGTTAGAATGAGTCTCAACCCATCTAACCCATCTATTATTGGGTCTTAATTGGCCGGCATTAATTGCGTTAACTTAAATGACCTAATAAATTATGAACATAATCCATCAACAAAAAATCTCAAGACGATCTCCTCCCCTCTCTCGTGTGTACTTCTCCGGCTCTCTCACATAAGCCAAAAGCCCTATACTCTCCAAATCATCCAAATTCTCTCTCTCTCTCTCTCTCTCTCTCTCTCTCTCTCTTGTGTTGCTTTCTGTATTGTATACTATCCTCTCTTTTTTTAAAACCTTAATCAACCAGACCCCATCCCCTCTCTCTCTCTCTCTCTCTCTCAATAACGTTTTTCATAATTTGAAAATCGGTACATGAATTGAATTCTTTTCGTTCGGGCACATATAGCCAAGGATTTAATTATTGGCAGCTACGTAGCGATTTCTCTGTCATCCGGTATTGTTGCACCCCGTTATTACGGCGCTAGCAAGAATTCACCCCTATCGGTTGATTTCCGTGATGAATAATTTCTTATCCAATTTTTAGCTCGCTTCCTATATTGTCGCTTCAGGCGTTCTAAAAAATTCACGGTAGCTAGCGACATGTTACTCCCACTACATAACGAAAAAATTAAGTGTACATGGATAATTTGGCCATTTTAGTAGTAGATGGATAGTATGGTCATTTTAGTCATTTAAATTTACAGGGGTAATATAGTCATTTTAGTGTACATTGATATTTTAGTCATATTAAATCTTAGTATAGAGTATGTAATTGGGCTAATTGGCGGGTCGCGTTTGCTTTTAAATAAATGAGTCGGGTTAGGTATGTGTAATTAGACTCATAATTAATGAGTCTATATGGGTCAATGACCCATTAAAGATCCAACCCGCTTACAACGTGCCTATTTTAGCCCAAATCTACCCCATTTATCGCCCTTGGTATTTTTAATCGATCCTTACATAAACATATCAAGTTTCAAAACTGTCTCCATAAAGTTGTACATATCAATTGTGTCCTTGTAAAATTTAGATGACTTTCAATATTATCCTTTCTGTCAACTCGTTGGCAAAAAATGGTGATGTGGTTATACTGCCGCCTTATGCCGCGATGGCATGGCTCAAGGACAGTACATGGTTGGGTAAGAAAAGAAAATTTTTCCATGGGAGCATCTTTTTTACTGCAACATATATAAACGAAAAGAACTTAAGTAATTTCAAGCACGCAGAAAAAAAGAATTTTTTCCATTCTCACTTCCCCCAAAGACCTCCTTTGAGATTTGAATATCAGGATGAATGAATACATAATTGGAAATGGTATATATAGAAGTCTGCAAACGTTGAGCTTTTGGTCAGGACTCAGGAGTGTTTTAAAGGCATGGGCAATAGGCTAGTATACGACAAAGTCTATTTCTTTGTATAGTTGATATTTTCAAGGTTATTTTTAAGAACACCTCTTCAACTATCACGTTTTGTCAATATAACTCCTTTAAGTTTAAAACTCATCAATATCACCCCTTTGGGAAAATCCGTTAAAAACTTGAACGGAAACGAATGAAAAGACAAATATACCTATTGTAATGTTAAATTTTGGTTTTGGACTTAATTTCTTTTTTCAGCGCAACCTCCTGCTCCCTCTCTCTCTCGCCAATCAGCCACAATAGCGAGTACCCGGTCACCTCGACCACATCTTCTTTCACAATAATGGCGGCGCCATCGCGTCGCCGTCGTCTACGGCCTTGATGTACACGGGTAACGCGACGACGTAAAATCGCTCAAGAGAAGGTCGGCGGCTTCGTTAACAGTCGCTGTGTCGCCATTGTTGTCTCGTGGAGGAGAGCTCATTGTACACCCAGTGACCCAATCGTATTCGTTTTTGACCTGGGTGTACCAGGTTTTGCAATCGGTGAAGTTTTACTTTGAGCCCAGAGAGAGAGAGAGAGAGAGGGAGGGATAGAGACCACCACCGACTGCTCGAAATTTGTTTTGAGCCCAAATTCTTGTTCCTCTCAGCCAAATGAACCCCAACTGTAATCACGTCACCAGACAAACCACTGCTCCAGTTCTGGGGGCTTATTCGCCGGATGATCCCACCAAGCGGCCCAACAACCCTTCATAGTAGGAAGTGGACGGCCGGTGATGGAGGGGTGGGTGGGTGGGTGGGTGGGTGGGGTGGGGCGGCAACCCCAACCCCTCTAGCCTCTACCAAGAAACCCTACCAGATGTTTGTAGAGAGAAGGCAGATAAAAGAAAAGTTAGAGAGAGGGAGAGAGAGAGAGGAGAACGAAATTGAATTCCTCTTTCCTATACTCCTTATTAGAAAGGTGTGATCTTCGCTGAGTGAAACTGCTTCTTCTTTTTTCCTTTATTTTTTTTTTAAGGAAAATTACCTATTAGGAGTAATAGTTTTTTATCCTTATAAAACCCATCAAGTTTCAAAATCGTCTCTATTAATTATGTCATTATAATTCAGATGACTTTCAATGTTCAAAAAGTATAGGTATACAATAATCCAAACACAACATTAAAAACAACCCCTCACATATTAGTTTTGGAAGTTATAATCAACCAAGATGAGACAAAATCTAATAAACTGTTTACCTTAAAACAAGATCAATAAAACTTTGTTGAGTTTCTTACAAGCTAAGACTTGCCCAAGAATTTCAAACTAAGACTAACCTAAGTTGTTCATATGAATAAGTAAGCAGGTTTTGGCTCAATCAACAACAATTAAAGAGCTCCTCAACCAAATAGTGCCATCGTTCCATCCCACAGAGAATAACAATTTCATCAGAGTACAAAGAGACTTAAAAAATTGGAATAAGAACACGTGTAAACGAAAATATTGCTACTTTTAAACGCCATGAGGAGAAGTTCTTGTGTTCAATTACTCCACCCCAAAATTTACCTAAGCGTCTTCAAACCAGTTGAGTTCTTCTTTGGAATAAGAAGTATCAGCTTTTGGCTCAATCCAACAGCAACTCAAGAGCTCCCCCGTCCCATACCAATCCTTACGGGAGAAATCATTTCCAAATGTTTGAAACAAACGACTGGCTAGAGAATAGAACACCCCACATTTTTCATAGATTTTGGGAAGATAAATCTTGTTCTCCATTCCTTGTACCACTCTCTTTGCTGAAAGAGATGATGCGTTGCTTACAAATAACATTTGGTCGCCCAAACTGTCAACTTTATGCCACGTCATCTCAACACTATCCAACTTTGAAACAGATATCAACTCCCCCATGGAACTCATAGACACTGATAGTAGCTTCCCATTGCATTCCACCAAAAAGTTGCGCTCGTGTGTGAGGTCGGGATCGACTAGTTGCCTATGAGGCTTGTCAAGGACTCTCAAATAGTCTTCATTTGGATTAAAGACTCCCAAATTCCCATCTTGACCCAAACAATAGAACTCTCCATGGTGAAAGATTGGATTACAGTGAGAGAGAAAAAAGGGCGAGTTATTTTCACCATGCAATACCCGCCAACTTTCTTCTCCACGGCAAATGGTTGATATGGAAAACCTCTCATCAAAATAGACATTAATGCCAAAAACCATGCAGTCGGACGATGTCGGAGAGGACGTGAATGTTATCCCTCCAAAATCGTACATGTTAGGTAAATCAGGCAAGTTAATCAATGCCTTTGTGAATGGATTAAAGAAAAAAATTGAGTGCTTGCCTCTGGACATAAGCAGCCAGCCATCTTTGGAAAACCGTGGTACTGCACCGAATAATTCAGGAATGTACATGGTGTAAGAGTCTTTGTAGAGTGGGTGGAAGAATTTGCATCTCGTGTTATCATTCCCAATGCACATAAGCACTGGAGATTGTACTGATGGAGTGGGAGTATCTCGCCATGATCTACAAACATTATGAAAGCGTTTGACATCGCGAAGAAAGAGTTGAGGAAGAACCAAACACAGAAGCTCAGTTGGAAGGGCAGCCCAGTCTCTATTTAGTACTACTTTTGCCAACTCCTTTGAGTTTTCAATTTCATCATCTGCCATACTGGGAGCAAGAGAGTTATAATTGAAGCAAAGTGTCTGGAAACAAAATATAAAAAGGACGAGGTAACAGAGTACGATAAGTGTCTAATAGCAATTTTCGCCCTTCACATATATAATCCTTTTGATAGGGCAATGCATGTTAGATGGTATTGTTGTATATTTCATTTTAATTTTAAATTTTCTTTATACCCTTGGATTCTTTCTTTATTACTTATTCTTTAATGCTGCATGTTTACTCGATTTTGTCATTGGGATGCTGTTTGGCAGAGGGGCACCATCCCTTATTCATTTCCTTAGTCATCTGCCATTGCATGTGGCAGTCTACCACACCATTCCTTCTTTATGATTTTTGTCTACTATTATACCTTTATATTGGATCAAGTCTACTCTTCTCCTTTAAAGGAGACATAGAGAAGAAAAATACAGTCACACTTCTATAGCAAAAAAAAAGACCTATATTCACTCTGCTTTCAGTTTCACATTTTACTTTGAAGCTACTCATATATTTTGAGCATAAGGGCAATTATGGTTTTGTAAGTAAGCTTTAGCTGCGCACAAAACTTCTTAGAGGATCGTTGAATCTTGGAAGTAGGGCATCATTCACACGTATATTCTCTTAGGAGGGCGCCACCAAACGTGCCTTGATCCACATGCTTTCTAATCTTTAATATTAATTCTGATTAAAAATTTTATCAGTGCTTTTATTATCATATTGTTTTGCTACTAGTTTACAGTAATTCCTACTAGCTAGTCTGTTAATTTTAGTTCAACAGGTATTTTGCCCCTTTGAATTTGAGAAACAAAAACAATGAAATACTAGTAAATAAACCACACTGTTCTCTTTCGAAAGGCCTGGAAAAGAAAAGGTACCAAAAAAAACCTGAAGGCATTGTCATCAAAGTAAAAACGGAAAGAAACAATACGAGGCTCAATCATTGCTAGAAAGCGATAAGAATTTCTGCCCCGTCGTATAAGCCTCTTGATGGGCCAACGTAGGATGATATTTTAAGAGCAAAGTCTACTTTCACCCCCTGTGATTATCGCTATGTGTGCATATCCTCCTTATGGTTCAAAACTGAGCATATAACCTACTTGTGGTTTTGAAAATGTGCGGATACACCCTCTGCCGTCATGTTTTCCATCCATATTAACGGAGATGTATCTCACATGCCTCTAGAATGTAATCTGAGTCGTTCATAATGTATTAAATAAAGAATAGAGTATCTCTGTAAAAAATCATCTCGATCAAGCATCAATAACTCAGTGATCTAATTTTTAGTAAATTCAAATTTGAAATTTTAATTTCATAACAAAATCGATACGATCATGGGCTTTTCATTTTTTGATTGACTTGAATTTTGGCATTGATGTAGTACTCGTCAAAATTTACAATATTAACGGTTTGGATTTAATTTTTGGTATAAGGGATGGTGTGATTAGATTTTAAAAAAAAAGAAGAATCAAGGGATATGAAGAGGGTATATCGGTCTTTTAATACTTTTTCCGTTAATATGAATGGAAAACATGACGGCAGGGGGTCTATTCGCACATTTTCAAAATCAAAGGTAGGTAATGTGCTTAGTTTTAAATCATGAGAGGGGTATCCGCACATGACGATAACCACAGGGGGTCAAAGTGGACTTTGCTCATATTTTAACATATGAACTTATGAAACAATAGCAATCAGATACTCCATAAATGAAGTAATAGAATAACATTTTATCGAATATGAGGACTCGATCTGTTTTCCTAGAAAATTGGATACTTCGGGCATGGGAAAGAAATAGAATCTAATAGCTAGATAACTACCACCAAGTTAATAGGGTGAGTGATCAATGTCACCATTCACCCTGACAACCAAACCAAATCAAATACAACTTAGTCCCCATAGTTGCAATCCCACCCCTCATAAGTAAACCGTTTCTCTTTGTTACACCAAAATAAGCCTAGCAAACACACATCCTAGTTGTTCCTGGCAATAGTAACCGCAAACACACACCAATTTCTAGTCGTGATCCACTGGACAAAATGTAGGCCACTGGAAATCAGAAATTAGTTCCCGAAAAACCTTACACATTCAGAAATTTGATATCGCCATATCTGCTAAGGTAAAGTCGCAAAAGCATTACTTATTTACTTATAGTATGACTAGTTTACTATCAACCTGAGTCAGCTAATTACTTCAACAAATTAATTTCAAGTTTCAGTATTTTGTTCTAAAAAACTTCTATCCCACATACTTTTGGGCGATATAAAATTTGTACGTTCAATTCGTATATAAGAAGGATTATTCTGAATTATAGTGTATAATCGAGGGGGATTCTGGTTTGAGAATGATCAAACATTATGGAAAATGCAAACTCAGAGTCCTATCTTACTATACCCAAGTTTGTTTAAATGATCGTGTATCGTTTTATAGCTAGGGTATTGTTTGAAGAAAATATGTATGAGTAGCATAACAACTGTATGCATAAGTTAAAAATAGTTTAATATAAACTACAAAACTTGTTGCACATACTGAATAAAATCTAACAAAATATTCCAAATTTTGTTTTCACAACCAAACCAGGTTCTCTAATACAAAAAAAGAAAAAGAAAAAAAGGAAGGCGTTTTTCACCATGAATCATGTAAGAATATTTACTTATACATACCATGCGTTTAGAGAATAAGTATCGATTTTATCTCGATTAATCCTCTAACCAACCGAATTATAGCATACGTGATGCCCCATTGCATCCATATTGGTATGATTAATTTAACACAATATACGCTTAGAGATATCTATCTACTTTATCTCTCAGCTATCGAACATACAATACATATCTACTTTATCTCTCAACTATCGAACATACAATACATGTCACGTTTTATGGAATTTAAACCTATGCTTGCGAATTCAGAGAGCACGGAACACTACAAAGAAACATACACATAAAACAGAGCCAGTTTTGGTTTCAGGTTGTGCTACTAAACGTACCTATATAGCTTATTATAAAGCGGTGATCTTCGCTGCGTGGAAGAACAATGGTACGTGGTTGAAGGTAGGAGGAGAGTCGACTGCTGTAAATAAAAAGACACCCTCAAACTGAAGCCATATATATACACACACTCCGGATTAGGTAAGGAATCCCAAATTTTGCGTTTCGTGTGGACCTCTTTTACCAGCCGTTGGATTGTGTTTTTGACCGGTCATAAACCTTCTGCAGATCCAGATCACTGAAAACACAATTCAAGCCGTTGAATTGTGTTTATGACAGATCATAAATCTTTTACAGGTTCGGATCACTAAAAACACAATTCTAACGGCTGAAAAATTTATTTATATACACACACTTCTCCTCTTCTTTTTCCCTTTTTTTTGGGGATCCCAATCCCACTAGGTTTTGACTACCCTTGGTAAGTGGAAAATTAGTTTCTGTATAGGTCGTGTATATGAGACCAATACGGAAATTTACCTAATAAGTAGGAGCACTAGTTTTTTTTTTTTAACCCTAACAAAACTGTCTCTATAAAGTTGTACATATGAATTGTGTCCTTATAATTTAGATGACTTTCAATGTTATCCTTGGTGATGTGGTTAACTGTCGACTTATTTGGTGATGACATGGCTCAAGGAGAAAATTCATATGGGTGGTAAAAAAGAAAATTATTCCACGGAGCATCTTTTTCCGGCAACATAAATGAAAAGAACTAAAATAATTTCAAGCACGCAGGAAAAAAGATTTATCTTTTGATTTTTTCCCCCATTCTCACTTCCCCCAAAGTCCTCCTTTGAGATTTGAATATCAGGATGAAAGAATACATATCCAATGGTATAGAAGTCTGCAAACGTTTTGTCCCGGGGGTATAGCCGAGTAGGCATGTGCAATTAAATGTTTGCAAACAAATGAGAGTTTGGTCGGGAGTGTCTTAAAAGCATGGGCAAATTGCTAGTATACGACAAATTCTATTTTTTTGTATAATTGATATTTTCAATGAGCACTCTACAAATTCAGTGGTCCCTATTACCAGGGTGGGCTCACATTATGGTCAAGCAAGACCAAAAATGGACTTGAGAAAATCTGCACCCTATAAATATATTCCTATGTTGGACATCTCTTGTCACTTTCCTCTGTACAAAAGATTTAACCTTTCCTTGAAATTCTATGATAGTTTTTTTTTTTTTTTTTTTTTAAATACAGGTTTGAGTAATGGAGGGGTATTTTTTTTACCATTCATTAAACCTAATCTACTCTATCCTGGGGGACTTGGGAAGATGGATGAATGCTTATAAAAATTGAACTTTGCTTATATTGGGAGTACAAGGGAGGCATGCACCAACCAACTTTACTCCACTCCACTTGCAATGGAGGGGCTATTCAAGAATCAAAATGCATCTTTCTAATTATTGGACACTGTAGTTATTCAAACGGGAGGGGAAACTATATAGTATATATAAACTAAAAGGGAGGTCACTATAATTTGCCCTTTCCTTTTTTTGCATTTCCGCCCTTGTTTTTTTTTCCTTGAAATGCTCCGCATTTGGTTTCCGTGTAGAATTCGGAAAGCTAACAATATAAGTGTAATTTGGCCTTCCTCTTTTCTCCTCGTTTCCTTATGTGTTTTGTAGTATTTGGTTTCCTTATAGAACTCGAATATCTAACAAAACAATATAAATATCCTTAGTTTTGTTCGTTGGGCTCTCAAGGACGCTACTCGATCCCTTGACCTCGTTTTCGGTGTGATTCTTCTAATAAAATTAAGAATTATCTTTACCAATAGAAATAAGGGGATACTACTACTGAAGAGCAATTTTGGGCAATCCTCTCAGTTTTAACGAAGGTACGCACGCTGTTCCCCTTGTGTCTTTCTTCTTTCTTTAATTCTTTGGGTGTAAAAGCTCTATCGACAGATTTGTGATTTAATTTTCAAAGTTCATGTGTTTTCTTTGTAATAACATCACCTTCTTCGATCTTCTTTTGGTTCCTTTTGCACCAAATGGTTCACTTGTTTGTCTTTTTTATTGAGTCCGAAAAGCTGCCTAAAACAAAAGCGCCACTTAAAAATACATCATAAGAAGGGAAACTGTAGCTTTTCCTTTTCCATGTATGTGTGATAGGACGGACAATTTATTTACACGTTATAACCTGACCTGTTATTGTTTAGATCTGAGGGTATATTTTTTCAGCTTATGCTACTTTCTTTTACTACTAATTTTTTTGAGACAATTGTGCCGGTTAATGCTCTTTTTTTGAACAAAAAAAATATGATGCTACGAAATAGTATAGTGTATTTCCACCAAAAGTTCAGAACATTGGTTAGTGTTCGATTACTTTACGTTAAATTTAAGCGAAAAAAAAAAAAAAGACAGATCAAAAAAGGATAACAATGTTATTTGGAACCAAACAACTCGAGCTCGGCTTAGCTTTTGGCTTGTTCAAACTCGTTTAAAAAGGAAAAGGCCAAGCTCAATCTCGTTTTTTTGTTTGTTTATGAATTCAAGCCATGTTTGAGCATTGAAGTGTTTGGCTTGATATGCTCGTGAACCAAGAGGTCATTTCATAAATGTTACAAATATAGGGGTAGAATAATAAATATCTCAAAATATAATATTTGCGTCGACTTTTCATATGAATATTTTCACTAGTTTTACAGTACCATTGCATCCAAATAGGCAATATCCTATGTAAGATAGGGAAATTTAAGGGTTTGAGGGTTTTTAATTTAATGAATGTAGCTAGTTATTGAATTTTATGTTTTATGAATTTTTTTTGTCTAGATTAATGATTCTAGTTCTTTTTTATGGCTTTAAATTACCCCCTTTTATTGTGTAACTTAACGAGTCTAGCTTGAAAGCTCAAAATTTTACGAGTTTAAGCTCATACTTGAAAGCTAGAGATTGTTTTGCATATTTCAGGAGTCAAGCCGAGCTTATTACGAACACAAAATTTCAAGCTTAAGTTGAACTTAGGCTCCGTTCCAGAAACCTTCTTAAAAAATAAGCAGCTTATTTCATATTTTCAAACTCAAAAATAAAGTAAATGAAAAATATTTTTTTAATTTTTTTTGCATCGTATTAAAAATCTCGATGAGATCTTTCAAACAAGATTCATATTGCATATTTTTTGATTTCAATAAGCCTATCATTTTTTAGCTTGAAATTGCCTTCTTAAAAAATAAGGACTTATTTTGCGTTCCGGAACGGAGCCTTAATTTAGTAAATGTAGCTAGTTATTGAATTTTATGTTTTATGAATTTTTTTTGGCTAGATTAATGATTCTAGTTCTTTTTTATGGCTTTAAATTACCCCCTTCCATTGTGTAACTTAACGAGTCTAGCTTGAAAGCTAGAGATTGGTTTGCATATTTCAGAAGCCAAGCCGAGCTTATTACGAACACAAAATTTCAAGCTCGAGTTGAACTTGAACAATTAATCTCAAAAAGTTTTAAGCTCCAGCCAAGCTTGAAAACATGTAATAATGAGTCAAACCAAGCTTGGTTGCTTCAACAATACTTGTTCTTGGCTTGTTTGGCTCAATTAGCACCCCTATAGGCAGCCCAATAACTTTCTGTTAATATATTTCCTTAGTTCTTTTATTTTAGAAGTTTCAAACACATTTGGTTTCTTCGGAACTTTTTTTTTTGATAGGCAAAATTTTATTAAAAACAGGAAGAAGGGAAAGGGAATTTCAACAAAAAGTTGGATAGTATGTCACAAGGGCCGAAGCCCAGCCCATAAGGTCTAACACGGGAGGTCAAAAATAATACAATCTAGCCCACCCGAAACCCAAATATACAACAAAGTCCAAACAAAACAAACATACCAAGGAAGGCCAACAAATCCAACCCCACAAAACCCTAATCTGCCCGGTTTCGTCGGAACTTAGGGAAGGCAACAGAAAGGCCTCCTTGTTTGATATCTAGTATAGAAAGAGGAAGGGAAAAAAATTAAGAAAAAACTACTACACTTTTCTTTGTAATAACAACATCACCTTCACCTTCACCTTCTTTGCACCAAATGGTTCACTTGTTTGTCTTTTTTATTGAGTCCGAAAAGCCGCCTAAAACTAAACGCCACTTAAAAATAGTACATCCTAAGAAGGGAAACTGTAGCTTTTCGTTTTCCGTGTATGTGTGACAGGACGGACAAATTTATTTACACGCTATAACCTGTTATTGTTTAGATCCGTGGGTATATTTTTTCAGCTTATGTTATTTTCTTTTACTAATTTTTTTAACACAATTGCGTTGGATAATGCTCTTTTTTTGAACAAAAAAATATGATGCTACGAAAATAGTATAGTGTATTTCCACCAAAAGTTCAGAACATTGGTTAGTGTTAGATTACTTTACGTTAAATAAAAAAGACGGAGGGAGTACATTCTAGCCCACCCGGAACCCAGATATACAACAAAATCCAAACAAAACAAACAGACCAAGGAAGACTCGCCCGGCAAATCCAACCCCACAAAACCCTAATCCGTCCGGTTTCTTCGGAACTTAAGGAAGGAAACAGAAAGGCCTCATTGTTTGATATCTAGTGTAGAAAGAGGAAGGGAAAAAAATTAAGAAAAAGAACGGAAAATCAACTTTTCTTTATTACTTTCCTTGTTGTAACGATGCGGCAATATTTTTTTCTTCCAGATGACCAGATTCAAGCCAAGAGCTTCTTTTCCACCTGCTGATCTACCTTGTCCTTGGCTAATGTTTTGTCATGGACGGCGCTCAAATACACAAACCTTCTACAGTATAACCGAAGCTAGTTTTCGTGTCAAGAGAATACCAGATATCTCAGGAAAACGAATACAAGCAAGCTTTCGTGAATGGATGGTGATGGTGGACAATTACTCCTCTGATTGCTTCCTTTTGAATATGATTTCACTGGAAAAGGTTGATTTGCCCCCATGGCAATTTGTACGACATCGGTTCTGGATACTTTCAGCACCTCCCAAAGATGACAACTGCATTGTTGGATTCGTCGGTGAAGATGGACAACGCATAACGTTTTGCTGCCCGGGTGATGGTGAATGGGCTGAGCATACTTTTGAACCAGAAATTGGACCTCTTAAGACTTACACTATATGCAAGGGGGAAATTTACTTATATGGCATACACGGTAATCTTGTGATATTGGACATTGTGGATCACAGGGTTGAAGTGAGGCACGTCTTAAGAGATAACAGGACACTAGGATCACCATTAGTACCAGAAATAATGCTTTCGTTCACATGGCTTATTGAATCTTGTGAGGAGATCTTTCTAGTTAATATGTCTATGCTTGGAGCATCATCGAGGAAAATCCGAGACATAGATATTTTCAAGCTAGACTTGTCCGTTTTAGAGTGGGTGAAGGTGGAGAGCCTAGGGGACCGCACGTTCTTCATCAATCAAGTTGTCAACTGCATCTCGTGCTCTCCCACAAAATCAGGTACTTTGGAAAACTCAATATATTTCATGCGGCAAGACGATGAAAGTATGTACGTATTCGATGTTGAGGAGAAGTGCATCTATACCCACCCTCCCTGTCCTTATCTTGGTCGTAATGTTGCACAAAAACAGTGGGTTATGCCCATAAAGACATAGTTGGATCTTTAGTTGAGCATTTTCAGAATTTGTTATTGCTATGTCGTCAAAGATAGATGTTGGATCGTATATGTTGATTATGATTGGACTAAACCTTGTTAATTATTCTAGATAGAAGGTCCCGATTGATAAATGTAGGCTTTTTTTAATCTTCTTGACACTAAATACATATTCGCTTTTGTGACTGCCATGGCCATTATCATGATGCCTTGATTGGAGTGAAAAACCATTTTGAAGTGGAATACGTAAGGAAGGATTTGGTGTTGGGCATCAATGCACTACATGTATTTTGCCCATTAGATCAGCTCATCTCCACCATTTTCAACTTATCGCATTTTGCTAGTCTTGATCATGTACGGTTTTGTAGAGCTATAAGTAATTGATTGGGTTCTCCTAACAACGTTAATAATGATTCCCGTTTGGAATCTGCTCAAATAATTAGAACAAAATAATCAAGGCCCTTCCGAATAAATCAATATTAAAATTGAGTACTCCTAGGTGTGCCATTATTAGGAAAATGGAGCGCATTGCTTTAACTTCAATCCTGGTACTTCACGGAAGAAGCTGAAAGCATGACAATGGATGTGTTCCTTTTGTTGTCGAGTCGTCGAGTACTGCAAGAACTAATTGGTTTGCAAAATTGAAAGGCATTTGGTAGGATGCTGTCCTGTTTGTTTCCTAGAGTTCTCGTCTTGTGGGGCTATGGTGGTTCCCCTGTTTGTTTCATTTGCCCTCGTTAATGGTTCTCCCTTGATGGCTTGGGTGCAGAGAACCATCAAACAACACGACAACAATAGTACCCGTGTAATCCCCAATGGATGGGGTATGGACGTGGATGACTCCTTATACCTCTCTAGGAACTCAAGGGGCGTTATGCCCTGGAATGAACCATCAAACTTACCCGAAAAAGATAAATTCTGCATTTTGGAAATATGCCCTGGAATGAACCATCAAACTTGCCCGAAAAAGATAAATTCTGCATTTGGAATTCTAACAATAACAACTGCCGTACTTAATTTCTTGCTTTTCTTGTAATGCTGTTGGGGAAAGGGGAGTTTAGAACATAGAACAACGGAGTGAGTCTAGGTTGGCACTTGCCTTTTAAAAGGGAAATTGTTCTCAAAGTTACAGTCACGACTTCAGTGAGGAGGGGGATTAAGGATTGAAAATACAACAAACGAAGATTAGCTAGTAACTCAAACAAAAGAATACCATTTTGACTAATGGAGCTGTCCACCCCATCAGTTGTATTTGTGATACTTTACAAATGAGTGACACAGTGGTCTTATCATTACATTCTTATTTATTTGAACACCACATGTATTAGTTAAAGCTGCCCTCAAAAGGAGAGAGCTAACTTCATATTGTATCATGCCAGTAGTGACTTTAATAATTGAAGTAATAGGAAAAAGGTGTCAACAGCATGAGCTGCCAAAACAGTTTAGATATCTTAAGTTCCCTGTTGTCTGCCACTGGTACATCTTTTTTCAACCAAACCAGTGGGCTAGCCTTCAGACAATCCTCAACTTGTCTCCTCCCAGAAACTATATAAATCTAAAAGCTAGTCTTTGAAAGATAATAAAAGGAGGGTGGGTTCTCCGGGCACTTCTTGGGTACTCAAAACATGATGTCTGCTTCTTCTTGTATGCAGAAATGGTTGGTCTTGAGCCTTTTTCTCTCTTTGTTTGCTCTCTCTGAAGCGTCACGGTTCCCCAGGGGATACTGGGAACAGATGCTGCCCAAGAGGCTTCCTACTCCCTTTTCATCTCCCTCCAGAGGGACAAATTCAGTAGGTACTACATCTTCTAGAGCAGTAGAAACTGCACGAAATCATCTTTCATCAAATGGGAAGGTTTAATTCTCTTCCAGGGGAATAGTGATTTTTCAGATCTCTCTCTCTCTCTCTTCACTCAAATGAAGAAAGTGCTATCATGAACTGCTACTCTTGAACGGAGGCTGGTGATATTTTGCATTTGTTTGCTGCTGCAAACTCTGAGAAGTGTTCTGCAACAAGAATTTCTTGTATAGTTGATTGAATAGATAAAGATATTCATCTTTGACCAAGATGAGGTTATTGACTTAGAACCTGGGAAGAGATGTTTAGATGGCCAGTTTTGGAAACGTAGATTGTAGCTAGAACCGGTAAACGCCTATGTACTCCTAGCGATTGCGTTGTAATTATCTCCTGTACTATGTATTTTGTTCCTGGATAAATTCAACCTAAATCAACTATGCAGTAACAACCGTCTTCAGGTATCACATTTACAGGACTACTACTTTTTTGGCCTTCTTTTACTTCATACTTCTGCGTGGGTATAGTCGATCTGTGCTGCTGCTTTCTCCTCCATTATTCCTCTTGTTTGGGTGCGTGATCGGTTATAACACTGCTTTGCCTTTACTCTTTTGAAGTTATTGCTCTCTTCTATTTGGGATTATATAACATGTATATTCATCAAATATATGAATCAGCCCCCCCAAATTTGGAAATAGTTAAGAGATGAAAAGGGGTATACATTTGCTCCAAGTTTTGTGTGTATCTGTAGAAGCATGCACCCTTGCACTCGTAGATTATTCCTTCTAATGCGCTCCAATTCACAAGTTTATCTTTAAGCAGTCGTCGTTGTTCTTTGTTTTTTCTTTTCAGGGGAGTGAAAGAACCTCATGATATAATGATGAAAGTAACACATTACACAGGATTCTAAAACAGGGCAAAAAGAATAGCCTAATAAGATTATAGAAAAATCATGTGCTGTGTGATTCTTGTTGACGAATAGTACCATTCAATGTATTTGCATACTAGTTGCGGACTGTGCAACAGGCGATTTATAATTGAAATCACAATTTTTATGGCCGCTTCATTAGACTTGTTAAATATGAGAGAAGAAATATTTTATTGAATTGATCAATAATAAAACTATACACTGAAGTCTCTAGCAATTTATATGAGGGGAGAGAGCCTAACTATGGAAGGAAATCATCCTAATTATAATGAAATTGTAATCAATTACATTTAACATAAAATCAAGAGAATCATATTATATCGTAATCATATCAGGACATAATTATGATACTATATGATTATTATATTCTAACAAGGCTGTTAAAATGTTTTTTCAACTATCTTCTATTCTGTTATAGAGAACAAAGTTAATTATTTATCTTTTTAGATGCTCCTGGTCTAAATAAACTTTAGACATTTTATTGTCAACTGTCAAGTTCCAGTTATCTATTTTCTGGGTTTCTCACTTTCTCGATCTCCTAACTTCTAGAACTCTTGTCTTAGAGTTGTCTTTGTCTAGAAAGTTCATTTGCTCCATACAAATAGGGGGAGCTCATTGTAAGAGTGAGAGACTCATGCAAGGGAGCGAGGTCTCAAGTGTGAGAGTGGAGACACAAACTCTAGCGTTCAAGTGTGAGGTGTTTTAAAGTGGTGTCTTGTGCATGTCTTGTGTATGTGCGCGTGGGGTTGACGATATGATCAAGATCGTTTCACCCCTCTGAGTCTCTGGTTCGGTCTCTGGGTTCACCAAGCTTCTTTGCATCTTCCTTGGTCCGATGTAATTGCCTGTAAGTTGATAGCTATTTTCATCTAATCAAACTTTTTTTTTTTCTTCATCTGAGAGTCCTTCTTGGATCTTTTATCCTTCTCTCGATTAGATCTACACACAAAGATAAAATCAAAGTAAAGGCCTTTTTTCTTTGTAGTTAGGAGTTTGTTTTGTTGAGAACATGTAGATTTCTAAACCGGGATGTAGACCTCGATTAGAAATGCTACTACTTTTGGCTTGGCAAAAAGAGATCTTTTGAAAAAAAAATTCAGCTCATTTGTTTTCTCTTGTGTACAGGAGTACATATTTTTGTTTCCCCGCCTTGACAGGTTCACTCAATAAATTCTGTTGCTTCTTTGAATTAATTGGTTTCAAGAAAGTAGATGAATATCTTGAAGGAAGTTAATAATAATTGTGAAATTAACTAGCCCCAGCAGAACATTACTCCTTTTGTTTTGTTTTTTGTCACCTCTAGAGGACAACGGTAACTATGTCTAAAGTGTTCTTTTATTATACAAGTTTTTAATTACTGTATTCCAAGGCAGGGCCAAAAAACTCGAATGATCATAATGAGTAATTGTTAGTCCTTAGTTAGACGACCTTTTAAAGTTGACTTTTTTTTTTTTTCCCACGAAAAGTTGTGTTTTTTACTTTGGAATTTCCCTTGAAGACTTAAACTACTTCCGCTAAATTTTCTACCACCGGAAGAAGTTCCTTTTAGACTTCTACTTAATCTATTGCATGGTGACTACCCATGCTTAGGGCTGTAAATGAACTAAGCCATTCGCAAACTGTTCGAGGCTCGGTTCGGTAAGAGCTCGTTCGAATTCGATTTGTCTGCTAAACAAAGCGAACCTGAACCTCAATTCTAGGCTCGTTCCGTAAATGAGCCGAACCTGAGCCTAACAGTATTCGGCTCGGTTAGGTTCGCGAACCTATACTTAAATTTAATTAATAATTCAATAGAGGTTTATTTGTAAATGTAAAATTTTTTAAGGTTGTATATATAATTCAATACTTATTTTTCTCCCAAATTCTATACGATCAATGAGAGAGTTTGGGTTCGCTTGAGTTTAATGAGCTGAGCCGAATCAAATCTGAGTCTTGACGAGCTCAATTCGAGCTTAGATTCAGCTTGGCTCAATTCATTTGTGTTTAACGAGCCAAACTCGAGCCAAAATGTTCAAGTTGGATGGAACCCGAGCCGAACTCGAGCCAAACTAGTACTTTAACGAACCCAACCGAGCCGAACCCGAGCCGAACTCGAGCTAGACTAGTACCTTAACGAACCCAATCGTGCCGAACCCGAGCCTTGAAAAATTTTAACGTGCCGAACTCGAGCCAAGTTGTTCAGGCTCGAATCAAACTCGAGCCGAACTCATACCTTAACTAACCCGAGCCGAACTTAACACGGTTCGGCTCAATTCAATTCGTTTACAGCCCTAGGCCATGCTGGTGGACTTGTTTACTCCCTGTAGATATACAAAATATTGAATGAATACTAATCTTCTGCTAGCTCTTGATTTTATTTTATGCAGATTAAATGATCGGCCGGTTGGTTGCATGAAGGCCGAGATTTGAGTGTTCTGACACTTTATTTCAATGCATGCTAGCAGACATCTTGGTTTTTTACTATGGCTAAACTACGTTTTAAATTCTATCGTGCGAAGAAGCATGGATACCAACTCTCGTATCCATAGAGCACAATGCTAAAACCAAGACATACAAACATTTGAGTGCACATATATAAGATCTGATGAGAAGCATTAATATACTTGCAAGACCGTATTTTCCCAAAAAATTAGCTGTTGTTGTTGCATCCTAGTCATACCTAATACCTAACAAAATAAGCATAGAATGTGTACGAGACAATACCCTTCAAAGAATTATGACAGATGCATAGTAACTGAGCACATCAACACACATTTTGCATGCGAACAAATGAAACACTGTCATTGGACCAAACAGACATGGAATGGTCCACAGCCCCAAGCCAGCCACAATCTTTGGCAGCGACCAAAACAGCCACCTTCAACAAATGACAACCTTGCTAGAGCAACCCCTGTCAGATCTCGGCCTCCATCCCAAACAAGAAAACACAGCACCTCAAGTAGTTGTATTTCAACGCAGCTGCAAGGATATGTGTGAACAGGAGAAGGTGGAGGGGAGGGAGAAAGAGAATTCCACTTCAAAACGGTCTTTTGCTCCAAACAAGGCATCATGATAAATGATAAAATACTAATGGCCATGGCAGGAGCAAGAGCAAATATGCATTTATTGTCAAGATGATAAAAAAAAGCCTACATTTATCAATCTGAGAATTCTATCAAGAACAATAAACAAGGTGCACTCCCAATCATAATCAACTTAAACTATTCTAAATCTAACTTTGACAAAATGGCAACAATCAATTCCGATTATGCTCTACTAAAGATCCTAAGTCTATGTCCTTATGGGCATCACCCACTGTTTTTGTGCAACGTTACGACCAAGACAGGGACAGGGATGGTGGGTATAGATGCACTTCTCTTCAACGTCAAATACGTACATACTTTCATTGTTGTCCTGCATGAAGTATATCGAGTTTCCCAAAGTAGTTGATTTTGTAGCAGAGCACGAGATGCAGTTGGCATCTTCATTGATGAAGAACGCGCGATCCCCTAGGCTCTCCAACTCCACCCATTCTAAGGCTGACAAGTCCAGTTTGAAAATATATATGTCTCGGATTTTCCTTGATGATACTCCAAGCTTAGACATATGAACGAGAAAGATCTCTTCACAAGATTCAATAAGGTATGATGTTATCCTAAATATCTCTGGTACTAATGGTGAATTTGGTCTTCCTCTTGAGATGCATTTCACTCCAACCCTGTGATCCACAATGTCTAGTATCACAAGATTTCCCCTGCCATGTTGTACGCCATGGCAATAAATTTCCCCCTTGCATATGATGTAACCTTCAAGAGTTCCAATCTCTGGTTCAAACATATGCACAACCCATTTACCATCACCCGGGCGGCAAAACGTTATGGAATGACTATCTTCACCAATGAATCCAACAACGCAGTTGTCATCTGTGGGAGGTGCAGAAAGTATCCAGAATTGATATCGCACTCTTTCCCATGGAGGCAAATCAATCTTTTTCAGCGAAATTATATTGAAAAGGAAGCAATCAGAGGAGCAATCGTCTACCATCACCATCCATTCATGAAAGCTCGCACCTATTCGTTTGCCTGAGATATCTGGTATTCTCTTGACACAAAAACTAGCTTCGGATATACTGTAGAAGGTTTGTGTTTTTGAGCGCTTTCCGTGACAAAACATTAGCCAAGGGCAAGGTAGAGCAGCAGGTGGAAAGGAAGTTCTTGACTTGCTTCTGGTCATCTGGAAACCAAAAGAAAAATAAAAAAATTTGCTACATCATTTCAACAAGAAAAGAAAGGAAGGAAGTTGATTTTCACTTATTTTTCTCGATTTTTTTTCCCTTCCTCTTTTTACATTAGAATCAAACAAGGAGGCCTCTCCATTTCCTTCTGTAAGTTCCAAACAAACCAGATTTATTGGAAACTTCTAAAATGAAAAACGAAAGAAGGATAAATTAAGAGAAAGTTATTGGGCTGCCTAGATACCACTAACATTCTTTTTTTTATCTGTCTTTTCTTTTTGGCATAAAAGTTTATGCTTTTTTTTTTTACCAGTAGATTACAAAAAAGTTATTGAAGACAAAATTAAGCTAAAAATAAGATTTTGATGTACTTTTAAGCGGCTTTTTGTTTTATGTGGTTTTGGACAAAATAAAAAAGAATAGTCAAGTAAATTACTAATAATCATTTGAATTTGAAGGCTTGTGCTATACACTAAAATAGTCAAGTAAAGGATTAGAGTGATACCCTCGAATGGCTTTGTATTAGTAGAATTACAGTGTCGAAAGTCTCCACTCGTTCAATCATTTGAATCATCTTAATTTCATTCTCACTATTCATCTTGTAATTTTGGACACATAAAAAAAATAAGAAAAGGGAGCCGAACAAATGGTGTCAACAATTGAATAACGTGTTCATGAAAGAGACGATTCATTGAATTCCTTCTTCCACTTTATTTGCTAATTAAAAGATTCAACAACTTTCAAATTTTCGTTACGTTTTCACTCATAGTCAAACTTCTTCTACTAAGAGTATGATTTCACAACCCAAGATCAACTTCATCTAAAATTACCCAAATCTACTACCCTGTGACCTATAACCACTCACATGCACTTTCATTCCCAAATCTAAAGATCTCTCAACCAAAACATATGACTTCGGATAATCCGATAAAAAAAGATCAAGGGTTGGCCGATTAACATTCTTTTGCAGATAAATCCAATGGGATTTTAACAAATTGAGAGATCCGAATGCCCTTAAAGGTTGTTTTTTTTAACAATACGGTAGGGGCAACCAAAAAAAAATCAGAAAAAAAATGGATGATAGGGAAAATAGAAAAAAAAAATGCTAATTTTAAATTGCACATGAACCAACACACACAAACCATAAAAAACCGATTCAAACCCACCCTTTTCTTATGCAAAAATATATGGATGGTAGAAGAAACAAAAAAAATATGTTATACAGTTAAAATAAAGGAGCCACTTACCCTAATTCTTGTAGTCTCAAACTCGGAAGCATAGTTCGGTGATTTTCAGTGGTGTGGTAGTATTGTCACTAAGGTTGTGAGAGAGGGGGGATGGGGGAGGAAACGAAAGAAGAATGTACACCAAGTTTTGGGAAACCCAAAGTCAGCCTGTGACTTTGGAAATAGCTAAGGTTATAAAGATTGATTTTGGCACTCTCCAAATTGATTTTGGCACTTCTGGTTAGTTTTTTTTAAAATCACCAAAAATGCTATTTGCAAAACCATTGTGTTGATTATGTGCATAATTCTGAATGCCCAGATATATTTGAACGGTCTAGATTTTAAAAAAACTCTTCCAAGGAAAAGTTTAATTTTTTTGGGAAAGAGTTTAAGCGAATCCTGGTCATTTATTGAAGCAATGTACGGCTAGAGATTTGTTGTGTGTTGTATTTTACACAACTGTTGTGTGTGTAGCACTTTTGCAAAATCACTCCCCGGGTTTTATTACCTTTTCAAGTTTCAGACTTTGGAAAATCATACGCCTAATTTTTCGGATTTTGCCCGTGATTTTGCCCTTTGCCTTAGGAAGAAACCAATCCACGGCTAATCACCCAATCAAGTCAGACAACTTCAAATTAGGACCAGATTAGTTTCTCCATAAACTTTCCAAAATTGTTCCCGTATAATCACCCAATCAAGTCACCGATATTCTTCCTCTTCTCTGTAAATCAGTAATTATATTTACCAAAATTCTTCCCTATAATGTCAAACATTGTGCAACCAAATATATAATGTCCATAACGGTAACGGCAAAAGATTGACCAAAAATTTCGTCCATAACTCAATATAATGTCAATCCTAAAATTTCGTTTATTGCCAAAAAAAACTGACCATGTTGAACATCTCAACGGCTAGGATTTATGCAGAGAAATATGTACCAAATCAAACGGCCAAGATTTATGCAGAGAAAATGTGTGGGCCACCACACCGTCGCGAATTGTATTATAGACTAGTAATTGCCCGTGCCTGAAGGCACGATGCAACGCGTTTCAAACACAACTAAAATAGATTACTCTTTTCTACCGTTGACCTCCCCTGCCAAGAAAGCCGTCCTCTCGTCTTTTTTTCATATAAGGTTCAAGAGTTTATATCTAGTCAATTAAGGCAATTGTATTTAAGAAAACTATTAAAATTTACAACAACAAATGAATTTAATTTCTTATTGCTCATGAACGAAATATGAGTAATTGCAGACAATGGGAATGTAGAATTAAATGAGATTTCCAATCGAATTCCAGGCAACCATCAATTAACCAAGTCAATTCCATTCGTCCAACAACTAAACCAAACAAACAAAAAAAGTTAGTAGAATAAAATGATCAAATAGATAGCATATGAAAATCCTCATTATTTTCTTTCCGGTGGGAGGTTCTAGAACAAATAGTGATTGGGATATACATAGAACCCCGCATACATATAAGCTCATTGTTATCTGAAGTTGGTGAAGTCCTAGACCTCGTAGTTGGCCGCCCTTGCTGGCTATGAATTCTGTAATTTGTAACGGAAAAAAAAAACACACACACACCCTCTTCTACGATGCGGCTTTCTTCAAGATTAATCCTTTGAATGTGAGCAATTGGAAAATTGAATAACATCATTTCCTACAATACTACTACTTTCTAGAGAGGCTGCTCAATGCTACGACTTTAAGAAGCTAAAGAACATTACAATCATTTCTCACAAATTCATGCAAAGTGCGAACTATGTATAGAAAAACATAGTTGTGCACTGGATCACTCATGAAGCTATCAAAAGAAAGCTAGAAAATTGCATGATGCTACCAAAGGAAAGCTAGAAAATACCCGTGATTCGCCAGAACGCTCACATAATTCAACGTACGCCAATGTCACTTTTGATAATATATTACCAGCTTGGGCTTAAAGTAGGAGAATGAAAAAGCACACATTAAAATTGGAAAATTTTTAAATTACAAACATGTAATGCATTTAAAAAACTAAACTATTTGCATGACGTTGTTAGATTAGACTCAAAAAAGACAGGTGTAGTTTAGAGATGCTTTCATAGTTTGTCATTCGACTCCGGATAAATTTTAAAACTCAAAAGAAAGGCAAATGATACCCTTGAATTTTGATTTCCATTCTCCACATGGATGACATTGTGATTCCGCTCATCACGGATTACTATTCCAATATTTTTGTCTCAAAGAGGTTGAATCTGAATGTACAAAGTCAGTTGAGAAATGTCAGTAATAAAATAATCAGAAGATTACATATCTATTTGATTCTAAAGAAGTTTAGATAAATGAAATAGTCATACCTGTTCATTTTCATTTCCCATGGCATAAGTTGCGTTTTCTTTCCCTTTATTTGACATTTGTTTTGCCTGAACCGATTCTTGTTTCCATTCGTCCTATAAAAGTAAGGTACGGTGTATTGTCAAAGTTTACGAAAAAAAAATAGTGAATATATATGTATGGAAATGATGGAGGTCGAATAGAGAGACTTGAAAGAGGTCAAACCTTATTCAAAAAATCATACCGGTGCATTTTCCTTTCCCTTGGCAGAAGTTATTGTAAAATTTTTCTACTTGGGGGCCATTGAGCCTTCTTTTTCACAATAGATGTAAGAGGCAGAAAAAAGAACAATATTTTCAAAATCAGACCAATATAACACCACTATGTTAAGCTTTTACACATATCCAAACAGTATCTCAAAATAAACTGAACACATTCAAACTACTTAAACAAAGTATCTCAAAACCCATTTAAAAACCCGTGCCAACAGCAAATCCTTCAAAAGCCAATCGTACCCGTGATCAGGAAATACTACAATCTCTAGTACAGTGGGATACTACACTAATGGTTATTGTTGACATCGCCAACAAAATCGAACAAATGCCAATCGTACCCGTCCCGTGATCAGGAAAAAAAAAAAAGTTTACTCACAAACTCAACCTCAACCTAATGCTTTCTTATCTTCTTTTCTCTTCTTCCCGCAAACAATCATACCTTTGATCAGGTAAAAAAAAACTCATAGTTATACAGTAGAAGTACAACAAAATTCTATCGGTGTCGATCGAGGTTATCAGAGGATCCAAAAAAGCAACCGTTGTGAACATTGGAGACACTTAAGATTGTGTAAGATTTATTTGAGTTATTGTCATCTTTTACTAAAAATTCGATTTGTTTAAATGTAATTTGGGAACAGATAGGTTAAGCCTTAAGTACCTGGTTCCAGTACTTCTTAGTAAAATGCTTTCACAGCAATTGAATGGAGGAAAATCTTGCACGCTTTGGAGTATGTAAAAATCCTGCTGTGAAAAAAGGGCACACACCAACCTATCTGTTTTCATTGATATGCAAAGTTGAAATGAGAACACATATGCCTACTGTGCTTTAAATTAAAATAGGAAGCTTTGATATTCCACGACATGGAAAAAAAATTGGATAGAGAATTCACAGTCAGTAGAGAACAAAGAACTAATTTTCTAAACAACTAATTTTTCGATTCACAACCGCCACAACTGTTTGTTCAAAAAAGGAGAGAACAAAGAGTCATACCTGTGGAGAGAGAACTGGAGAGAGGGTAAGAGTCTGGGAGATAGGAAAGAGAACCAGAAAGAAAACGACCAGGGAGAGAGAGAGAGAGAGAGAGAGAGAGAGAGAGACATTCGTTCACCCAAAATTCGACCTAACCAAAATTTTGTTCAAAATTCGTTATTTTCAACAAATTAATTATTACCAAAATTCGTTCACCAAAAGGCAAATAAATCTTTACCAAAATTCGTAGTCCACCTAACGGCAAATAAATCATTACCAAAATTTGTTCACCCAATCAACGACCCCAATCAACAGCATTATAGCATGTGATTATATTATCTTACCTGATTTATCGCATGTCATTCACTTTGTTTGGTATAACTTTTAGAAAGTTATTTTGAGAGTAATGAGGGATAATGAGTGGAGAGAGATATTTATTAAAAACTGTGCCGAGAGTAAAAAGTTACTCTCAAAATTGTGAACCAAGCGGAGTGATGTATTTTCCAATAACATGTCATTATATTCTCACCCAATCAACGGCAATTTCAAAAATCATTACCAAAAATCTCGTATAAATTAGTCTTTGTATTACCATAATTATAGTCCATAATCTTCGCGTAATAAGCAACTCTAGTCCACCCAATCATTACCAAAAATTCAACTGAAACCATATTGAGCAACTCTCAAACATCGGACGAAATCAATTTGAGCCATTCAATGCCAAGGGTTGAATGAAGGGTGAAGATTTGTGTAGAAAAATGTGTCTTAAGCCAACAGTCAAAAAAATTTGGAATATTTTTTTCGATTGAATTTTGGAGTAATCTAACCGAGCGTAATTGAAGTTTTTTTTGGCGGTGGAATGAACAAAGAGAATTGAAAAAAAACCCGGCCTGAACTGGAAAAAAAAAACGAAGTAAAAAGCCATAAGAATTGAAAAGATCGAAAACGTAGAGAGAGAGAGAGAGAGAGAGAGAGAGAGAGAGAGAGAGACGATTAGGGATAATTGTGTGTTAATTATTAGCATGGCATTGTTCACCCAATTCAACCAATCAATGTTAATTTAGGAAATCTTTCCCAAAACGTTACCAATTTAGGAAATCAGTCATTACAATCAAGTTTTTATAGTCCATAACTGAATATTTTCTACCCAATCATTACCAAAAAATATTGACCATATTGAGCGACTCAATGGCTAAGATTTATGCAGAGAAATGTGTGTTAAACCAACGGTCAAGATTTATGCAGAGAAAATGTGTGGGCCACAACACCGTCGTGAATTGTATTATAGATAAATATACATAATGGTGATAAATTAAAAGGTCAAAAACTTGGTTATGGTAATAAATTTCATCAATAAACTTATGTTTAATCTTAAAAGTGGGTAAAAACTAAAGAGCCTTTCTAATAGTCCAAAGTCTAAACATGTCATAAAATTTTGTTCGTTTGTTGCATAGCCCGCAAGGAGTCCAATTTCGTTCACCCACCTTTCACGAATTGGTGAACATTACCCACCATGTTTCCAGTTTTATTTTGATGATCTAAACGGTTCTCAATCTCTTAGAAAATGAATATAATTCTACTCTTCCTACAAAAATATCAACTCAAATTTAATATTAGTAAGTTCTTGATAAAATCACAATTTTTCAGTTTCGAACTTTGATAGGCATTTGAACTGACAGTCACCATTATCCGATTACGTTGATTTTTTACAAATTTAGTTACAATTTTATGTTCTACAAGATAAACTGTTATAATCATTGAAATAAGACCGAAAACATGATTGGTAATATACACCCACCTAACAAGATTGAACTCGCCCGCAAGGGCATTCTCATACTGGTATGCAGAAAAGAAAGTATAATAAACCGTTTTAGTACATAAATATTTTTTTTATTTGACCCCTTTTATTTTTATTGAAAGTCACTTAGACCCCTTCAACTTCAAAATAGGTACACCCATCAACTTTAGACTGATGTGGAAGGTTAATTTATCCCTTGTCCATAATCTTTCCCATTGCATGTTGTTGCATTTCAGTTAGTGATTAAATTCTTTCTACCGACAGTGGAAAATCTCACTTTTCCACCATCGTCTTTTTCGATCTTACTATGTGTCTATTGTTGATTGGAACCATTCATATTGTAGACCCCACATAGTAGTATATCTACTCAAAAACTAAATTTGATCGGACATCAACATGAGTATCAAAAATTTGAATTTTGTTTTGTAAAATGGGTAATTTATCTTTATTATTATTGACAAAATCAGATCGTCTATTTTATAAACTAAAATTTTAATTTTAATATATCTATCGACTTTCGATCAAGCAGATTTTTTGCATGGCAAACTATATTGCGGGTCTTCAAATACGAACTGTTCAGATTATAACAATAGACGTTCGATGGGACCACAATAGGCGATGGTGGAAAAATGAGGTTTTACACCAGCGGTGGATAGAATTTATTCTCTTTGGGTTAATCCCAACGAGTCCCATTTTCAGTCTCTCTTGTAGAAACTTTATATCCATCTCAAAACCAATTGGCAATGAGTGGAGAGATCCCAAATGTTATTAAGTGATCACTCATTCCACTCCCAAGCAATGTGGGACTCTATTTTCTTTACATCTCTCTCCTAGTAATCCACTGCATAACACACCTTTCTCCTCCCAAGATGTTTTGGTCCGTGCTACGGGATGGTACTTCACAATTCATCGTGTTTCTACGGAAAAAGGCTCCTTTGAAAAACCGATTGGTTGGGAACCATCGCCTTTTGGGACTGTCAAAATCATTTCAGATGGAGCAATGGATAAATTTGGAAACATTGCACTGGGGGTTTAATCCAAGATCACTGTGTTAACCTTCTGGTGGGTTTTCAACGGAATATTGGAGCTTGCTCGAGTATGGCGGTAGAATTGTGGAGTTTGAGAGATGGTCCCAATCTAGCAAAGGATTTTGATTATCATTGCGTTGATTCTCTCTATTGTTAACATTATCCAAGGTCAAGAGTGTGCAGATATCACAGGTCCTAAATGGAAAGTTACACAACGGTGTCGATCAACCACGATTTTCGAGAGGCCAACAAATGCACCGACATTTTGGCCAAGGCAGGTTTGGATCATCCATTTGGCTTTATTTTCTTTTACTATTGCTTCTTCTTGTTTGTCACTTCAATTCCAAGAAGACTTTGTAGATGCTAAATACCCTAACTTATTATTTCTTAATCTAAGTTTCTGAGTTGTTGACAAAAAAAAAAAAAGATAAATCCCGGAGCACAACGTTGTAGAGAAGAAACTAAATGTGGTGCAAATGAAATCCATAACTCTTGCTTTTGTCGCTAGAATTATTGTTGTTTGTACTATAGGAGTAATTAACAGCGGATCACCTATGCCCATAGTAATGGGAAAATGACTACTCAGAACTTATTTTTATAATTAATACTCATCAATGACAAACTAAGCACATTTGTTAATGTTGAAAATATCCTTAGTGGATATTAATTATCAAAACACGTTCTTGCCCGTTATTTTCCTCATAGTAAGACCCCGTTCCGGAAACAAAAATAAATACTTATTTTTTAAGAAGGAAATTTTAAGCTCAAAAATGATGTGCTTACGTAAATAATTTTTCTATCAATATGGATCTTATTTAATAGATCCCATTGCGATCTTTAATACGGTGGAAAAAAAATTGAAAAATTATTTTTCATTTATATTATTTTTGAGTTTAAAAATGTGAAATAAATATTTATTTTTTAAGAATGTGTTCTGAAATGGAGCCTAATTATTCAATAGTCCTAGAGCACAACCACATGGTGCTCTGAACCACTCCATAATTATACATTTACGTGCGTTCATACATTTAATTATAGACTTCGCGAGATTGTGTGATTGTAAAGTGGTCCGGAGCATCACGTAGGTGTACTCCAGAACTACTGAATAAGTGCCACCTATGCCTACGGCCCTACAGTACACATCCCAATTGCAAAATCCACGAAGCCCCTTCCTTATTGCACAACACTGGCCCTCGATTTCCTTGTCCTTGGAAATAAAAAAATAAAAGTCAATCTCTCCTCAATGTTGATAGAATTGAAAACCGTTAGGTGATGGTCGCCACCAACTCTTATTGGTCAGTCCATGAGTTACGTTTTAGTTTTAATAATTGAACTCCCTGCTAGCTAACGATAGAATTAATTCGATTCCCAAAAATTAGCCCTGAAGCCCTTAAACTTTGTCATTTATGCTGAGGGTCCGTTTGATTAGCCTTAGCTATGTTCGTTTGCATGTTTTGGTTTGTTTTAGTTTTGTTTTCCAATCATTACCCTACTCTTTTTTTCAATCATTATCCTATTTCTCAAATTATTACTTTCTCATCTCTCTCTATCTTTCTCCAATTATTACCCCTATTTTCAATCATTACCCTATTTCTCTCTCTACCCACTACCAAAACTAAACTAAACTAAACTCTCAACCAAACAAAGCTAAACTAAACTTTTTTGGTGTTCGCTTAGTAAGAATATCTTAAAAAGTGGTAGAAAGTGTGAACTTTCATATACAACTCTCTAAAGTATGAAAGCTTACTTTATTTTTTCTCACAAAATGTGCAGTGAAATATTTTTATTTTCTTGAGAAAATCAATAACAATTACTCTAACTTCAGTTTTTATCTTCTTCTCTCCACCTTTTCTCTTCTAATTTCGGAACATAATATATAACTTTCTTGCAAGTTTCCTCCTTTTCAAACAAGGATGTCTTATTTTCTCTACTATTTTCTTGCAAAACTTTCATTCTAATCAAACGAATGTGAGAAAAAAAATTTCTTCTCTTTTTTTCCATTTCACTTTTTATCATTTTCACTTTCCATTTTATTTTTCTTGCTAATCAAACGGACCTTAAGTTATCAGAAAATGAAATCACATGGAATCAACTCTGATGGAGCCCCCCATCTAAGTGTGTTGATACTCGTATCAAACAATACAAGAGATTGCAGAAAAAAATTACTCCGTAAAATTTAATAATATATGATGCAAAAAAAATTTTGAGTATTTTTTTATTGGCAGAAAAGATTTTATAAATCTTTGAAAAGGATTACAAAGATTCAACAGATCACGGACATACCAACATATGCCATCCGAAAACCAATCTCAAAGGAAGACAAGAAGCCAAATAAAACACCACAACATATAATGAAAATCGCACACCCGCTAAAACAACCGAACAACCTATGATTGGCAATTGGTTAGATTTGCTATTTTCCAATTCCCAATGTGACAGTGCCCCAATTGAACCTTGGGCAAATTTCGTGTTTGTAAACTGCTCGGAAGATAATCACGAGAGAACTTGCACTCTGTTAACAATGGTGTTCATGCTAATGATTAATTTGGGTATGAAACCAGTTTTTGTTTGTCCAGTATTGTCGTCCAGATCAACCCCATTGAGATCCATGGCTACCTTCTTGCCACATACACCAACTCAATTCACTCACTCAGATTTTCCGCTTGACCAAAAAAAAAATTCACTCACCAAAATTATTATTTTACTCCCGCCGTTACGCTAATACAGCTGCAATAAATCTAATCCCTCCAAAAACGGTTCACATTCACACTTCGATTCCCACCAAAAAGCTTAGGTCTTGTTCTCTTAAGGGCTTTAGGGGCATTTAGGCTCCGTTTCAGAAATATTCTTAAAAAATAAGTACTTATTTTGAAACTTCTCAAAAAAAAAATAAGAAGGGTTGTTCCACAAAACCCAAATAAGCGGCTTATTTCACATTTTCAAACTCAAAAATAACGTAAATGAAAAATAATTTTTCAATTTTTTTGTACCGTATTAAAAATCTCAATGATATCTATCAAATAAGATCCATATTGATAGGAAAATTATTTGCGTAAGCACATGATTTTTGAGCTTGAAATTGTCTTTTCAAAAAATTAAGTCATTGTTCTCCTTTTTTGTGGAACAACCCTTCTTATTTGTCACGACCCAAAACCCACCTTGGAAGTCATGACCGGCCAAGCGGATGTTAAGTCGCCAAAGGCTTGCGCATATTCTAGTTTAGGGATTTCTCGCATATCATTATCATTGTAAACTATATAAGCAAAATATGCGGAAGCGTAGAATAAATAACATATTCCCAGAGCTTCTAAGTGTACAAGTATAATAATTACAAACCATTAGACTAAATAAGATTCTCCACGGTTATTCTAACACCTCGTTCAGCCACAACTTGCTATCTACCTTGACCTGAAAAATTGGAAAATGTTTTCATAAGCCGAAGCTCGGGTGAGAAACGTATACCAAAGTTACAAGTTTGACCATGGAAATACCCCACATTATAAAACATTTCAAAGCAACAATTCAAATATTCATTGAACATCTAGTACATGCATTTTAGCCCGTAAGCTCATTCCTTTGGTCCATGGACCTTTTCATTTCATTACTCTTTCAACTTTTGCAGTTTTGAGCGATAATAGCATTCAACGGAATTTTTGCCAGTCGGTTGGGGAGCTACCCCATTGAAGAGTGGTAAGATATTGTTACCCGGTGATGCCTGGCTGCATCTCCTACCTTATTACTTCATGCCGCTAGTTTCTTTCCACGTCCCCTAGCGCTCGAGACACCGTTCGAATGATTCATATTATCACAAGCATGTACTTCAAGAAGTAAAATTCAAGTTCCCAAAACATATTGCCATGGTCGAAATTAACTGTAACACGAAAGATTTAATAAACAGGCCATCACATGTATTTTATTCAATGTCACCAATTAAATCAAGTAAGAGGATCGAATTCCACACTTTTCAGTAAAAACAAGCAATGGCATTTTATCCCAAAATTCAAGAAAAATACATGTAACCAAGATATGCGCAACTCACCTTAATGTTGCATCTAGCTAACTTGTTGTGAGATCAAACTTTTCTGGAAAGCTTACACCTAACATAAAAATATTGACAGTTACTCACAAATTTACTCTTATTCTTAATCTAATTAAAGTTAGATTAGTATCATCATTAGTACTCAAATCAAAGCATAATTCCTGTAACTCAACTTAGAGTAAAACTCATAATTATTGCGGGCTGTTTTTATAGTTCTAATATGGGAGGAATAGTATGTGATTAACCTAAGTCAGTCAACAACAATCGGAAATTTCAAATTAGGCTTTTAAGGTCCGATTTTTACGGTTGCTTGTGTTCCTACACCAAATTACGGCAGCGAGTCCCGAGCCGAGCTCTTTGCCGGAAGGAGTTTTGCTTGAATAAAAATTTCAGGGCTCGGGTACTGCGTATGCGAGAGGAGAAAAAGATGCGGTGAAAAGGACAGAGAGAGGCCGAAATGGTGTCGAGATGGCCGGCAGCCATGGTTGCCGTTTCTTGGCGATGTGTGCGTTGTAAGAAATTTTGCCCCAAATCTACTTCCTCTATTATAAACAGTATATCTGTCTCTTATTACCAACTGTAAAATAGATTAATATGTGAGAAAGATTACCAATTGAAGCTGTAGAAATCCTCCGGAAAACAAACGGAATGGTAGTCGGTGGATCGATCTCGGCAGAGGAAGTGAAAGGTACAGGAGTCTCTTCTCTTTTAAATTGATAAACTACCTATACTGGACATATATATATATATATATATATATATATATATATATATATATATATATATATATATCGGTGGAATGGAATAAAGAAAGAAACAGGTGAAGGGAATTACTTACACGTGTAATTCCAGAGCACTACTCCGTGCCACGTAATGTGGTGCATGTGTTGGTTCTTGCAACTTCAGTCCGTACACTTTCGAATTTCAGTCTCCGAAAAATTTCAAAAATTCAACACAGTCTAATAATAATTTAAGGGTCATCGTGGCGGTGTCGGATTTTTAAGATAAAATTCCAACATTGCAAAACTCATACAGTGCGTCGGGCGTCGGGTTCCTATTTGGACTACGTGACTATTTTTTTTTTCTTCTTTTTTTTTTTTAATAAAAGAAAAGTCAGGATTTTACATTATTAGACAAAAAATAAGAACTTAAACCCGTTCTGGAACGGGGCCTTAGGCAATTTGTTCTTATTTAATTTTTTTTTTCGTGTTTGTTAGTTTTGCACCAAACTTTTACGGATTATTGATTCTTGACGTGAGAAATCGGAAAATCCATAATTTTTTACTTGTACCCAAATAAATAATTTTAAAAATATAAAAAATAAAGCCCCCCAAATTATTTGAGTAATAGTTAAAAAAAATTGAATTTTTCGATTCCTCACATTGAGATGAATCAATAAATTAACTAGCGCGAAAAAAAATTGAATAAGGACCAAACGCCAAGAAACCCTTAATTAGGAGAACGACACTGTACCTCCCATTCTCCAATTAGATTGGTACGATTTTGCCCAAAACAAAAAAAAAGCCTGGTATAAAAAATGCAGAGCGAAGCAAAAAGGATCTCAGGTGTGTGAAACTAATTTTGAGGTTTTTTGACAGACAAATAATTTCTGGTGTGGCTAACTTCTTTTTCTAGTATATTTTGTTGGATTTTATTCACTATGTGCAACAAGTTTTGTAGTTTATATTCAACTGATTTTAACTTATACATACAGCTGTCCTACTACTCATACATATTTTTTTCATACGATACCCCAGCTATATGTAAAAAATGATACACTATCATTTAAACAAACTTGAGTATACCAAGATAGGATTCTGAGTTTGCTTTTTCCGTAACTTTCGATCATTTTCAACCCAGAATCTCCCTTGATTACACACTATAATTCAGAATAATCCTTCTCATGTCCGAATTGAACGTACCATTTTTTATATCACCCAAAAGTATGCGGGACAAAAGCTTTTAAGAACAAAATACTGAAACTTGAAATTAATTTGTTGTAGAGTTAGCAGACTCTGGTTGGTAGTAAACTAGTCATACTATAAGTAATGCTTTTGCAATGAGGAGAAGTAATGTTCTCTTACCTTGTTTAACTCTTTTGATGCGACTTTTCCTTAGCAGATATGGCGATATCTAATTTATGAATTTGTAAGTTTTTTTCGGGGACTAATTTCAGATTTCCAGTGGCCTACATTTTGTCCCGCGGATCACGAATAGAAATTGGGGTATGTTTACGATTACTATTGTAAGGAACAACTGGGATGTGTGTTTGCTAGGCGTATTTTGGTGTACAAAGAGAAATGGTCTACTTATGAGCCTCAAAGAAGCCTGCGATACTGGATTGACACAGATTTCAACAACAAAAAAAAAGGAACTAGTCTTAACTTACGTACTACTTGATATTAGAAAAAAGTTATGTAGTATCTCTTATTTCGGACAGCATCCTACCAAATGCCTTTCAATTTTGCAAACCAAATAGTTCTTGCAGTCGACAACGAAAGGAACATATCCTTTGTCATGCTTCAGCTTCTTCCATGAATTACCAGGATTGAAGTTAAAGCAATGTGCTCCATTTTCCTAATAATGGCACACCTAGGAGTACTCAATTTTAATATTGTTATATTCGGAATGGTATTGATCTCCAACGACGGACATGAAGAATATACTCTAAGAACTTGTTACTATCATATGCACAGGTTATTTCGTTCTAATTATTTGAGCAGATTCCAAACAGGAATCAGTATGAACGTTGTTAGGAGAACCCAAAGCAATTACTTGTAGCTCTACAAAACCATATATGATCAAGACTAGCACAATGCCCCAGAAAAATTTCTAAAATGCGAGAAGTTGAAAATATGGTGGAGATGAGCTAATCTAATGGGCAAAAAATATGTAGTGCATTGATGCCCAAAACCAAATCCTTCCTTACGTAGGTCTCGCCTCCGAATTCCACTTCGAAATGGTTTTTTGCTTCAAACAACAAGGCATCATGATAATGGACATGGCAGTCGCAAAAGCGAATATGTATTTAGTGTCAAGAAGATTAGAAAAAAAAAACTCCCCGCATTGATGCCCAAAACCAAATCCTTCCTTACGTAGGTCTCGCCTCCGAATTCCACTTTGAAATGGTTTTTTGCTTCAAACAACAAGGCATCATGATAATGGACATGGCAGTCGCAAAAGCGAATATGTATTTAGTGTCAAGAAGATAAAAAAAAAAGCCCCCCAACATTTATCAATCAGAGGCTTCTATCAAGAATAATTAACAAGGTTTTATCCAATCATAATCAACATATATGATCCAACATCTATCTTTGACAACATAGCAATAACCAATTTTGAATATGCTCTGCTAAAGATCCTACTATGTCTTTATGGGCACAACCCACTGTTTTTGTGCAACGTTGCGATCAAGATAAGGACAAGGATAGTGAGTATAGATGCATTTCTCCTCAACATCGAATGCGTACATACTTTCATCGTCTTGCCGCATGAAATATATTGAGTTTCCCAAAGTACCTGATTTTGTGGAGAGCACTGTAACGACCCGGATTTTTGCCCTATTTTTTTTTAAATAAAGAAACTATTTTTAATCAAATAGTCTATAGTAGACAATTAATCATTTAATAGTATAGTTAGATTAAAACCTAGATAAATTTTTGACAACTAAAATTAGTTTAGCAAAATTTTAATTCAACTTGTAAGTTGTAACTATAAATATGTGTGCATATTTTTCTATATTATTCATAATAATAATCATCCCATAATTTATGGGATTTGGTTACTCATCGCTCACCAATCTCTTCCTCTATCTTTATCTTTTCACTTATCTACTTCCCTTCAAACTCTTCCTAAACTATATCTCTCTAATCTCTATAAAACCAAACCCATCTTTCCCATTCTATTTCATTCGGCAGAAAGAGAGCGAGCGAGCGAGAGAGAGAGAGAGAGAGAGAGAGAGAGAGAGAGAGAGAGAGACAAAAAAAAATCTGGAAAAAGAAGAGAAGAAAAAGAAAAGAGGGATCACACCCTTTCAATTTTCGTCCATATCACGTCCCTCTGTTCACAGCCTATTTCTTCCTAGTTGCTCTCATTTTTAGGCCTAAGTTTCTTCACGAATGTTGTAGAGGGCATCGAGAACTTCGATTTCGACCCAAGAATCACCCAAAATGGTCAAGGATTGATAGAGTTATCGGTGTCCAAAGATCAGTGAAATTCTCGGATTTCTGTTTCCTGACAGCAAACAGGACTTATGAAAACCCCCACTTTTCTCCTAGTTCGAATGGTTTTCGGGCTTCGACTTCTTCACAAAAATTGTAGAGCGTTTCAAGATCTTCGCGTTAGACATAAGAATCATCTAGAACGGCAGAGGTTTGATCAAGTTATTACAGTCCAAAGTTGCTGCTAGAATACCGATCTTTCGCTGCTAAACGAAAACCCACCGGATTCCACCGAATCGCTTTGTTCGGAATAAAGGTAGATTAATCTTTCTCCTACCTCTCCCTAAGTATATTAATGTGCTAAGATGTTAGTTTTTATGATTAAAATCCAAAAGAATCGAAATTAGAATCGAAGGAACGAAACTTAACTTTTCTGGAAAAAAATAAAAATCACTGTTCACTGTTCATAAGCGTGGTTACTATTCATTTTTTTAATTTTATTGTTCATACCGATTGGTTTTAAAAAAAAAAAACCTAAATTACAGTTTTCCCCCTTGACTATTTTAGTATAGTGTTTCGGTCCAAATTAGAAAATACAAGTTATGTTTACAAAATGATTAAGCCCCTGGGTTTACTAAAATAGTAGAATCTATGTCCTAGTCAACAATATGTTTTAATTAAATGTTGTATTGGTATAAAAAAAATAAGAAACAATCTTTATGATAATGTCTTTATATTATTTGACCCTTATCTATTATATTAGTATTATAAGAATGTATTTTACAAAGATAACAATATAAACCTAGGCTTATTATTATTTGAATAGAATTATTATTATTATTATTATTATTATTATTATTATTATTATTATTATTATTTTTGAGATAAAAGTTTCTTGTTTTATTATTAACTTGTTGGTCACACAAGACTAAGGGCAACGGCCCATTCATAAAAAGTTACGTGATTTCTACGCTTATTATTTATTTCAATTATCATTGTGATTATTTGTATATTGCTCCGACACTTGATTTATATGCTAGATTGGACCCTAGAGACATGTGGTGGTATGCGAATAGATTTTATCTAGACGATGCTAAGTTGATGGAAAAATGGTAAAGTGTTGAAGTTGTGAGATTATGGATTTTGATTTGGCCATGGATAAGGGTGACTTGCGGGGCCCAGTGATGATATAAGGGTGACCTGCGGGGCCCAGTGATGATATTTTGGTGACCCTAACGTATGGTATGCCATGGGAAGTTCCAAAGGGTAATCGTGCCTTGCAAGGCCAGCAAGGGGGATTGTCCCATGACACGATCATAGTTAGTGGCTTAGGAATGGTGGCGACCCTAACGTATGGTACGCCATGGAAAGTTCCAAAGGGTAATCGTGCCCCCTGTTATGGTCCTAAATGAATTCATACGAGGTACATAACTTAGGTGAATTCATTTAGAACCCCGTGTGCAAGACAAACAAGGGGGGGATTTTCCATGACACGATCATAGTTAGTGGTATGGGAGGAAAGGATCTCGTGGATGAGATCTTAGATCTCACATAGGGTTAATGGATAGTAATAAATTGGTTCATGTATGAAATCTCTGCTTGGCTCTTCGATTCAATATTGTCTTGTACCTGCTAACTGTAAAATAAGAGGGGTGGTTGGGTTGGATTATTCTACTGGGTGATTTATCACTCACAGAGACGTTTGTATCCTGGTAAATCATTTACTTCGGCGATCAATTTGCCAGAGGGCGCAAGATTCAATGGAGGGGATTCCATGAAGGTGCAGTTTGACGCGGAAAAAATATCAGGAATGGAGATCAAGTATGCTCAGGATTCGTGTCAAGCCTAGAGTCAGCTCTAAAGTTAATGTATTTGAATCAGTAAATTTTCTTAAGATTGTTATAGCTAAACATTTATTTTGGAAAATCATATTTATTTAGCAAAATTTTCCTAAAGAATTATTTTATTTTGCTTCCGAAAAATCGGGGCGTTACAAGCACGAGATGCAGTTGGAAGCTTGATTGATGAAGAACGTGCAGTCTCCTAGCTTCTCCACCTTCACCCACTCTAAAACGGACAAGTCCAACTTGAAAATATCTATGTCTCGGATTTTCCTCGATGATGCTCCAAGCATAGACATATTAACTAGAAAGATCTCTTCACAAGATTCAATAAGCCATGTGAACGAAAGCAATATTTCTGGTACTAATGGTGATCCTAGTGTCCTGTTATCTCTTAAGACGTGCCTCACTTCAACCCTGTGATCCACAATGTCCAATATCACAAGATTACCTTCTATGCCATGGAAGTAAATTTCACCTTTGCATATGTGTAAGTATTAAGAGATCCAATTTCTGGTTCAAAAATATGCTCAGCCCATTCACCATCACTCGAGCGGCAAAACGTTATGCATTGTCCGTCTTCACCGACGAATCCAACAATGTAGTTGTCATCTTTGGGAGGTGTTGAAAGTATCTAGAACCGATGTCGTACAAATTGCCATGGGGGCAAATCAACCTTTTCCAGTGAAATCATATTCAAAAGGAAGCAATCAGAGGAGTAATTGTCTACCATCACCATCCATTCATGAAAGCTTGCATGTATTCGTTTTCCTGAGATATTTGGTATTCTCTTGACACAAAAACTCGTTTTCCTGAGATATTTGGTATTCTCTTGACACAAAAACTAGCTTCGGTTGAAGGTTTGTGTATTTAAGCGCCGTCCATGACAAAACATTAGCCAAGGACAAGGTAGATCAGCAGGTCAGTAACGGTCATCATTTAGCCCGAAGGCCTGTGGACCGCCCAAAGCCCGCACGGTCCATCGGGCTTTTACCCGGCCTGTAGTTTGTAATGGGCGGGCTTGGGCCTATAAATTTTTACTCGGCCCACCCTAGGCCCGCCCTGTAAGCCCGCCCGTGGTACCCGCCCAATAGCCCGCCCACGGGCCCACCCATTAGCCCACAATCCCACAAAATCCTTTATTTCTTCCCTTGCCGAAGGAAATTTAAGCCCGCCCAGCTTTTGGCCCGCTAGCCCATCAATTGGGCTAGCCCATGAGCCGGGCTTGGGCTTCAATTTATGGTAGGTAGCCCGGCCGGCAAAAAAGTAAAAGCCCGATCGGCCCGGCCCATGAGCGGGCTTGGATAGTGAGTTGGCGGGCTGGGCTGGCCCGATGATGACCCTTAAGTAGGTGGAAAAGAAGCTCTTGGCTTGAATCTGGTCATCTGGAAGAAAAAACTATTGCCGCATAGTTACAACAAGGAAAGTAATAAAGAAAAATTGATTTTCAGTTCTTTTTCTTATTTTTTTTTCCCTTCCTCTTTCTACACTAGATATCAAACAAGGAGGCCTTTCTGTTTCCTTCCTTAAGTTCCGAAGTGTTAAAACTGTGGCTCATAGAGTTCTAGGGCAACGCCCCCCGCGGTACTGTTCGGTCCGTACAAGGGTATTTTTGGGATACAGACCAAATCTGATTAGGGTTAGAATAGAGTAGTTATAAATACTCTATGTTGTAAACCCTAATTCGTTACTGTGATAATAAAAGAACAGCAGCCGCTCTCGCTCCCGTGGACGTACCCAGTTTTGGGAAACCACGTATATCTCTGTGTTTATTCTTTACTGTTTACCACTCGTAAATCGTGTGCGTGTGTGTCGATCCTAACACGAAGAAACCGGGAGGATTAGGGTTTTGTGGGATTGAATTTGTTGGGCGAGTCTTCCTTGGTCTATTTGTTTTGTTTGGGTTTTGTAGTATATCTGGGTTCCAGGTGGGCTAGATTGTATTATTTTTGAGCTCCCGTATTAGACTTTATGGGCTGGGCTTCGGCCCTTGTGATATACCATCCAACTTTTTGTTGAATTTCCTTTCTCCTCTTCTCGTTTTTAATAAAATTTTGCCTATAAAAAAAAAGTACCCAAAAAACTAGATGTGTTTGAAACTTCTAAAATGAAAGAACCAAGAAGGAAATATATTAACAGAAAGTTATTGGGCTGCCTATAGGGGTGCTAATTGAGCCATGCAAACAAGCCAAGCACAGGTACCGGTATGGCTGAAGCAAGCAAGCTTGGTTTGACTCATTATTACATATTTTCAAGCTTGGCTTGAGCTTAAAACTTTTTGAGATTTGTTCAAGTTCAACTCGAGCTTGAAATTTATTGTTCGTAATAAGCTCGGCTTGGCTTCTGAAATATGCAAACCAATCTCTAGCTTTCAAGTATATGAGCTTAAACTCATAAAATTTCGAGTTTTCAAGCTAGACTCGTTAAGTTACAAAATGAAAGGGGGTAATTTAAAGCCATAAAAAAGAACTATCATCATTAATCTAGACAAAAAATTCATAAAACATAAAATTCAATAACTAGCTACATTCATTAAATTAAAAATCCTCAACCCCTTAAATTTCCATATCTCATATAGGATATTGCCTATTTGGATGCAATGGTACTATAAAACTAGTAAAAATATTCATATGAAAGGGCGATGCAAATATTATATTTTGAGATATTTATTATTCTACCCCTATATTTGTAACATTTATGAAATGATCTCTTTGTTCATGAAGTTATCAAGCCAAATGCTCATGCTTGGCTTGAATTCATAAACAAACAAAAAAAAGCCGAGATTGAGCTTGGCCTTTTCCTTTTTAAACGAGTTTGAACAAGCCAAAAGCTGAGCCGAGCTCGAGCTGTTTGGTTCCAAATAACATTGTTATCCATTTTTTATCTGTCTTTTTTTTTTTTTTTGGCTTAAATTTAACGTCATGTAATCTAACACTAACCAATGTTCTGAACTTTTGGTGGAAATACACTATACTATTTTCGTAGCATCATATTGTTTTGTTCAAAAAAAGAGCATTATCCTGCACAATTGTGTTAAAAAAATTAGTAAAAGAAAGTAGCATAAGCTGAAAAAATATACCCTCGGATCTAAACAATAACAAGTTATAACGTGTAAATAAATTTGTCCATCCTGTCACACATACATGGAAAAGGAAAAGCTACAGTTTCCTTTCTTATGATGTATTTTTATTTTGCGTTTTATTTTAGGCGGCTTTTCGGACTCAATAAGAAAGACAAATAAGTGAACCATTTGGTGCAAAAGGAGCCAAAAGAAGAAGAAGGTGATGTTATTATTATTACAAAGAAAAGTGTAGTACTCCGTAGTATGTAGAAAGGGTGAGAACATATTTGGCATATGAACATGAACAGAAAACACATGATGGACTTTGAAAATTAAATCAGAAATCTGTCGATAGAGCTTCACTACACCCAAAGAAAGAAAGAAAGAAAGAAGAAAGACACGAGGGGAACAGCGTGCGTACCTTCGTTAAAACTGAGAGGATTGCCCAAAATTGCTCTTCTCTTCGGTTAGGACCGGCCCAAGGTAGTTGGATGCCCTAGGCCGAGTGATGAAATAGTGCCCTACATAAATTTTCTAATTTAAAAACAATAAACAAAAATTCTTTTCTATATATAATTTTCAGTCATACTATTCAACATGGTAAATATTTCAGCCTTAATGACTTGTACGGTTGCAATAATATTCGTAGACTTAAGTTTGAATTACAGCAATCCCAATTTGTGTGATAAGAGGAAATATTTTTTGGCAAAAAGACACTACAAAAAAGTATCTTACCAAGATTTGAAGCTAGACAACTTATGTAAAAAAGCAAACACTTTACTATTGAACCACTAAAGGAGTTTGTATTATAATTACACACAAAATATATATACTTATCTAAGAATGAGTGCCCCATTGTTGGCCCAAAATGTGGAGGCCCAAAATGTGTAGCTACTATCCCCTTATTTCTATTGGTAAGATAATTCTTATTTTTATTAGAAGAATCACTCCGGAAACAAGGCCAAGGGATCGAGTTGTATCCTTGAGAGCCTAATGAACAAAACTAAGGATATTTAGGGCCCGTTCCAGAAACCTTCTTATTTTATAAGTACTTATTTTAGAGTTTTGTTCCACAAAATCCAAATAAGCAGCTTATTTCACATTTTCAAACTCAAAAATAATGTAAATTGTAAATGAAAAATAGTTTTTCAATTTTTTTGCACCGTATTAAAGATTTCAATGAGATCTATCAAACAATATCCATAGTGATAGAAAAATTATTTGCGTAAGCACATAATTTTTGAATTTGAATTTGAAATTGCCTTTTAAAAAAATAAATATTTATTCACCTTTTTGTAGAACACACCTTATTATTAGACAAAAAATAAGTGCTTAATCCGGTTCTGGAACGGGCCCTTATAATGTTTTGTTAGATATTCGAATTCTATAAGGAAACCAAATACTACAAAACACAAAAGGAAACGAGGAGAAAAGAGGAAGGCCAAATTACACTTATATCTCTATATTGTTAGCTTTCCGAACTCTGGACGGAAACCAAATGCGGAGCATTATAAGGAAAAAAAAAACGGGGAAAAAAAGAGGAAAGGGCAAATTATAGTGACATCCCTTTTAGTTTATATACTATATAGTTTCCCCTCTGGTTTGAATAACTACAGTCTCCAATAATTAGAAAGATGCATTTTGATTCTTGAATAGCCCCTCCAGTGCAAGTGGAGTGAAGTTGGTTGGCGCCTCCCTTGTACTCTCATGCATATAAGCAAAGTTTAATTTCCGTAAGCATCCATCCCTCTCTCCAAGTTCCCCAAGATAGAGTAAATTAGGTTTAACGAATGGTAAAAAAAAAAAGCCCCTCCAATATTCAAACCTGTATTTGAAAAAAATAAAACTATCGTAGAATTCCAAGGAAAGGTTAAATCTTTTGTATAGAGGAAAGTTACAAGAGATGTCCAATATAGGAATATATTTATAGAGTGCAGATTTTCTCAAGTCCATTTTTCGGTTTTGCTTGGCCATAATGTGAGCCCACCCTGGTAATAGGGACCACTGAATTTGCAGAGTGCTCATTGAAAATATCAATTATACAAAGAAAGAGAATTTGTCGTTGATAAGTGCCAAAATATACATAGTTTGGCCCTTCAATCTATATTTATTAGTTTTTTATATTTCTTAACCGATTTTTATTATGTATTTTTATGTTTATAGGTTGCTCGAGCCCGTAATCCGAGACATTTGATAAAAAGAAGATTTTATAGAAGTTTAGGGTTCAAATGCGAAATAATTCAAAATTAAATGGTTCATTTATTATTTCATGAAGTTCAAAGGGCCTTTGTGCGATTGAAGTCTTTTTTTTTTTTTTTTATCCGATTGAAGTCTTCAATACCTATATAAATAATTTAACCTACGGGTGAAGTGGGGTCTGGGCGTGAAAAAGAAAAAAAGCTGCGTACAAGCTTGAGAAAAAACAGACGACAGAAGCAGAAACGAAGAACGGGGTGCCGAGTCCGCCGACTGCCATCAATATTGTTTACTTTTAAGTTTTGTTAAATTACTCGCACACACGCACTCAGGTAATTGGTTTTAATTTTTGTTTTTAATAAAAGTTATTCACTGGTATTTGAATAGTTGATATTTTTCAATTTATTTTTCATCTCGCCCAATAGAAGCATGTTTCAAGTTAGGATTTCTTTTATTTTATACGCAATGATTAGTGAGTAATAGTATAGGCAGAGTCACGGGATGATTAGCACATTGTGATCAGTTTGGGCACTGCTCCTATTTTTAAACAATACAAGAAAAGCAATTTTAGGTTAATAAAGAACATTCGTTAGACGAATCCGGGCCCCATGTGAACGGGGGAACGGGGATCCAAAATCCATTCTTCGCTGCGCATGGGTGAAGGACAACCATAAGGAGTCGCATTTCTCTGGGTATCTTTTTCTCACTTAAATTGAACATTTTAAGACGACTGTACCTCCTTTAAATTATTAAATTATTCGAAAAGAACAATCAATTTCTCAGGTTTTAGTTTATCTCAATCAATCGACAAGGGGTGGCTATCTAAGAGCCAATTTAATGAGTAACAATCCGAGTTTTTAGTCAGCACACATCACCATCCGGAGTGGTTAGTGGATTCGATTCCGGACTTATCGGATATTGTGCCACGTCGGTTTCCGCTCCACGATTAGAATAACCCATTAATTTAGGACTAGAAAACTATCGAGCGGTCGTACACTAGCAAATCGCCCATGCTTTTAAGACACTCCTGACCAAAATCTCATTTGTTTGCAAACGTTTATAGCGTCTGCATACATGTGTCGGTTGCACACATCAGATTAAGGGGTGTTCGGATAAATAAGCTAAAGTGGCTTATTTTTTGTCGTTATTCAAATTTTTTTCCTATCACTTGGCTTATTGTCAATTTTTTGGGGATTATTGCATCCTCATGACGAGAGGAATCTAAAAAGTAAAATTTTTTGACCGAAATCCAATTTTTTTTGAATAAAGACGAAACAATTGCTTATTGGCCTTTTTTTTTTTTGGGTTTGTTTGGCTCATTTTTGGCGGGAAAGCCAATGACTTATTTAGGAGAACAAGCCCTAATTGCACATGCCTACTCGGCTATACCCCAGGTACAAAACGTTTGCAGACTTCTATACCATTTCAAATCTCAAAGGAGGACATTGGGGGATGTGAGAATGGGGAAAAATCAACAGATAAATCTTTTTTCCTGCGTGCTTGAAATTATTTTAGTTCTTTTCATTTATGTTGCAGTAAAAAATGCTCCCATGGAATAATTTTCTTTTTTACCACCCATATGAGTTTTCTCCTTGAGCCACGTCATCGCCACATAAGCCGGCAGTTAACCACATCACCAAGGATAACATTGAAAGTCATCTTATAATCATAAGCCGCCAGTTAACCACATCACCAAGGATAATATTGAAAGGACACAATTCATATGAACAACTTTACAGAGACAGTTTTGTAAGGATAAAAAAAACTATTACTCCTACTTATGAGGTAACTTTCCGTATTGGTCCCACATACACGACCTATACAGAAACAAATTTTCCGCTTACCAAGGGTACCTAGTGGGATTGGGATCCCGAAAAAAAAAGGAAAAAGAAAAAAGAAAAAGAAGAGGAGAAGTGTGTGTATATAAATAAAATTTTCAATCGTTGACCGGTCATAAACACAATCCAATGGTTGTAAAAGAACGCGAAATTTGGAATCCCTTACCTGATCCGGAGTGTGTGTATATATAAGGCTTTAGTTTGAGGGTCTTTTATATTCATAGGAGTCGACTCTCCTCCTACCTTCAACCACCGTTGTTCTTCCACGTAGCGAAGATCGCTGCTTTATAATAAGCTATATATGTACGTTTACTAGCACAACCTGAAACCAAAACTGGCTTTGTTTTATGTGTACGTTTCTTTGTAGTGTTCCGTGCTCTCTGAATTCATGGGTATACTCATTGTTGTTTAAATCCCATAAAACGTGACATGTATTGTATGTTCGATAGTTGAGAGATAAAGTAGATATGTATTGTATGTTCGATAGCTGAGCGATAAAGTAGGTAGATATCTCTAAGCGTATATTGAATTAAATTAATCATACCAATATGGATGCAATGGGGCATCACGTATGCTACAATTCGGTTGGTTAGAGGATTAATCGAGATAAAATCGATACTTATTCTATGTATATAAGTAAATATTCTTACAAGATTCAAGGTGAAAAATGCCCCCTTTTTTTGTGTTGTATTAGAGAACCTAGTTTGGTTGTGAAAACAAAATTTGGAATATTTTGTTAGATTTTATTCAGTATGGGTAACAAGTTTTGTAGTTTATATTCAACTATTTTTAACTTATGCATACAACTGTTATGCTATTCATACATTTTTTTTTTTTCATACGATACCCTAGCTATAAAACGATACACGATCATTTAAACAAACTTGAGTATACTAAGATAGGATTCTGAGTTTGCTTTTTCCATAACGTTTGATCATTCTCAAACCAGAATCCCCCTCGATTATACATTATAATTCAGAATAATCCTTCTCATGTACGAATTGAACGTACAATTTTTATATCGCCCAAAAGTATGTGGGATAGAAGTTTTTAAGAACAAAAATACTGAAACTTGAAATTAATTTGTTGAAGTAATTAGCTTACTCAGGTTGATAGTAAACTAGTCATACTATAAGTAAATAAGTAATTCTTTTGCGACTTTACCTTAGCAGATATGGCGATATCAAATTTCTAAATATGTAAGGTTTTTTTGGGAACTAATTTCTGATTTAAAATTTTGTCCAGTGGATCACAACTAGAAATTGGTGTATGTTTACGGTTACTATTGCAAGGAACAATTGGGATGTGTGTTCGCTAGGCGTTTTTTGGTGTAACAAAGAGAAACGGTCTACCATGAGGGGTGGGATTGCAACTATGGGGACTAAGTTATTAACTTGGTGGTAGTTATCTAGCTATTAGATTCTATTTCTTTCCCATGCCCGAAGTATCCAATTTTTTAGGAAAACAGAGTCCTTGCGTTCGATAAAATGTTATTCTATTACTTTATTTATGGAGTATCTGATTGCTATTGTTTCAGAAGTTCATATGTTAAAATATCACCTACGTTGGCCCATCAAGAGGCTTATACGACGGGGCAGAAATTCTCATTGCCTTCTAGCAATGATTGAGCCTCGCATGGTTTCTTTCCTTTTTTTTTACTTTGATGACAATGCCTTCATGTATTTTTTGGTACTTTTTCTTTCCCAGGCCTTTCGAAAGAGAACATGAAATGAAATATACGACAATACCATCGAACATGCATCGCCCTATCAAAAGGATTATATATGTGAAGGGCGAAATTGCTATTAGATACTTATCGTTCTGTTACCTGATCCTTTTTATATTTTGTTTCCAGGCACTTTGCTTCAGTGATAACTCTCTTGCTCCCAATATGGCAGATGATGCCCAGGGAGAAATTGAAAACTCAAAGGAGTTGGCAAAAGTAGTACTAAATAGAGACTGGGCTGCCCTTCCAACTGAGCTTCTGTGTTTGGTTCTTCCTCAACTCTTTCTTCGCGATGTCAAACGCTTTCATAATGTTTGTAGATCATGGCGAGATACTCCCACTCCATCAGTACAATCTCCAGTGCTTATGTGCATTGGGAATGATAACACGAGATGCAAATTCTTCCACCCACTCTACAAAGACTCTTACACCATGTACATTCCTGAATTATTCGGTGCAGTACCACGGTTTTCCAAAGATGGCTGGCTGCTTATGTCCAGAGGCAAGCACTCAATTTTTTTCTTTAATCCATTCACAAAGGCATTGATTAACTTGCCTGATTTACCTAACATGTACGATTTTGGAGGGATAACATTCACGTCCCCTCCGACATCGTCCGACTGCATGGTTTTTGGCATTAATGTCTATTTTGATGAGAGGTTTTCCATATCAACCATTTGCCGTGGAGAAGAAAGTTGGCGGGTATTGCATGGTGAAAATAACTCGCCCTTTTTTCTCTCTCACTGTAATCCAGTCTTTCACCATGGAGAGTTCTATTGTTTGGGTCAAGATGGGAATTTGGGAGTCTTTAATCCAAATGAAGACTATTTGAGAGTCCTTGACAAGCCTCATAGGCAACTAGTCGATCCCGACCTCACACACGAGCGCAACTTTTTGGTGGAATGCAATGGGAAGCTACTATCAGTGTCTATGAGTTCCATGGGGGAGTTGATATCTGTTTCAAAGTTGGATAGTGTTGAGATGACGTGGCATAAAGTTGACAGTTTGGGCGACCAAATGTTATTTGTAAGCAACACATCATCTCTTTCAGCAAAGAGAGTGGTACAAGGAATGGAGAACAAGATTTATCTTCCCAAAATCTATGAAAAATGTGGGGTGTTCTATTCTCTAGCCAGTCGTTTGTTTCAAACATTTGGAAATGATTTCTCCCGTAAGGATTGGTATAGGACGGGGGAGCTCTTGAGTTGCTGTTGGATTGAGCCAAAAGCTGATACTTCTTATTCCAAAGAAGAACTCAACTGGTTTGAAGACGCTTAATTAAATCTTGGGGTGGAGTAATTGAACACAAGAACTTCTCCTCATGGCGTTTAAAAGTAGCAATATTTTCGTTTACACGTGTTCTTATTCCAATTTTTTAAGTCTCTATGTACTCTGATGAAATTGTTATTCTCTGTGGGATGGAACGATGGCACTATTTGGTTGAGGAGCTCTTTAATTGTTGTTGATTGAGCCAAAACCTGCTTACTTATTCATATGAACAACTTAGGTTAGTCTTAGTTTGAAATTCTTGGGCAAGTCTTAGCTTGTAAGAAACTCAACAAAGTTTTATTGATCTTGTTTTAAGGTAAACAGTTTATTAGATTTTGTCTCATCTTGGTTGATTATAACTTCCAAAATTAATATGTGAGGGGTTGTTTTTAATGTTGTGTTTGGATTATTGTATACCTATACTTTTTGAACATTGAAAGTCATCTGAATTATAATGACATAATTAATAGAGACGATTTTGAAACTTGATGGGTTTTATAAGGATAAAAAACTATTACTCCTAATAGGTAATTTTCCGTAAAAAAAAATAAAGGAAAAAAGAAGAAGCAGTTTCACTCAGCGAAGATCACACCTTTCTAATAAGGAGTATAGGAAAGAGGAATTCAATTTCGTTCTCCTCTCTCTCTCTCCCTCTCTCTAACTTTTCTTTTATCTGCCTTCTCTCTACAAACATCTGGTAGGGTTTCTTGGTAGAGGCTAGAGGGGCTTGGGGTTGCCGCCCCACCCCACCCACCCACCCACCCACCCACCCACCCCTCCATCACCGGCCGTCCACTTCCTACTATGAAGGGTTGTTGGGCCGCTTGGTGGGATCATCCGGCGAATAAGCCCCCAGAACTGGAGCAGTGGTTTGTCTGGTGACGTGATTACGGTTGGGGTTCATTTGGCTGAGAGGAACAAGAATTTGGGCTCAAAACAAATTTCGAGCAGTCTGTGGTGGTCTCTATCCCTCTCTTTCTCTCTCTCTCTCTCTCTGGGCTCAAAGTAAAACTTCACCGATTGCAAAACCTGGTACACCCAGGTCAAAAACGAATACGATTGGGTCACTGGGTGTACAATGAGCTCTCCTCCACGAGACAACAATGGCGACACAGCGACTGTTAACGAAGCCGCCGACCTTCTCTTGAGCGATTTTACGTCGTCGCGTTACCCGTGTACATCGAGGCCGCAGACGACGGCGACGCGATGGCGCCGCCATTATTGTGAAAGAAGATGTGGTCGAGGTGACCGGGTACTCGCTATTGTGGCTGATTGGAGAGAGAGAGAGGGAGCAGGAGGTTGCGCTGAAAAAAGAAATTAAGTCCAAAACCTAAATTTAACATTACAATAGGTATATTTGTCTTTTCATTTGTTTCCGTTCAAGTTTTTAACGGATTTTCCCAAAGGGGTGATATTGATGAGTTTTAAACTTAAAGGAGTTATATTGACAAAACGTGATAGTTGAAGAGGTGTTCTTAAAAATAACCTTGAAAATATCAACTATACAAAGAAATAGACTTTGTCGTATACTAGCCTATTGCCCATGCCTTTAAAACACTCCTGAGTCCTGACCAAAATCTCAACGTTTGCAGACTTCTATATATACCATTTCCAATTATGTATTCATTCATCCTGATATTCAAATCTCAAAGGAGGTCTTTGGGGGAAGTGAGAATGGAAAAAATTCTTTTTTTCTGCGTGCTTGAAATTACTTAAGTTCTTTTCGTTTATATATGTTGCAGTAAAAAAGATGCTCCCATGGAAAAATTTTCTTTTCTTACCCAACCATGTACTGTCCTTGAGCCATGCCATCGCGGCATAAGGCGGCAGTTAACCACATCACCATTTTTTGTCAACGAGTTGACAGAAAGGATAATATTGAAAGTCATCTAAATTTTACAAGGACACAATTGATATGTACAACTTTATGGAGACAGTTTTGAAACTTGATATGTTTATGTAAGGATCGATTAAAAATACCAAGGGCGATAAATGGGGCAGATTTGGGCTAAAATAGGCACGTTGTAAGCGGGTTGGATCTTTAATGGGTCATTGACCCATATAGACTCATTAATTATGAGTCTAATTACACATACCTAACCCGACTCATTTATTTAAAAGCAAACGCAACCCGCCAATTAGCCCAATTACAAACTCTATACTAAGATTTAATATGACTAAAATATCAATGTACACTAAAATGACTATATTACCCCTGTAAATTTAAATGACTAAAATGACCATACTATCCATCTACTACTAAAATGGCCAAATTAATTAATTTTTTCGTTACGTAGTGGGAGTAACATGTCGCTAGCTACCGTGAATTTTTTAGAACGCCTGAAGCGACAATATAGGAAGTGAGCTAAAAATTGGATAAGATATTATTCATCACGGAAATCAACCAAGCAACACGAGAGAGAGAGAGAGAGAGAGAGAGAGAGAGAGAGAGAGAGAGAGAGAATTTGGATGATTTGGAGAGTATAGGGCTTTTGGTTTATGTGAGAGAGCCGGAGAAGTACACACGAGAGAGGGGAGGAGAAAAGGGAGGAGAAAAATGAAAACTCTTAAATGCCCTTGCTTCTTTCCCATTTCCTCCCCCACTCATCTCCTATCCCCTCCAATCCTAAATTTCAACCCAAATCCCCTCCAAACTAACCAGCACCCCCTTCGGCGAAATGAAATTTCAGTTGACAAATATCATCATCGAATAAAGAAACTGAGGTAGAGCATCACCAACATTATCTCATTTAATTGTTCCATAAAATATCCACCACGTATACAAGGATATTATCTTGAAAAGCATAAGTGAGCAAAGCATCTGTTCTTATCGATCCAACGGTCCATGAGAACTGCAAAGCATCTGTTCTTATCGATCGAACGGTCCATGAGAACTCCATGTGACTCCGATCAAGATGGCTCTTGCACCGATCGCTTTGTCTCTTCGCACCGCACAAGACTTACGGATCAGATTGATTTTTTGGAACAGATTTGAGTTGCTGCAAATTTTGGTCAGAACCGGAAAGAACAGTGCATCTAACTAGCTATACACACGCGTACTGTGGACGGCGTGTGATGGCTTGTGGGACCTCCGTCCGCGATGGGTCAAGTAGCATTCAAGGGAAAGACTACAATATACACCCTTTATTTGGGTGTGTATCGTATGCACCCTTCAAAATGTTATGAATTGTAGAGAAAATGTTACGAATCGTATTGTTAAAATGTTACGAATCGTATAAAGGTTACGAGATGTACTAAAATGTTATGAATCATAATGAAAATGTTACGATTCATATTGCTCAAATGTTATGAATTATAGAACAAAAGTTACGAAACATACTAAAATGTTATAAATGAACCTTAAAATAGGTGCATATGGTATACCATTTTAAGGGGTGTGTATTGTAGACTTTCCCAGCATTCAAATCATTTGGCTGAGAGGAAAAAGAATTTGGGCTCAAAACAAATTTCGAGCAATCGGTGGTGGTCTCTATCCCTCTCTCTCTCTCTCTCTCTCTCTCTCTCTGGGCTCAAAGTAAAACTTCACCGATTGCAAAACCTGGTACACCCAGGTCAAAATCGAATACGATTGGGTCGCTGGGTGTACAATGAGCTCTCCTCCACGAGACAACAATGGCGACACAGCGACTGTTAACGAAGCCGCCGACCTGTTCTTGAGCGATTTTCCGTCGTCGCGTTACCCGTGTAACATCTGGGACCTCTCCACTCATTGCCATTTGGTTTTGAGATGGATATAAAGTTTCTACATGGTATCAAAGCGGGGCCCATTCTACACCACATTTTATAAATATTCACAATCCACACTCCGCGATGACAGACCAGTGAAAAGGCTGCACGATGATAGGACCCAAAAGTGGCCACACGTGACAGACCTCGAAACGCAGCTGCACGTGAGGGGGGATGTTAAGGAAATGAATCCCACGTTGTTTGGGAGTGGAATGGGTGATCACTTAATAACATCTGGGATCTCTCCACTCATTGCCAATTGTTTTGAGATGGATATAAAGTTTATACACATCGAGGCCGCGGACGACGGCGACGCGATGGCGCCGCCATTATTGTGAAAGAAGATGTGGTCGAGGTGACCGGGGGTACTCGCTATTGTGGCTGATTGGCGAGAGGGAGAGAGGGAGCAGGAGGTTGCGCTGAAAAAAAAATTAAGTCCAAAACCTAAATTTAACATTACAATAGGTATATTTGTCTTTTCATTCGTTTCCGTTCAAGTTTTTAACGGATTTTCCCAAAGGGGTGATATTGATGAGTTTTAAACTTAAAGGAGTTATATTGACAAAACGTAATAGTTGAAGAGGTGTTCTTAAAAATAACCTTGAAAATATCAACTATACAAAGAAATAGACTTTGTCGTATACTAGCATATTGCGCATGCCTTTAAAACACTCCTGACCAAAATCTCATTTGTTTGCAAACATTCATAATGTCTACATACATCGGTTGCACACATCAGATTGCACGTGACTTTCAACGTTTGCAGACTTCTATATATACCATTTCCAATTATGTATTCATTCATCCTGATATTCAAATATCAAAGGAGGTCTTTGGGGGAAGTGAGAATGGAAAAAATTCTTTTTTTCTGCGTGCTTGAAATTACTTAAGTTCTTTTCGTTTATATATGTTGCAGTAAAAAAGATGCTCCCATGGAAAAAATTTCTTTTCTTACCCAACCATGTACTGTCCTTGAGCCATGCCATCGCCGCATAAGGCGGCAGTTAACCACATCACCATTTTTTGTCAACGAGTTGACAGAAAGGATAAAATTGAAAGTCATCTAAATTTTACAAGGACACAATTCATATGTACTACTTTATGGAGACAGTTTTGAAACTTGATATGTTTATGTAAGGATCGATTAAAAATACCAAGGGCGATAAATGGGGCAGATTTGGGCTAAAATAGGCACGTTGTAAGCGGGTTGGATCTTTAATGGGTCATTGACCCATATAGACTCATTAATTATGAGTCTAATTACACATACCTAACCCGACTCATTTATTTAAAAGCAAACGCGACCCGCCAATTAGCCCAATTACATACTCTATACTAAGATTTAATATGACTAAAATATCAATGTACACTAAAATGACTATATTACCCCTGTAAATTTAAATGACTAAAATGACCATACTATCCATCTACTACTAAAATGGCCAAATTAATTAATTTTTTCGTTACGTAGTGGGAGTAACATGTTGCTAGCTACCGTGAATTTTTTAGAACGCCTGAAGCGACAATATAGGAAGCGAGCTAAAAATTGGATAAGAAATTATTCATCACGGAAATCAACCAAGCAACACGAGAGAGAGAGAGAGAGAGAGAGAGAGAGAGAATTTGGATGATTTGGAGAGTATAGGGCTTTTGGTTTATGTGAGAGAGCCGGAGAAGTACACACGAGAGAGGGGAGGAGATCGTCTTGAGATTTTTTGTTGATGGGTTATGTTCATAATTTATTGGGTAATTTAAGTTAACGCAATTTATGCCGGCCAATTAAGACCCAATAATAGATGGGTTAGATGGGTTGAGACTCATTCTAACCCAATTTATAAATGAATTGGGTTGAATTTAATTTTTAGTTGGTGGGTTTCGGTTCAATTTGCAACCCTTAAACAAAACTATTACTCCTACTTATTAGGTAACTTTCCGTTTGCCAATGGAAGTCAAAATCTAGTAGTGGGATTGGGATCCCCAAAAAAAAGGGTAAAAGAAAAGAAAAGAAATAGAAGAGGAGAAGTGTATATATTTGGCTTCAGTCAACTCTCTCTCCTCCTCGATCCCTTCAACCCACCGTCATTCTTCCACGCAGCAAAGATCACCGTTTTCTAATAAGCCTATGTAGGTACGTTTAGAAGCAAAACCTGTCACCAAACCTGTCTCTGATTTATGTGTATGTTTCTTTGTTGTGTTCCTTGATCTCTGAATTCGTGAGTATACTCGTTGTTGTTTAAATCCCATAAAACGTGCGACATGTATTGTTGTTTACCCCATTTTTTGCAAAATTCTAAAAAGGAATTTGTTAATAGATTAATGGGGTAGAATTAGGCCTTGATTAAATTGGGCCTTGGTTAAAGTGACTACAATTAGGCCGAATTGGGTTTGGAAAGGCTGAATAGAGTTTGAAAATTGATTAAGCCGCGTTAGTTTGAAGCATGGTCCGAATAGTCAAAGCCCAGGCCCAAATCAATAAAGGCCCAAGTTCATTGTCAAGCCTAGGCCCATAGTCCAATTGAGTTAAAGTCCAAATTAAGTTCATGCCTTGACCCAACTAACTAAAGTTCGGACTAGTTTTTCAGGCCTATTTTGCCCAATTAGGCCAAGATTCATTTTCAGGTCTGGGCCCAGTTTTTCAAATTTATTCAGGCCTGAAAATGAAGAAGTCAAGAAAGCCATAAGCTGTTTAGTCATGCTTGGAAAGCAAGCTACTCATAAACAGCTCAAAAGCCTAGAATGTTCTCTCTAGCAGGTCTAAGTAAGCTGCTCACAAGCAGCCCAAGACCTGAGTGGCCACCATCCTTTAGCATGAAGTAAGGACACTTGGTAGCCATGCATGGAGACAGCCCAAACAGCTCTCAAAGTAGCTTAAGGCCTTTCTTCAAAGATGAAGCAAGGCCAAGAACACGTGACATGCATGCAAGATGTCAGCACAAGTAGCTTAAGCCTTAAAGCCTTTCTTTAAGATAAAGAAAGGCCAAGGGCACTTGGCGTGCATGCAAGCTGCCGACACAAGCAGCTTACACGTAGCTCAAACAAACTTAATGGCCATTAATAGGCACGAAAGAGGCAAAGAAAAGAGCACACTTAAAATAGCAAGTGGGCCCCCAGAAGCACCTCAAAAGCCAATTGAATGGCCAAAAGGCCTGGATATTCTGCACCAGCTGAAATCCCTTTTACTTTTAACAATTTCTATGCAACGAAAGAAGGGTTTTTTCAGGATCAGTTGATTTCTTGGAGTAAAGAGCAAGGCTTGGACATGTGACAATCACTCATTGGAGGAGGTAGAAGTAGCTCAAGCCTAGGCCTTACCAGGAGGACACTTGGCAGTCATGCATAGGGCAAGGAGAAGCAGGTTTGCCTGGATTGCTGCCTATAAATATCAAAATTGAAGGCATTGGCAACAGTCCACAACTATCAAGCCCACGGCTTACCCAATTTACCTCTCATTGTCTTTACTTTCCCGTTCAATCTAGTCCAGCCTAGATTTTATTTTCTTTCATAGCCCTGTACCTAAACTTTGTTAAACCGTTAACGAAGTTTATTTACTTTTATCGTTCAGTCCTACATTTGTTTTCCATTTTTCACATCAGTTGGGAAATTTTTAAGTCCTTATCCCGCAAAGGCAAACCACAAACCACCGTACGGCCTTTCCCCTTAGGTCGTACGCAATCGCTCCGTGCGAAGTCAGATTTGAGGCATTCAAGCCTTTGCGTGAATTTGGACTAACTGCAATGCAATCCTGGCACACCCGCATTAGGCCTAGAACTGCACGATTCACAGTTCCTAGGCCTATTCTTTATTTGGGAACATACAATTGTACGTTCGATAGTTGAGAGATAAAGTAGATAGATATCTCTAAGCGTATATTATATTAAATTAATCATACCAATATGGACGCGATGGGGCGTCACATATGCTACCATTCGGTTGGTTAGAGGATTAATTGAGATAAAATCGAAACATATTCTATGTATAAGTAAATATTCTTACAAGATTCATGATACAAAACGCCTTCTTTCTTCTTCTTCTTCTTCTTCTTCTTTTCTTTTTTTTTTGTATTAGAAACTGTTCTGATAGTGAAAACAAATTTTGGTACATTTTGTTAGATTTTATTCAGTATATGCAACAAGTTTTGTAATTTATACTCAACTCTTTTTAACTTATACATACAGCTGTTCTGCTACTCATACATATGTTTTTCATACGATACCCTTGCTATATGGAAAAAACGATACATGATCATTTAACAAACTTGAGTATACCAAGATAGGATTCTAAGTTTGCTTTTTCCATAACGTTCGATCATTCTCAACCCAGAATCCCCCTCGATTATACACTATAATTCAAAATAATCCTTCTCATGTACGAATTGAATGTACCATTTTTAATATCGCCCAAAAGTATGTGGGACAAAAACTTTTAAGAACAAAAAACTGAAACTTGAAATTAATTTGTTGTAGAATTAGCGGACTCTGGTTGGTAGTAAATTAACTAGTCCTACTATAAGTACTGCTTTTGGATTGAGGAGAAGTAATGTTCTCTTACCTTGTTTAACTCTTTTGATGCGACTTTTCCTTAGCAGATATAGCGATATCTAATTTCTGAATGTGTTAATTAAGTTTTTTTCGGGAACGAATTTCTGATTTCCGGTGGCCTACATTTTGTCCAGTGGATCACGAATAGAAATAGGGGTATTTTTCCAGTTACTATTGCCAGGAGCAACTAGAATGTGTGTTCGCTAGGCGTATTTTGGTCTAACAAAGAGAAACGGTATACTTATGAGTCATAATTTACCAGCCTCAAGGAAGCCCGCAATACTAGATTGACACAAGATTTCAACTAAAAAGGAACTAGTTTAACTTTAACATATTGACTACTTCGTATTAGAAAAAAGGCTATGTAGTACATCTCTTATTTTGGATATGCTCCACAATTGCTACTTTATCTTGTTTGGCATACATCAAGTGTAACAAGTTAACACTCGTGTCTCTCATGCATACGTGATTTTTGGAAGACAAAAGGATCACAATTTCTTAGATTTTCTTGTAACAAATGAAGGATAAAAAAATCTCAAAAAGTAATATTGCAAAAATGAACGTCAACCATTTACAATACTAGCGAGGTATATATAGAGGTTGTGAAACCAGTATTAAGACAGAACATGTATGTAATTAATTAGGATTCGGCCAATTGTATGGGACTCATACACCATTGCCAATCGGTTTTTTGGAGTAAGCAAACCACATACGCCAATCAGCGGAAAAGACATTTTTGAGGATCTAGGACTTGGATACTTGCGATATGCAGATGTTGGAATTCAGAAGTCAAGGCTTAATTGCAACAGCTCTATAGTTTTGAGTCTTTCGACATTGTTTTCAACTCCTTGAAAGCAGAATGAATTAAGATGAGTCCTTTGGATACGGCAAAGAAAAAAAAGCTGTTTTTCACTACAAAGCATAAGGGTAGTTAAGGAACTTGACAAGGCATGCCGAGGGAAAATGTATCGTTACAGAAGTATATATAGTTGCCTAGAACTTTTGATACGCACATGTTTTCACTTTCAATACGATGGATTGCAGTCCCTTTCTTGCAATGTCTGAGCCTGACATTGTTTCTTCCCTTCCTTACCTTGACAGTGCCTTCAAAATGTGTTTCTCCCCAGGCCTTTCGAAGGCAAATAAATGTGTAGTTGCTTAAATGTTTGGTGCTACAAAATTTTATATGTTGGATTAACAAAGGCAGATATATATCATAGATTTTTATAACATTATGAAGAGGGGTGCGATTGCAACTATGGAGTCTAAACTGTATTTGATTCACTTCGGTTGTTAGGGCGAGTGGTGACATTTACTCACCCTATTAACTTGGTGGTAGTATCTATTAGATTCTATTTCTTTCCCATGCCTGAAGTATCCCATTTTCTAGGAAAACAGAATCCTCGTGTTCGATAGAATGTTGTGTTAGTTTATTTATATTTGATAGCTATTGTTTCAAAAGTTCAAATTGTTAAAATATCATCCAACGTTGGCCCATCAAGAGGGTTGTACAATGGGGCAAAAATTTGCATCGCTTTCTGGCAATGACTGAGCCTCACATTGTTTCTTCCCTTTATTCACCTTGACATTGCCTTCAGGTACCGTATTTTTTGGTACTTTTTCTTTTCCACGCAGTTTTGTTTATTTATTGGTATTTGATTGTTTTTGTTTTTCAAATTCAAATGGTCAAAATACCATCTAACATGGCCCTGTCAAAAGGGTTATATATATGAATTAAGGGTGAAAATTGGTATTAGACACTTACCATTCTATTCCGTGGTCCTTTTTTTTATTTTTTTTCATACACTTTGCTTTGGTGATAGCTCTCTTGCTCTCAATATGGCAGATGATATCGACAGAGAAATTGAAAACTTGAAGGAGTTGGAAAAAGAACTAAATAGGGACTGGGCTAGCCTTCCAACTGATCTCCTTTGTTTGATGCTTCCTCATCTCTTTCTTGGTGATATCAAGCGGTTTCATAACGTCTGTAGATCATGGCAATTGACTACCACTCCATTAGTACAATCTCCGATGCTTATGTCTATTGGGAATTATAACACGAGATGCAAATTCTTCCACCCACTCTTCAAGAGCCCTTACAGCATGTACATTCTGGAATTATTCTGTGCAGTACCACGATTTTGTAAAGATGGTTGGCTGCTTATGTTTAGAGGCGAGCACTCAATGTTCTTTAATCCATTCACGAAGGCATTGATTAACTTGCCTGATTTACGTGAAAGGTACAATTTTCGAGGGATAACATTCACATCCTCTCCGACATTGTCCAACTGCATGATTTTTGGCATTTATGTCCAATTTGATGAATGGTTTTCGATATCAACCATTTGCCGCTGAAAAGAAAGTTGGCAAGAACTGTGTGGTGGAAATAACTTGCCCTTTTTCATCTCTGATTGTAATCCTGTAGAGACCCGTAAATTTCTCATTTTATTTTGATATCGTAGTAAAAGAAAATAAAAGAAAAAGAAAAGGGTGAAAATGGCTGGAATACGAATGTGAGGGTTATATGTGCAAGGATTGAAAAGTTTGGGGTGCTAGTGTATTTGTGCTTGTGTGTGCCGTGTATACACCAGGGGAACTTTTTCTTTTTTTCTTTTTTCATTTCAACTCTCTCTCTCTGCTCTCTCGATCTCTCTCACTCTCTCAACCAAAAATTCATCTCCAAACCCAAAACCCACAATAATCAACTCCCAAACCATTTTCCACTCGCATTTTGGGACTCGTATCTTGTTGGATAAAGCTTGGTTCGGTGTATTTTGTTCGATTTGGACTCCTGAAGCTAGGGCTTGCACAATCTCTTTGTTTTCGGTTTGGATACTCGAGGTAGAGAATTCTACCTATCTTTATATGTTATTTGGGTTCTCCTATGTCTTATTTGAGTATTTTTCCATGCTTTGTTTGAGCTTGTATTGGTTAATCTGTCATCTGATGAAAAATCGCCAAAAGTTCGGATTCCTACCGGTAGGATATTTTTCTCTACCGGTACAACCTTGTTTCTGTGATGATGTGTGCTAAGTTTGTACCGGTAAGATTTGTTCCCTACAGGTAGGATTACAAATTTTCTTCACTTTTCTTGAACTCTACCGGTACCATTATTCTACCTACCGGTAGAATCTTTGTGGATCAAAAGTTTGCTCCTCCTGTCTCCGGTTTGTACCGGTAGGTGCCTATTCCCTATCGGTAGGTTGCCTGCCGAAACTCAAGTTCCCAGATGCATTGAAGTTTTTTTTTAACTCTCAGATAATGCAAATCTCAAAACGGCAAAATATGAAGCAATCCAGTTGCCTATACAGATTAAAGTGACAAAAAAACTTGATCAAGAGGAACCAATATATGATGTTTGACATTCTATTGAAATGAACTAGAACATAACCATGTCAGTCGTGCGCTCTTGCTACTCGTGGGTTCTCTGAAATTGAGCTTGATTTCTCGAAACTTCTCTCACTCGCAAATGGTGGAGACCGGTGGTGCTTAGATGCATCCTCGTTTTCCAGTGTCACGACAACACCCACACACGAACAGAGGAGGAGAGTGGAAGGAAGGGGGAAAGGGGGAGACAAATTTCAGAGAGAGAGAGAGAGAAATAGAGAGACCTTGTTTAGAGTCGCCAGGAGAATCTTGATTGAAACTCGCCATATCTGATACAACAAAAGAACTGAGACGATTTCTAGGGTTTCAAAGCTAACGAAGAAGAAGATTTGCGCCACTGATTTCAGAGGAAAAATTGAAATTTTCAGCATGGGGGTGTCGGATAGGGCGCCAAGTAAAGTAATTTTTGTGGAACGCTATTAAATACTCTAATGAACGCTATAATATTCTAGGCACGAGTTTTCCGTCTCTCCTTATCACTGAACGCTATATTTGGTTTCCTTTCATAGCATTCTTAAAAAAATGCTGTTAGATAATGCTACAAAAAATCATCTTTGTTGCAGTTTTTAATTAAGCACCCTGCGTACAACACCAACACCCTGAGTACAAGCACCGAAAGCTTCAAAAATCAAAACCCTGGACCAAAATAAGCACACAAAAATGATAAAGGCCAGAGTGGCTAACTCACAAGACAATGAATTCCACCAAGCTGAGGGAGAACGTTATCATTGCTAAACTGAAATCTTGTAGCCGCCACTACACTCTTCACACTTTTTGATTTGGAGAGTTGTAATTTTACTTTCAACTCCAACCCAAGACGCTTTTCTAACACTCAAAACATTCTTTTCCTTTTTCCTTAATGATTTAAATTAGGATTTTCCAAAAAAATCTTTGAAAAATATTAAACAATGGTCGTCATTGTGAAGACATAGATCTTTGAAGTTTGAGAAACAAAACCCAACACCTCCCTTTGGTTGTACATCAAGAAATATATTGTTCGCCTAGACTTTTCTGAATACTCCAAATTTTCTTTTAATTCAACTGGAACAGAAACAAACTATAAACCCAAGTCCTGGGGAATAAAACTCCCCTAGCATCATCCAACTACATCTGCTTAAGGCAGTTAAGGAAAGATTGAATTACAACTAAATGACTACTAGAACTAGATAAACTAGCTAAAGCGTCCGCACACCAATTGGCTTTACGAAAGACATGGGGCACCTCCGTCCTGAGTCGATCCAAGAGAGACCTGCAATCATAGAGAAAGTTGGTCAATTCAAGGTTTCCAATCTCCCGATTCTTGAGAAGCTGCTCTAGAGTGAATCTATTTCTACCAAAATCCCATGTAAGTTGTGATCAGAAGACAACTTTAAACCATCCCGAAACATTCTACTTCAGTGCTAGAATGGGCCACAATATTTTGTCAATGAAAACCTACTGCCCAATTACCCAGCCCATCCCGGATAAGACCTCCCGCCACTCCAACCTAGTATTTGCCATGATCAAAAACCTACTACCCGGATGGACGAGGCTTCACCAAACAACATAAGATTGCCGGCAAAGAAAAGATGGGTCAAATGAGGCCCCTACTCACCACATGACTTGGGCTCCATCTCTTATCCACACAAGCCTGATCAATCATCCTTGTCAAATACTCCATACAAAGAATGAAAATGTTGGGAGATAAAATGGTCTCCCCGATGTATTCCTCTTGCAGGCAAGAATTCCTCTGTCAAGGAAGGGTTTAAGACGCTAGACAAGGGTCTTGGTGACCAATTTATACACAGTATTGCAGAGGCTAATGGGTCTCAAGTGAATGGAGATTGGAGACCCATAACAAGTTGAAACAAATAAGGGTCCGAAAACCAAACCGAATCAAAACGGAAGGGTTAATGTCTAAAAAAAAAACACTACCACAAGTAGAGTCAAATAGGTCAATGGCGTATACGTTGTGGTTGTTTTTCACACAAATGCAGGACTTCTAGGGTTTGTTCCAGCCAAGACTTGCAGTGACCAATTTGATAAGATTTTTGTAGGATACCTGAAAACCTATGGATCAGCTCCGTCTTCGGGAGCCGCTGGCGCCGGGGGAGCCGGAGCCGCTGGCACCGGGGGAGCCGGAGCTGCTGGCGCCGGGGGAGCTAGAGCCGCTGCATCTGGGGGAGCCGGGGCCGGAGCCGCCACTAGTGGTGGTGGATTTGCCGGCTACCAAAACATAACTAAGTTAGTAATTACAAGTTCGTAAACAACTCTGCTGAAGTTCGAGTTATAAATAAATGTATCATAGACTTACGATTTGAGCACAAATCCCACGAGGGCAGTGAAGTCGGTATTCATTGTCGGTGTGAAAGAGCCTCCCGCACGTCAAGCATCGCCAATGGGCCATCTCTGAAAGTTCCAAACCCCAGCCCTCAAAGTTCGGCAGAGAATAGAATAAGAAAATGTCCCCATGTGCTGGGCTTTTAACTACGTTCTGTTGCTTTATCTCTCTTTATTACTAGTAAATGTTTACTCAACTACCCCTTTAAAATTTTTGGACATGCTCGGCTTTCTATCGAGGGAGTAATAAATATTTTCACAACTACCACTTTAAAATTTTAGGTCAATTGAAAAAGTCCAGGTACTTGATCCATATGGCAAATGTTTCAGGATCTTAATCTCTGGAACAAAAAATGAACTTTGGCTCAAGCATTAACAGTTGCACTTGATAGAGTTAGGCCCCGTTCCAGAAATAAGTTAAGAACTTATTTTTTGTTAAAAAAGAAGGGTTGTTCCGGAAAATAAGAAGGATGGTAATTATTTTGGTAGAATTTATATAGGTACAATGGGCGCCGGGAGGGAAATTTTACCGGCAGCCGCGCCGGGCCGTCTTCGGCCACCGGATGGCCTATCCGAGCCGTCCAAAAATTCTAAAAAATTCATATATACACGGAAAATGGGTGCTCGGATCAAACACCCTACACACCTCGGACGCCGTTGTTTCCCGCGTTAGCCCCCTCGATTTTTTTTTTTAGAATTTTTGGACGGGTCGGATCGGCCGTCCGGTGGCCGGAGACAGCCCGGTGCGGCCGCCGGTACGATTTCCCTCCGCCGGCGCCCATTATCATAGCAACAGTATTATTTTTTGTATAAGGCAACTTCAAATTCAAAAATCATGTGTTTACGCAAATAATTTTCCTATCACTATGGATCTTGTTTGATAGATCTCATTGAGATCTTTAATACGGTGCAAAAAAAATTGAATTTTTTTTCATTTACATTATTTTTGAGTTTGAAAATGTGAAAGGAACTTTTTGTTTGAATTTTGGGGAATTGCCCTTTTTATTTTTGAATGAGAAGTGGCAAAATAAGTACTTATTTTTTAAGAAGGTTTCCGGAACGGGGCCTAAGCCTCTCTCTTTATCTATATATTCGGACTCCCGAATGGAAAAGGGAGATTTGATTCGTTTATTGTTCTATATATTTGGGACCAATAGGGGAAGTTAATTACTCAATACGTGAGGCAAAAATATATACTAGCAAATACTGCTCGGTTGGTTGATAGGTTTACATTCTACACAATTGACTAAGGTTCGATTCTTAGGGTCAGATCGCAATAAAATATCCATATTATTGAATTCCCAAGCCTCATGCACTGATGACTTATCTTCACCGGACCAACGAAGAATTAGTGCAGGTACGCGTAAACTGATCCAAATAACCTCGAGTTCCAAAAAAAATATATATGCAGTATATATACAAATATTTTAAGGAAGGTCAGTATAATTTTCTCCCTTTTTCCTTTTGTGTGCCGCATCTATTTGGTTTCCATCTAGAACTCGGAAAGGTAACAAAAAGTGCAGTTTGCCGTTCCTCTTGTTTCCTCGTTTCCTAAACTCCTTTGTTTTCCTTGTAGAACTCGGATAGCTAACAAAACAAAAGAAATAGGAGTATTTTTCTTTCTTTGTTTCCTCGTTTCCTAAACTCCTTTGATTTCCTAACTCCTTTGTTTCCTTTGTTTTCCTCTTGTTTCCGGGCCAATTCACGCACACCTCAACTATTTCTTTTCCCGGTCCGGTCAAAAACATATCATTCAAGTCAGGATTAGGAAATCATAAGAGATTTCTTTCTCGTGTCGTAATGTGGCCTTGAGGGTTTGCCAAGTACAAGTACCATAAATAGGAGAGTTCTGTGCAGCAATAGTGGGAATCTCAGTTTTCAGGAAGGTACGTTGTTCCCCTGTGCGTGTGTGTCTTTTGTCATTGAGTCTATGCTTTATCGACAAATTTTTAATTTAATTTTCAAGTGCACACAACACCATCCCAGATCCAACATCCATGTGTTTTCTATTCATGTTATGCTAAATCTGCACTCACCTTTTCTGCTCAACCCTTTTTTTTTCTGACTTTTGTCTTCAAGAACTTTTTTTTAATCTTCTGGTCAATTTTTTTTTTATTCTCTAGAGGAATTAAAAAAAAGCATAAAATTCTAAGCCAAAAGAAAAGACAGATCAAAAAAAGAAAAAGAAAAATTGCTATTGGTATCTAGGCAGCCCAATAACTTTCTCTTAATTTATCCTTCTTGTTTGGAACTTACGGAAGAAAATAGAGAAGCCTCCTTGTTTGATTTCTAATGTAAAAAGTGGAAGGGAAAAAAATCAAGAAAAAGAAGTGAAAATCAACTTCCTTCCTTACTTTTCTTGTTGAAATTATGTAGCAAATTTTTATTTATTTTTTTGGTTTCCAGATGACCAGAAGCAAGTCAAGAACTTCCTTTCCACCTACTGCTCTACCTTGTCCTTGGCTAATGTTTTGTCACGGAAAGAACTCAAAAACACAGACCTTCTACAGTGCATCCGAAGCTAGTTTTTGTGTCAAGAGAATTCCAGCTATCTCAGGCAAACGAATATGTGCGAGCTTTCATGAATGGATGGTTATGGTAGACGATTACTCCTCTGATTGCTTCCTTTTGAATATAATTTCACTAAAAAAGATCGATTTGCCTCCATGGGAAAGAGTGCGATATCAATTCTGGATACTTTCTGCACCTCCCACAGATGACAACTGCGTTGTTGGATTTGTTGGTGAAGATAGTCATTTCATAACGTTTTGCCGCCTGAGTGATGGTAAATGGGTTGTGCATGTGTTTGAACCAGATATTGGAAGTCTTTCCCGTTACACTATATGCAAGGGGGAAATTTATTGCCATGGCCGACAATATAACTGGGATAATCTTGTGATACTAGACATTGTGGATGACAGGGTTGAAGTGAGACATGTCTTAACATGAAGTCCAAATTCACCATTAGTACCAGAGATATTGAGGAGGGAATCATACTTTATTGAATCTTGTGAAGAGATCTTTCTTGTTCATATGTCTATGCTTGGAGCATCAGAGAAGAAAATTCGAGACATATATATTTTCAAATTGGACTTGTCCGCTTTAGAATGGGTGAAGGTGGAAAGTCTAGGGGATCGCACGTTCGTCATAAACAAAGCTAACAACTGCATGTCGTGCTCTGCTACAAAATCAGGTACTTTGGGAAACTCAATATACTTCATGCAGGATGACGATGAAAGTACGTACATAGTTGATGTTGAGGAGAAGTGCATCTGTGCCCACTACCCTTGTCCGTATCTTGGTCATAACGTTGCACAAAAACAGTGGGTGATGCCCATAAGGACGTAGTAGGATCATTAGTAGAGCATTATCGGAATTGATTGTTGGCATTCTGTCGAAGTTAGATTTAATTAGGATCGTTTAAGTTGATTATGATTGGGAGTGCACCTTGTTTATTATTCTTGATAGAACTCGATGATTGATGAATGTAGGCTTTTTTATCTTATTGACAATAAATGCATATTTGCTTTTGTTGTTGCAATGGCCATTATCATGATGCCTTGTTTGGGCATTTATGCCCTGTATGTTTTTGGTCCATTAGATCATCTCATCACTGAAATAGCTACTCTTTATGCCCCAAAAGTCGAAGAATTGACGTCAACTTTTTGTTTGATGCTGCTTACCAAAAAAACTTTTTGTTTGATGGCTTGCTTTCTTGTACTGCTGTGGGGAAAGCGGAGTTTAGGACATATAACAATGGACTGAGTCTAGGTTGGCACTTGCCTTTTGAAAAGTGAATTTGTTCTCTAAGTTATACTAGTGATCATGACTTCGGTGAGATAGCAATCATACCCGCCCCGCTCTGAACGGGACATGGGTTTTCACCCCATTTTCGGGTATCGAGTCAGGGTAAAATCTTTCAAACTCGCCCGGGTTCGGGGCAAAAGTGCCCCGCCCCCGAACCCGCCCCGAAATTATCTGATCCCGACCTAGCGTACTTATATATCGGTGAGATAGCAATCATACCCGCCCCGCTCTGAACGGGACATGGGTTTTCACCCCATTTTCGGGTATCGAGTCAGGGTAAAATCTTTCAAACTCGCCCGGGTTCGGGGCAAAAGTGCCCCGCCCCCGAACCCGCCCCGAAATTATCTGATCCCGACCTAGCGTACTTATATATCGGTGAGATAGCAATCATACCCGCCCCGCTCTGAACGGGACATGGGTTTTCACCCCATTTTCGGGTATCGAGTCAGGGTAAAATCTTTCAAACTCGCCCGGGTTCGGGGCAAAAGTGCCCCGCCCCCGAACCCGCCCCGAAATTATCTGATCCCGACCTAGCGTACTTATATATATATATATATATATATATATGTATGTATGTATTTATTTATTTATATATGTATATATAATTATATACATGCTCTTTCATTTTTTCAGCATTAATCCAAAAAACATTGTCTCTTTCCTGTCAAGTAACCTAATTAAATTTAAAAAAGAAATAAAATTTATATTTATTGGTGTTTAGTCGATTTTTTTAAAAATAAATTTCAAATATTTATAATAAATTCTACACATAAAGAAATGGAATGAAGTATCTAGAATATTTATTGCAATTAAAAGGTTAAATTTGACCGCGATACCAAAAGACATAAAAATAATTTCAAAAGTTTTATTTTCTAGATAATTTTTATTCTTATTTAGCATTTTTTTTTACTTTTTTACTTATACTTTAATTTTTTTAATTTTTGCGAGGCGGGGCGGGTAAACCCGTTCCCCAATCGGGCCGAAAACTGGGGTACCCCAAAAAAACCCTGTCGGGGTCGGGGCGGGACCGGGTAATGATTTTCGGGTCGGATCGGGGTATGCAAAAACCCACCCCGTTGCCATTCCTATCGATGAAGAGGGGATTAAGGATTGTAAAACATAACAAACGAAGATTAACAAAAGAAAGCATTTTGGCATAACAAGTTGTCTGACCCAGCAGTTTTATTTGTGATGCTTTAGAAACGAGTCACACAGTGGTGTTATCACTACGTTCTTGTCTAGGCCTACTATTCTAAAAGTACAAAAATGTCATTTTCTTGAGCAGATTGTTGTACTTCAAGTGAACCAACCATTTCGTTAGTTACAAGTGGCTCTGTTTTCTCATCTGCCAACACATTCGAAATGATCACTTCAAAATTTTCAATTTGGTTGCAGGAGAGACAATCCTTGTCCAAATTTTCAATTTAAAAAATTGTGTCATTTTTTAAATCGAAAAATCAACTACTTCTATGTATAATTTTTTGAATTTTTTAGCACCAAATTAAAGTACTAATTGAGATCTTAAATATGATGCGAAAAAAATTAAAAATTTATACACAAAAATAGTTGATTTTTTTATTTGAAATATGACAAAAAAGAGAAAATGGGACTCTCAATATAGAACAGAGGGAGTAAATGTTTATTCAACTGCTTTAAAATTTTCGGGTCAAAGACTAAACATGCTTGACTTTCTATCTATGGAGTAATAAATATTTTCACAATTAGCACTTTAAAATTTTTCGTCAATTAAAAAGTCCAAGTACTTAGATCCATATCTGGATCTTTAAACTCTGAAACAAAAAAGAGCCAGACTCCGGTCATTTCATTCCGTGCGGTGGACCTAGCATTTCTGAACAAAAAATGAACTTTGACTCAAGCATTCACAGTTGCACTTGATAGAGTTAAAATTTTATAGCAATACTCGAAAAAATGTTCAAAAACTAATTAGCAGTTTATATCATTTGTTTGAGACCACAAAGTGGCTCCACAATTGAACGGTACCTCGTTAGTACCACTAGTGGGATTTTCAATTTTCGTTTAACAATTCTGCACTCACACGTATCATCTACACAAATCTTGCACATATGTTTTTCGTTTTGCAAGGTGCTTATTCTTAATTTGCCCCTTAAGAAAGGGAATTGATTTTTCTACTCCTATTCTCTCACAAAATAAATTATCTATCAAGATTTAAAGGAGAGTGACATTAACAAAAAGAAGAATGACAAAATCACTCCCCTTAAAAAACTAATTTTAAAATAATTAGCAATTCGAATAATCTTTGTGGAACACGAGATTCCACAACACCACCCCCCCCCCCCCCCCCCCCCCCCCCCCCCCCCCCAACCCAAAGAGTTTCAGAGATTAGGCTTTTCTTGGGGGAGGGGCGGCGCCTCTCTCTCTCTCTCACTCTCTCAGATCTCCACCCTAAACTCAGCGTGCTCCAACGTCGATCTTGCCTGTGGGAAGCTGCTGCCGAGTGACAGAGGCTTTTTTTGATCTTTCTCATCAAAGCAGTTCGTCTTTCTCGTTCCGATCTTCCTCACCATGTGCTTTTTTTCTAATCTCCCTCCAGCTCTATCGTGGTTATCAGGTCGGCCCCGTCGTCGTCGTTCTGGGCGGTGCATAGGTTTGCGCTCTGATGAGGTCGTAGTTTCTTAGGACAGAGATAGCAGTTGGTGTCGCTGTATGGTGGGGTGTGGCTGCTTTGGTGATGAAGGCTTCAGGCCGTAGTCTTGACTGGTGTTTTTGGGCGGCTGAATTTAAGGGTCTGTTGTAGGTTTTTGTTTTGGTGATGTTTTTCGATTCTTCCTATTTTCTCCCCCGTTGTGGGGGCTTCCCTCACCCCTACGTCGGTGCTTTATTGATTTTGTTGGTCACTTGTCTGGTGTTGCGCTGATTGGAGATATGCTCCATCTATTTTGCACATTTAGTTATGTGAGGTTCTAGATGTTCTACGTGGTTTTTAAGCCTTTTTTGTGGTTGCTATATCCCCTCTCTTGGAGTGTAACGTCCCAAAAATTGGGAGACATTAATAAACATTTCAAAGATTATTTTCATAAAAGGAATTCATAGATTTACTACATCACCATTTCAAAAGCATATGTCATTATTTTACAACTGTTTCGAATAAATCAAAATATTACAATTTCCAAGTAAACTTAGAAGTTTCCAAAACAAAGTCGACTTAAATTAATCAGAGCGACTATGCGCACGAAAACCAAGATTTTCAGCTTCTTCCTCAATAGGATTGAACTCGATCGAATCGTACGAAACTTCTGTTCCATCTTCGGTACCTGGCGTTCGAGTTACCAAAGCAACATAGTACCATGAGCGATGACGCTCAATAGCCAAAAATTCACCCGAACCCATAACTTACAAGCAACAGGATATATAATAGGAATGCAATAAGAATAACATCAAAAGAGAACAAATCCATTATTTCATCATTATTTTTTATCCTAAGTGAAATTTTGGATCTTATCCACAGATTCGTTCTTACCCATAACCTCTGGCACAAACATTGGTGTGGTCCGACTCCCCTTTTCCAGATCCGGATGAAAAATACCTAAGTTATATAGTCGGTATCCCACCGGCGACCATAAGTTCGGATAAAACTTCACCAGATGAGCATGCGAGCACATTTAAGCCCGGGTTGTGACACAAGCACAATACCTCCTTTATGACCAGTCCCAACATCCGAGAGCCGACCACCACCATGCCGTACCTAGGGTTCGTAAATCCATAGTTTCAACAGATCACCACCAATCATTCATCAACAATACATCACCACGGATTCCAAACCAGGATTGCCCGGAATCAAAATCACATCCTCTCACATTATCCATTTTCCATTAAACCTACATTCACATCTAATATGTTAAATCCGCACATCGCAACCAACCCAGAAACCTATTTGTCCAATCTCAGCATTTCACACAGTTCAACATTTTTCGGAACATGCTCACGGGCTATAACAGTAATTAAATTCACGATAATAACAAATCATGCAATAAAACTAAACATGCGAATAATTTATCATACGTTAAATTTAATCATGCGATTCAATAATCCAACTAAACATACTAACATGCTAAAACTATTTAACCGTGCGATAACACTAATCATGCGATTAAAACAAATTAAGTTATTCCTTCTATTTTCTCTTTTCTTTTTCGGAACTAAAGTCTACGATTTATTCTTAATCACCTCGGGACTTAAAATCTTAGCCTTTAATACTTGAGGGTTAGATTTATAAGTTAATCTACTTGAGGGACCAAACTGCAAATATTCTAAGAAGTTTTCAAATCCAGTGGCTACCATTTTCGGGGGAAAACAGTGGGTTTCGGCCGGCCCGGCTGGCTGTGTCGGGATCGAAAACTAATTAACCTTGGAGCTTAATATTAACTTTTACTACTTAAGAGTTAGATGTATAAGTTCTTAAATTACAAGGGGCTAAACTGTAATTGTTACAACTAATTTTTCAACTAATAAGTTTTCCAGAGCTACTGTTTCGTTTCAGAAAAACAGAGGATCTCGGCCGGGCTCGATCCCCGAGGTCGGGTTTGATTATTATCATACCGAAATATGAATCAATTAATACGGAACATAATATATATTTAGGGAAGTAAGTTTGGACTACCTCGCGTCCGGGGAAACGATTTATGGAGAGGTTCTGAGCAGCGACGGAGTTCGGTACGTGGCGGTGGAGCTACGGGGTGATGGTAACCCGGCTGGTGGAGATGGGTCCGGAATGACGGTGGAGCTCGGCGGTTCGGTGAGCTCAGCAGGAGGAGGTGGGTCCGGTGGTGGGTGGTGGCTGCTACGGAGAAGGAGCAGCCGAGGGAGGTGGTGGTTCGCGGCTGGAGAGGAGGAGGTGGCTACCAGCGGTGGTGGACGGAGGTGGTGCCGAGAGATGGAGGAGGGACGGAGGAAGTACGGGGGAGGTGGAGGCCGAAGGTGGTAGTTATGGAGGTGCCGAGGTGGTATATGGTGGAGGTGTGATGGCGACTGGACCGGAAGAGGAGGAGGCAGGAGGTGGCTGCTGGACCGGTGGGGGATGGCCGCCTCTCTCTGTCACGGACAGGAGGGGATGGGGAATGGGGAAACCGGGAAAGTGTGTTGTGTGTATATAATACTCCATCCGTCCCTAAATAAGTGTCCCGTGTACAAAATTAAACTTTACAAAACATGCATATTTTGAATTAAAAATTTTAATTTTTTGTCACAATCTAACAGAACTCATTGCTATCTATTGGTTTGTGAAAAAAAATTAATTTTTTTAACGAAACAAATACATCTTTTTGAAGGTCTAGTTTTTCGCGCCGAACACTTATTTAAAAATGGAGGGAGTAAAGGGGAAGAAGAGAGTGGGGAGATATAATAATGGGGTAGATTTGGATGGGATAGGAGGCATGGGGTAGATTTTAGTTAGGTTTAGGTTTGGGTAAATGATCCAGTGTACAAACACGCGTACAATAAAGAATTATTTTATTGGATACGCGCGCGCACAATCGATTATGGAATAAAATTTTGGTGTGACGTTGAAAATAATTTTTCGCATTAAATAAACTAACGAGCAAAATAATAATTTTGGTTTTGATATCTATTAATATATATTAAAAAAATACTGGGTCTTGACATGGAGACTGCCCATTCTCTGTATTTTCTTCGTATATCAATGTAGTATCGTGTCATTTGAAAAAAAAAAAAAAAGAAAAAAGAAAAATACTATGTGTATACAGACTTTCTGTTCATTTAATCCTGTCAAACTAAATAGGCATATGTGGTCAGTTTTTCGTGAGCTAAAACTAATGATTTTGGTTATTCGCTTGGAGTCAGTATACTAATAAAACGTAATATTTTTTTTTATTAGGAATAAGTTTTGGGGGAAATTCGAAATTATATACTACATCCTAATATTCTCTTTGTATAATCTCATTTATGAGAAGCTTTGCTTGATAATTTGAGGTGTTGCCCCATACAACATCGTTTTGGGGCTAAGTTAGGGAGCAACGTTCAATCCTATTGCTCCTCCCTCTCGTATGACGCCAATTTTTGTATGGATCCTCCTTTGGATTTTAAATTATTAAACGGCTCTACTCATTTATATGTCCTATTTTGAAACCCACACAATCATTGGTGCCTTACGAGAGGGAGGAGCAATTGAGCTGAACGTTGCTCCCTAACTTCGCCCCAAAATGACGTGGTTTTAACCCAAACAATTTGTGTTCAAAGACAACTTTTACATAATAATCAAAAAGACCCTAAAAAGTTTGTACAAAGCCACCCTAATTACATTGACTGGGACAAAATCCCTCGTCTTGGAGAATATGAGTTTTGTTGCTATGCGAGTTTTAGAAAGGTTGCTTCCATTGTCTTTTCAGTATCAATAAACAAGCAGCCCTTTGCCCCTTTTGGGCCATGTACAATTAATATTGGATGGGTAAGGAAATGAAAGCATAAGAATCATCTTTCCTTGCATTTTTTTGTTGTTGATCAGTTGCTAGGAAATTTACGGCACATGCATCTTTCTCAATCGGTTTTATTTTCTACAAAATGCACGAGAATGCATGATTCATGTCAAGTTAATGCACTCTTTTACACAGATTACAAAGATAACTGGATAGCAATTTTTGCATTCATATACATACCCCTTTTGATAGGCAATGTAATTCGAGGAAACAATGCGTGGCGATGAGAATTTTTGCCCCGTCGTATAACCCTCTTGATATATGGGCCAATGTTAGATGATACTTTAACCGTTTGGACTTATGAAACAATGGCAATCTAATATATAAATGAACTAACAGAATAGCATTCTATCGAACACATTAATGGTACTCCTTTCAATTCTTACATGAGAAGGATTATTGTGGATTATTCTGTACAATCGAGGGGGATTTTGGGTTGAGAATGATCAATTATGGAAAAAGTAAACTTAGAATCCTATCTATCTTAGTATAGTACTCAAGTTTGTTTAAACGATCGTGTATCTTTTCTTCCATATGGGGTACCGTATGAAAAAAATTACGTATGAGTAGTACTGTAAGATGCCTGAACAAATGTATGCATTACTTACCAAAAAAAGTGTATGTATAAGTTAAAAATAGATGAATATAAACTACATACAAAACTTGTTGCGCATATTGAATAGTATGAGTATTACTAGTTAACTACTACCAACCTGAGTCAATTAATTTTACAACAAATTTTATTTTTCAGGCATTTTTTAAAACTAAATTCTAGCCTAAAGACTACTTTTGGGCAATACAAAACATTGTACATTAATTCGTACATGCAGAATGATTGAACATTATTAACAAGGCAAACTCAGATTCCTATCCTACTCAACTTTGTCAATATCATATTTTTCATTTTGTGTATCTTGTAGTAAAAGTATGTATGAGTATCGTACAAGTGTAAATATCAATTAAAAAATAGATAGATATAAAATACAAAACATATTGCACACCAATACTGAATCGTTGATGTTACGCACACCAATTGTTCGATGGAATTACTCAACATTTCTGGGTGTTGGATTAAGGGCTTTTTTTTCCCAAGGCGGAGATACCACAAACTAGATAGTTCTAGGTCCAATATGTATTTCAGGTTTTGGGTTCATGTCGAGAAAAAACCGACTCTGCTGCCTCAAATTTGCAACAAGCTAGTACCCATGTATTAATGCTTGTTTTAACTTGTAATTGACTGTTCCTACTTGTTTTTTGTCCTCCGTTCCTTTCTTGGGAGTGGATTTTTATTCTTGAAAAGTGAGTCACAATGTTGGATAAACTTGTAATTGACTGTTCCTACTTGTTTTTTGTCCTCCGTTCCTTTCTTAGGAGTGGATTTTTATTCTTGAAAAGTGAGTCACAATGTTGGATAAAGCATGTCACTAACTAAATCTTCTTCTTTCCATAACTCACGCCCACCAACATAACCTTCATTTTCAAATGTTTAACTTGACTCAATTTGTAATTACCTGGCTAACGATCCATATAAAATATACATTGAGGGGAATATAATGTCAAATGCTATCCTCCGGTCTTAAAGTCAATATCTCTTAACTAGATAAAATCGATAGTGAGAAGTGATTATTAGTAATTTTTTTAGAAACATTCACTTCTTGCTTCTCAAGAAGTGCTTAAAGCAGATAATAAACAATATGCACACATGAGTATTGAGTGCTACAATGAACACATGTGCAGTGCAGTAACTTGATAAGTTTTTTTTTTTTTTTGCTCGGCAAACGAAACATTTTATATAAACTCGAAGGGATACATCAAGGAGAAAGTACAACAAGAAAAAACTATCCAACCAAAGTTGGATAGAAAGAAACCCCTAAAGATTGCATTACAACTTCACTTTTCATATCCCATCAAGTAACTTGATAAGTTGTGTTACACTTTTTTTGTAATGATGTTACAATATTACAACAATTAACATTGCTGGAAATATGTGACAATTCTTCATTTCATGTGAAGGTTGTATTGAATAGATGCGTAGAACTAAAATACGATGCAATGAAATTTCCGATGAGTCATTGAATGACACCTTTGAAACAAAACCTTGGTCATGTCACTGCTTGTATTTGTACCACACTAATTACGGGGAAAAGTAACTTACAACCAATGGGCAAGAATACCCATACCACTGGCTTTTCGTTTAACATATTAGGCAATCAAACCTTTTTTTATTCCCAAAATAGTTTGCAATTCAAATTTCGGGTTTTAGCTTGACTAAAAATCCCTTGCTCCATGTTTCTGTAGATGGTATAGAAAACGGCAACCAAAGCCTTATTTGATTCCTAATTACTAGCAATTCAAACTTTAGCTTCATATATGCTTAATGCACCCAGTAATCAAAGCTTAATTGATTCCTAAAATAAATCTAAATTGCTGAATTCCAGTTAGCTATGTCGGCTGTATCAATTAGGTAGGATCTATCAAAGCTACTTTGGTCCTACAATTTTATACCTCCGCATAGAAACGGAATTTTGGGTAAAACTATATATAGAACCAAAGTATTTCAACCCACCCCCACTCTCTCTCCTCGACCTTTCTACCACCGACATCAACACTGCTACTTCAAACCATTTCAGGTTAGTGGGCATCCGAATCTATTCTTCTTCGTTGTTTTTTGAGTATCTTCATTTTCTCTCCAGATTTTTTAGTATCTTCGGTTTTTTTTTTCCTGCTTATAGGATGAACAGTTAGAATGTTACACAATCGAAAGCAGCCATTATCTGTATGCACGCCGATACTTAGACATCCAAACAAGCACGCCGTGTTAGATTAGAGTCTCACGCAACAAAAAGCTTATTCGTGAAGGTACTAATATCCATCACCCAAATACTTTTTTATAACGATGATAATGTACTAATATCAATCAAGTCTTCCTTCCCATGAAGTATTTTTTAATAACGATGATAATGTACGTTAAACGATAGGAATGCATACTCAAGTTCAACCGATTAGGCGTATACTGCTGGAGTATTGAGGGAGATAAATTTGAATGACATAGCACCGCATGGTAAGAATTCTAACCGTATAGTTGGTGAACATGGTTGGGTGATCAACTGATCATAGGTCCTACTAATTAATTTTGTTGTCAATGATTTAACTACGTACGTTGAGATCAAAGTCATGATAATTTTTAAAAACGTACGTTCATAGAAGAGATTCTCTTCTTCATCAAAGAATACTTCTACTTTGATAATTAAAGACAACGTAACTCTACTGCTAAGAGCATCCACAATGGTAATAATCACAACAAATAACCAAATGTGTCACGTCAGTATTTGATTATTCATTCAATCTATCATCAAACTTAACAACTTTTACCTCTACATTGGTTATTTTTGCATTCTTAACCAAAAAAAACCCCCACAATACACAATGCACATTTATCCAATCGCAAACGAGTTTCAATCACGCACTCGATCATGAGATGATTCCAATGTGGGGTGTTTTTTGTTTTGAGTTTTAAGTTTAGTTATTGAGTTTTTGTTATTAGTAAAAGTTGTTAAGTTTGGTTATGGAATGGGTGAAATTTGGTTATTTGCTAAAAGAATTATAACTTTGCTTCTTACAATGTGAGGTGTTTTTTTTTATCATTATTGTTAAATTTGTTTATCTACATTCATTTGTTTATTACAATGAGAATGCTCTAACAAGGATTGCAGCCAAAAGTATTGTTTTGAGTTTTTTTTTTTAAATTGATTCAAGATCCGTTTGGAATAAGTAAAATCGTTTGGCTTACAATTTCCTTATCGATTTGCATATATAAACGTTGTGTAGTTGCCTATTTTGGAGGTTTCAACGAAAAGGGTCCTGAAAAGTAGTAGGAGTAGTTAACTGCACAATTAACCATTAAAGACATGGGATTTATGGTTCTGAAAACTCTCTCGTGTTTGACACACGTACGCCGAGTAAGGAGCGAATGTGATTGCAGGCGTTTGTTGGTTGAGTGCAGACGTGTCAATGTAGCGCTTAATTTCGGATGACGATTGCCGTGAATCATAACTTCTAACTTGTAAAGCGATTGCGTATGATTCAAAGGGTTAATGATCACAAGTTGGTTTATGGTTTGCCACACAGTTGTGGACTTAGAATTTTCTAGTCGTATAGGAAATGTAAAGAAAGTAAAACGTGAACTTTATTACACCGTGATTATTAAGTTTGAGTACAAATAAAAGTAAAAGGTGTGGCACAAGGGCCGGTGAATACAAGATATTCGATAGTCTACTTTGCTAAAAGTAGAAAAGTGTTTCGAAGTGCTAGAATTTGATTGGTGTTAGACTCATTTTTCTTCGCTTAAACTAGTATTTATAGGCAAACACTAAACCGTTCCAAGAACGTATGAAGAAGTGGATGAAACTTCTTGCCTTCCCCAGAAGCTGCCAAGTGTCCTCACACGTTGGCCTTCCTTTCGTTCATGCTAGCGGTTACAAGCAGTTCACAACAGTTGAGTTAGATCATCGGGTTATGTAGCATGTTGGGTTCGGAGTGCCCAATGTATTTGGTTACACAATATCACTCTCTGCGACCGCTCTACGAATAGATTTGCGGGTGCAATATCAAATGCCATAAAAGACTTAATTGAAACCCTTCCTACCACCATGGTTTTAAGAGCGATGATGGAAAAACGGTCCCACAGATGGTATCAGAGCTAGGAAATCATGGGTTCGAGTCGTGTGAGCGTTATCGTGAGGAAGGGATTGTTGGGCCCGGAGTGCCTCCATGGATTTGGTTACACAATGTCACTTCCAGCGACCGTTCTAAAAATAGAATTACAGATGCGATGTCAAATGCCATAAAAGACTTAATTAAAACCCTGTCTACCCCCAATTAATTTTAGGAGAGATGATGAAAAAGTGGTACGACATAACGATTTCCCATTACAGATTTTCCTCCACAGCCCGTGTAAACCAAGCATAATGGGGCCATTTTGACAAAGTCAAATAACCTTCAATTGTGATTATAGAAGATTTCCATAACTGCTCCAAATTTGGATTTCCTCCGGTAACCGAAAAATAAAACATGGGCCAAGTTTCAAAACTAAAATTAGGGAAGATGACGGTCCATGACGTGTTATGATAATTAATATCCTTTAATGACATTTTCAGCATTAATAAATATTCTTAGCATGTCCTTAGCGGGTAATAATCATCAAAACACGTCCTTGGCCGTCATTTTCCCCTAAAATTAATTGGGTCCCAAATTACAAAATTAATGTGGCCCATTAATTTTTAACCCGGGAAAGCAATAGACATTGACCCAATCTAATTAATACCTAATTAAATGGCCCTCTTGCACTGGTTTGAGGTTTGGTGCCAAAAATGGGCATAAACAGGTTCCAAACTTCTTTATTTTTTTGGTAACTGAGGAATAACCCTGCAGGCGAGCCACTATTGGATCCAACTGCGCAATCCAAATCTCGGGGGAGAAAACCCATGTGTGGGTCGGTTCCAAACGCAAGTTCGCCCTTACCATGTTGGTAAAATTTCAGCATAATACATAATTCCAGATAAGAACTTCATTGATATTGTAACAATTACATAATCGAAACAAAATACAAAAGCAGAACAGAATAAAACAGTTGAGATACAAACTGACTTTTCAGAAAATCAAACCCGAGTCCTGTCTGATACCACAGTCTCCTTAAGTAAGATTCGCCGCCTACCGTCGGTGTTGTAGGTTCTTGTTCGGCATTTTCCTCCCAAGGTTGGCTCGGCTAAACCGCAAGCTGTCGGAACACCGCCGTCGACCGCCTTGGCGAACTGACTACTGCCTGCCTCTCTCTCTCAAGAACGAATTTCAGAGTATGCTAGAATGTTGTGAGTTTTCTTGTCTCTACTCCAAAACGTGAGCCTCCTTTTATAGGGTGAAGGAGGCAAAAGATGTGTAATGCTGCAATTAACATGGCAATGAATTCTGCCAATGAATAGAGAGGTTACGAGAGAATGCACCATTATGAGGAGGGTTACGGGAGTTATAGATTTCCACAATCAAACGTCTATTGGTTGCGGTGCATCCAGATTCAACGAACCCGGAATGAGCACGGTTGCTTCGAGAGATCCTCCGGTAGTCCCGATTTCATTCATCTGAAATTTCGTAAAATTTCCAACATACTATTGGTAATCGAACCCTGCTTTGTTGCAAATGCATATTCGTCCTTACCTTGTTGAGAACCCCGGCCATGAGTGGGTCGGTTCCAAACTTCTTATCGATCATGATCATGTGTAAGAAAAACAACAAGCAGCACAATAGCAAGTTCCTGTGACAACATCAATTAATTATCTTTAATTAGATGGGTTACATACGTATGTATGGCATCCACCTAAAAAAAATCTCGAACAATTGTGTCCACATATAAGTAAATATTAAAGGTGTTGCAGCCACACTGTAGGGCATTACGCGTCCCTTAAAACTCACAAGATTGAAGTGTTGCCAAAATCTCCACAATGCAGTCAGTGTTCAACGTTTTTACTTAAATTGAACAAATACGCTCTCAAGTATTTTGGATTGTTTATTTTTTAATTCTATTCCATACATAGCACGGGTTTTATGCTACTTTTTGTTCTACGCAAATTATCGATTTTATTTTGTTTCTATCAATTTTGTAGTATATACTGTATATCTTAGAAACCGCGCATACCACGGGTCTCTGCTAGCTGAATAAAAATTTACATAACACAACATTTTGCTCTTCAACAGCAGAACAGGTTTTAATACAGGAAAAAATATCGTGTTTTGCATCATGAATCTTGCAAGAATATTTACTTAAAACACACGATGCATTTAAAGATATGTCTCGTTTTTATCCCTAACCAACCGAATCGTAGCATACGTGAAGCATCGCATGAATATTGGTAAAATATAGGGCCCAAAAATATAATTAAACATAAGATCTGTTATATCTACTTTATCTCTAAGCGATCGAATCATTGGATTCATAGGATACGTGTCACGTATCGTATGATTATAAGTTAAAAATCCCGTTTTTTTGTATCCTAGAACCATTAATCAGCGTTTCACTTCCATGTGATCACTTTCAGCAGCGGGCACCAAACAAATGATTCAACTGAAGTTTTTTTTTTTTTTTAACTCGGAAAAACGGAAAGTTAACTTACCGATCAATAAAGTAAAAACTAAAAGCTAAACAACATTTTTTTTAGATGCAAAAAAAAAAACTTTCAAGCCTAATCTCATCTCTGCTTATGATATTAATAAAAACACTCTTCTTCTTTTTTTTTACGCGTCCGGGCCTAATTTCATCCCTGAAATTGCGGAGAGCTTAAACTAAAGTTGACAAAATTTCGTAAGGATTGGACCAAAAAAAAGAGCTGAACATTTTTTAAGTTTTGAAACTTTCAGGAAGAGCAAATCTCCAAGCCTTAGAAATGACAACAGCACAATTCGATTTGGCTATTAAAACCAAAACTTATACCTAAAACCGAAACTATAATCAAAATCGACGAATTTCTTTCTTTATCTTGACGAAGCTGTCGATTACAGTTCGATTTTTTGCCAAAATGATCAACATTTCTAATCACTCTCCCCTTTTCAATCAGATAATTGCTTGGATCAATGAATTTTTTGGATCATCAACCTTTTTTTTCCCTTCAAGATAAAAACATTAGTATATAATATTTACTCTTTGTTTCACGATCGCCGTACTCTCAACATTTCTAATCACTTGACTTTTTAATCCAAACCTAAGCGGTGGCTTCAACAAACGCAACAAAGACCGAAATTGTACAATCGGTGCAATCATCACCTTCTAGATAATTTTCTGATGCGGCCTCTAACTCATCGTCAAAGTTACGTTACTATTTGGAAATGGAAAAGAAAAGTAAAAATCTGATTTTTGAAAGGTTTTTTTAGCCTCTAATTGTTTCATTTTTATTCAAAAATGTCACGACCCAAAACCTACCTTGGAAGTCATGACCGGCCAAGCGGGTGTTAAGCCGCCGAAGGCCTGCACATATTCTAGTTTAGGGATTTCTCGCATATCATTATCATTATAAACCATATAAGCAAAGTATACGGAAGCGTAAAATAAATAACATTATCCCAGAGCTTCTAGGTGTACAAGTATAATAATTACAAACCATTACACTACACATGATTCTCCACGGATAATCTAGCACCACATTCAGCCCACAACTTGCTATCTACCTTAACCTGAAAAATTGGAAAAGGTTTTCATAAGCCGAAGCTCAGGTGAGAAACGTATACCAAAGTTACAAGTTTGACCATGAAAATACCTCACTCAGTAAAACAATTCAAAGCAACAATTCAAATATTTCGTTGGCCATCGAGTACACGCATTTTTGTCCGAAAGCTCATTTCTTCGGTCCAAGATATGGACCCTTTTCATTTCATTTCTCTTTCAACTTTTGCACTTTTGAGCGATAATAGCATTCAATGGTATTTTTGCCAGTCGGTTGGGGAGCGACCCCATTAAAGAGTGGTAAGATATCATTATTCGGTGATGCCTGGCTGCATCTCCTACCTTATTGCATCACGCCACTAGTATCTTTACCCGTCCCCTAGCGCTCGGGACACCGTTCGAATGAATCATATTATCACGAGCATGTCCTAGCAACCAGTAAAATTCAAGTTTCCAAACATATTGCCATGGTCTAATTTAACTGAAACTCAAAAGATTTATAAACAAGCCATCGCATGTATTTCCGATTTATCATCATCAATTTCATATTTCCCAGCAAAATCAAGCAATGGTATCTCATTCCAAAATTCAAAAAAATACATATAACTAAGGTATGCGCAACTCACCTTAATGTTGCATCTAGCTAACTTATTGTGAGATTAAACTTTTCTGGAAAGCTTACACCTAACATAAAAATATTGACAGTTACTCACAAATTTACTCTTATTCTTAATCTAATTAAAGTTAGATTAGTATCATCATTAGTACTCAAATCAAAGCATAATTCCTGTAACTCAACTTAGAGTAAAACTCATAATTATTGCGGGCTGTTTTTATAGTTCTAATATGGGAATAATAGTATGGGATTAACCTAAGTCAGTCAACAACAATCGGAAATTTCAAATTAGGCTTTTAAGGTCCGATTTTTACGGTTGCTTGTGTTCCTACACCAAATTACGGCAGCGAGTCCCGAGCCGAGCTCTTTGCCGGAAGGAGTTTTGCGTGAATAAAAATTTCAGGGCTCGGGTGCTGCATATGCGAGAGGAGAAAAAGATGCGGTGGAAAGGAGAGAGAGAGGCCGAAATGGTGTCGAGATGGCCGGCAGCCATGGCTGCCGTTTCTTGGCGATGTGTGCGTTGAACGTGTGAGTTGTAAGAAATTTTGCCCCAAATCTACTTCCTCTATTATAAACAGTATATCTGTCTCTTATTACCAACTGTAAAATAGATTAATATGTGAGAAAGATTACCAATTGAAGCTGTAGAAATCCTCCGGAAAACAAACGGAATGGTAGTCGGTGGATCGATCTCGGCAGAGGAAGTGAAAGGTACAGGAGTCTCTTCTCTTTTTTTTTTTTTGAATGGTGCTACTGGTACATAACAAAAATCTGTACCAGTGGGTACAAACCACTTTTTGGGCTCATTTTGGGTCTCAAAAAAATAATCGGAGTCGCTCATTTTGTTTAAAATACTTTATTTATGGTCCCTACAAAAAATAAGTTAAATCCGGTATCGGTAAGAGTATTTACGAAACATCCAAACTTTGCTTTATTGAATTCTAGACCAAAGTTTGGATGTTTTGTAAATATTCTTACCGATACCGGATTTAACTTATTTTTTGTAGGGACCATAAACAAAGTATTTTAAACAAAATGAGCGATTCCGATCATTTTTTTGAGACCCAAAATGGACCCAAAAAGTGGTTTGTACCCACTGGTACAGATTTTTGGTCTGTACCAGTAGACTTTCTTTTTTTTTTTTTACTTTTCTCTTTTAAATTGACAAACTACCTATATTGGACATATATATATATATATATATATATATATATATATATCGGTGGAATAAAGAAAGAAACAGGTGAAAGGAATTACTTACACGTGTAATTCCAGAGCACTACTCCGTGCCACGTAATGGGGTGCATGTGTTGGTTCTTGCAACTTCAGTCCGTACACTTTCAAATTTCAGTCTCCCAAAAATCCCAAAAATTCAACACAATCTAATAATAATTTAAGGGTCATCGTGGCGGTGTCGGATTTTTAAGGTAAAATCCCAACATTGCAAAACTCATACAGTGCGTCGGGTTCCTATTCGGACTACGTGACTAAATTTTTTTTTCTTTTTTTTTAAAAGAAAAGTCAGGATTTTACAAAAAAAAAATTGAGTTTTAATTATAAAATTTTATTTTTCTGAATCCTCTTATTGAGATAAATTAGAGGGGGGGTGAAGAAAGGGAAAGGGAAACAACAACAACAATCGGAAAAAAAAGAAGGGAAAAACAGGTTGGGTTGGGCGGGTTTGGGTTTGGCTTGACCCATATTCGATCCGATCCGTTTTCGACCCATTTATTTTTTGACCCATATTCGACCCGCCCATATTTGACCAACGACCCGTTTCAACCCGTCCAAACCTGCCCCGTTTGCCACCTCTAATTATAACAACACCGAGTTAACTAATGAATTTAGTGCAGGGAGCACAATAAAGAAACATACAAATAAAATAAAGACAGTGTTAGTGATGGCATGTAGTGTTCTTCGCAGCGTTGATAGGGAACCCGGGGGCTCTGCTGCCTCCATGGGCGCAGTAGCGCCTGCCCAAGCTCTGCCGTTTTCTTTAAAAACAAAATTCTAATCACCAAATTTGTAATCCTATGGAGCACAAACGTGATTATGAGAGTTTTAGAGACAAAATTTGATTATGTCTCTTTAGAATAATATGATCAAAATAATAAGAGCTTCACACCCGTTCAAACGGATTAAAAATTGGAGCACTTAATTTTTATTATATTTTTTAATATATAAACGGTCTAAAGTGAATTTTCACTCCGTTTGAATCGATACAAAGATCTTGTTATTTTGATTATATTAACAAGATCTTTACACCGATTCAAACGGAGTGAAAAAATTTCACACTTAATTTTTTTAGACCGTTTATATATTAAAAAATATAGTTAAAAAATTAAGTACTCCAATTTTTAATCTGTTTGAACTGGTGTGAAGATCTTATTATTTTGATCATATTATTCTAAAGAGACATAATCAAATTTTGTCTCTAAGGCTTTCTTAATCACATTTCTGCTCCTTAGGATTGCAAATTGGTGACTGAAATTTTGTTTTTAAAAAAAACGTCACCGTTTTGGAGCCTGGACAGGCGCTACTGTGCCCATGGGACAGCAGAGCCCCCGTGTCAGTTGAGTGCTCTTAAAGCCACTGAAATTGAAGGCTTTTTATTTTTCTCTGAGAATTCTTTTTTATGGATCCGGTGTCCATCAAAAAGTGTTTAAGGAGCACCATCGCAACCGTTCAAAATGTATTAATTGGACCATCCGGAACTTTTTTGAGGAAGAGTTTCATTAAAATCCAGACCGTTGATTGCCGTAACGGATCGCTGTGATTTGGCGCCTCTGTAATTTGCTTATTCACGGCTCTTCCATGAATAAGCCTCTCTCTTTAACTATATATATTCGGACTCCCGAATGGAAAAGGGAGATTTGATTCGTTTATTGTTCTATACAATCGGGACCAATAGGGAAAGTTACTCAATACGTGAGGCGAAAATATATACTAGTAAATACCGCTCGGTTGGTTGATGGATTTACTTTCTACACAATTGACTAAGGTTCGATTCTTAGGGTCAGGCCGCAATAAAATATTTTTTTGTGAATTCTCTAGCCTCATGCACTAATGACTTATCTTTCACCGGACCAACAAAGAATTAGTTGAGATATGAGTAAACTGGCCCGAACAACTCCGAGTTCCGAAAAAAAATATATGCATTATAAAAATATTTTAAGGGAGGTCAGTATAATTTTCCCTTTCCCTTTTCCTTTTGTGTGCTGTATCTATTTGGTTTCCATCTAGAACTCGGAAAGGTAACAAAAAGTGTAGTTTGCCCTTCCTCTTGTTTCCTCGTTTCCTATACTCCTTCGTTTTCCTTATAGAACTCGGATAGGTACAAGTACCATAAATAGGAGAGTTCTACGCAGCAATTGTGGGAATCTCAGTTTTCACGAAGGTACGCTGTTCTCCTGTGTGTGTCTTTTTTCATTGAGTCTATGCTTTATCGACGAATTTCTAATTCAACATTCATGTGTTTTCTGTTCATGCTAAATCTGTTCTCACCCTTTCTGTTGAACATTTTTTTTTTCCCGTGAATCAAATACGAATAATATTCGAGCTTCTTTGATTTTTCAATGCCTCGTTTGTCGTTTGACTTTTCTAAAAACATCGATTAGTTTTTTTTTTCTTGTTTTTTTGGGGCTCCTTTAGCACCAAACGCTTAACTTGTTTGTCTTTTTTATTTTGTCCAAAACCACATAAAACAAAAAGCCGCTTAAAAGTACATCAAAATCTTATTTTTAGCTTAATTTTGTCTTCAAGAACTTTTTTTTAATCTACTGGTAAAAAAAAAGCATAAACTTTTATGCCAAAAGAAAAGACAGATCAATAAAAAAAAGTTAGTGGTATCTAGGCAGCCCAATAACTTTCTCTTAATTTATCCTTCTTTCGTCTTTCATTTTAGAAGTTTCCAATAAATCTGGTTTGTTTGGAACTTACGGAAGGAAATAGAGAGGCCTCCTTGTTTGATTCTAATATAAAAAGAGGAAGGGGAAAAAATCAAGAAAAATAAGTGAAAATCAACTTCCTTCCTTTCTTTTCTTGTTGAAATGATGTAGCAAATTTTTTTATTTTTCTTTTGGTTTCCAGATGACCAGATGCAAGTCAAGAACTTCCTTTCCACCAGCTGCTCTACCTTGCCCTTGGCTAATGTTTTGTCACGGAAAGCGCTCAAAAACACAAACCTTCTACAGTATATCCGAAACTAGTTTTTGTGTCAAGAGAATACCAGATATCTCAGGCAAACGAATATGTGCGAGCTTTCATGAATGGATGGTGATGATAGACGATTACTCCTCTGATTGCTTCCTTTTCAATATAATTTCTCTGAAAAAGATCGATTTGCCTCCATGGGAAAGAGTGCGATATGAATTTTGGATACTTTCTGCACCTCCCACAGATGATAACTGCGTTGTTGGATTCGTTGGTGAAGATAGTCATTCTATAACGTTTTGCCACCCGGGCGATGGTAAATGGGTTGTGCATATGTTTGAACCAGAGATTGGAACTCTTGAAGGTTACACTATATGCAAGGGGGAAATTTATTGCCGTAGCGTACATGACAAGGAAAATCTTGTGATACTAGACATTGTGGATCACAGGGTTGAAGTGAAATGCGTCTTAAGTGGAAGACCAAATTCACCATTAGTACCAGAGATATTTAGGATAACATCATACCTTATTGAATCTTGTGAAGAGATCTTTCTCGTTCATATGTCTATGCTTGGAGTATCATCAAGGAAAATCCGAGACATATATATTTTCAAACTAGACTTGTCCGCCTTAGAATGGGTGAAGGTGGAGAGCCTAGGGGATCGCACATTCTTCATCAACGAAGATGTCAACTGCATCTCGTGCTCTGCTACAAAATCAGCTACGTTGGGAAACTCGATATACTTCACGCAGGACGACGATGAAAGTATGTACGTATTCGACGTTGAGGAGAAGTGCATCTATACCCACCATCCCTGTCCCTATCTTGGTCATAACGTTGCCCAAAAACAGTGGGTGATGCCCGTAAGGACATAGACTTAGGATTTTTAGTTGAGCATAATCGGAATTGATTGTTGCCATTCTGTTGAAGTTAGATTTAGAATTGTTTAAGATGATTATGATTGGGAGTGCACCTTGTTTATTGTTCTCTATATATGAAGAACCAAATGAGAAATTAAGAAGAACATTCTTCAATTTCATTCTGGACTTTAAAATGCATATAACTTGTGATTTTGCAATTATAACTGCTAGTTGTGGGTTTTTGGTCTGAGTTTCAGTTCTGTTTTGCTGTTTGGTGGGTTGTTGCTATTTTTGTTGTCTTTGTGTTGTTGCTCCTGGTATTTGGATAGTAGTTTTTGGGCTGCTCGTGTTGGCTATTGCTGATCTTAGCGTTTTGGAATGCCTGGTATATTTTGCTGTGGTTGTTTTTTGGGTGGAGTGTGAAATTTGGATGTTTGGGTTGCAATCTTTCGGGATCTTGTGGTTTAAGGTGATTTGGTTTCCGCTTCTGGATGCTTCTGTTAGGCCTAAAGGGTATTGGGTGCTTGTTATTGCTTGTTGTGGTTGAGCAGTTTCTGACTTTCTAGGTTGCAGTCAACTTTTTGGTGGATGTTCTTTCGTTGTTTTAATTTAGGCCATTCACTCGTCTTCATGTATCAACATCACGATGCGGATGTCTTGTCCCTTTTTACTGTCTCGATATACCCTTTGTCGAGTTTCAAATAAAATCTTTTTGCCGTTTCAAAAAAAAAAACACTACTACTACCACTACAAATGTGATAACAATATCTTCAAACCGAGATCAATATTGAACATCTTTGGATAATATTTCAAAAGGTAAAAACTTAAATTTTTGAGGTAAAGTTGAATTTTGGAAAGAATAAAAGTGTGTATAATTGGAGTTTCGTTCTTTATACACACTATTTGAGTAAATGCTATTTTTAATTCTTTAAAATGAAAAATTAGATTGGAAATGAGCATCTCCAACCCATGACTTCAAATTGGAGATGTCAAATTTTTTTTGAAGGCTGATGTAGCATTTTGATATCTTCAATTTGTCAAAAAAACTCAAACGGTCAAATTTTGAATTTTGGCATGAGAATAGCTGTCAAAATTGACATGTTTGAGCTTAACTTCAATTCCACATGGAATTGGCATATGGAAAGGCAGCAAGATTGGAATGTTTGAAGCTGCTAAAAGTAGCCGTTGCCTTGTACACGTCAACTTGTGAATTGAAGCGCATTAGAAGGAAGAAATCTACGAGTGCAAGGGTGCATGGTTCTACAGATACACACAAAACTTGGAGCAAATGTATACCCCTTTTCATCTCTAACTATTTCCAAATTTGGGGTGCTGATTCATATATTTGATGAATGTACATGTTATATAATCCCAAATAGAAGAGAGCAGTAACTTCAAAATAGTAAAGGCAAAGCAGTGTTATAACCGATCACGCACCCAAACAAGAGGAATAATGGAGGAGAAAGCAGCAGCACAGATCGACTATATCCACGCAGAAGTATGACGTAAAAGAAAAGCCAAAAAAGTAGTAGTGCTGTAAATGTGATAGCTGAAGACGGTTGTTACTGCATAGTTGATTTAGGTTGAATTTATTTAGGAACAAAATACATAGTACAGGAGATAATTACAACGCAATCACTAGGAGTTCGTAGGCGTTAACCGGTTCTAGCTACAATCTACGGTTCCAAAACTGGCCATCTAAACATCTCTTCCCAGGTTCTAAGTCAATAACCTCATCTTGGTCAAAGATGAATATCTTTATCTATTCAATCAACTATACAAGAAATTCTTGTTGCAGAACACTTATCAGAGTTTGCAGCAGCAAACAAATGCAAAATATCACCACCCTCCGTTCAAGAGTAGCAGTTCAAGATAGCACTTTCTTCATTTGAGTGAAGAGAGAGAGAGATGTGAAAAATCACTATTCCCCTGGAAGAAAACTAAACCTTCCCATTTGATGAAAGATGATTTCGCGCAGTTTCTACTGCTCTAGAAGATGTAGTACCTACCGAATTTGTCCCTCTGGAGGGAGAAGGAAGCCTCTTGGGCAGCATCTGTTCCCAGTATCCCCTGGGGAACCATGACGCTTCAGAGAGAACAAATAAAGAGAGAAAAAGGCTGAAGACCAACCATTTCTGCATACAAGAAGAAGCAAACGTCATGTTTTGAGTACCCAAGAAGTGCCCGGAGAACCCATCCCTCCTTTTATTATCTTTCAAAGACTAGCTTTTAGATTTATATAGTTTCTGGTAGGAGACAAGTTGAGGATTGTCTGAAGGCTAGCCCACTGGTTTGGTTGAAAAAAGATGTACCAGTGGCAGACAACAGGGAACTTAAGATATCTAAACTGTTTTGGCAGCTCATGCTGTTGACACTTTTTTCCTATTACTTCAATTATTAAAGTCACTACTGGCATGATACAATATGAAGTTAGCTCTCTCCTTTTGAGGGCAGCTTTAACTAATACATGTGGTGTTCAAATAAATAAGAATGTAATGATAAGACCACTGTGTCACTCATTTGCAAAGTATCACAAATACAACTGATGGGGTGGACAACTCCATTAGTCAAAATGGTATTCTTTTGTTTGAGTTACTAGCTAATCTTCGTTTGTTGTATTTTCAATCCTTAATCCCCTCCTCAATGAAGTCATGACTGTAACTTTGAGAACAATTTCCCTTTTAAAAGGCAAGTGCCAAGCTAGACTCCCTCCGTTGTTCTATGTTCTAAACTCTCCTTTCCCCAACAGCATTACAAGAAAAGCAAGAAATTAAGTAAGACAGTTGTTATTGTTAGAATTCCAAATGCAGAATTTATCATTTTCAGGTAAGTTTGATGGTTCATTCCAAGGCATAACGCCCCTTGAGTTCCTAGTTTTTCGGAAGTATATGGAGCCATCCACATTCATACCCCATCCATTGGGGATTACGCGGGTACTATTGTTGTCGTGTTGTTTGATGGTTCTCTGCACCAAACCATCAAGGGAGAACCATTAACGAGGGCAAATGAAACAAACAGGGGAACCACCATAGCCCCATCAGACGAGAACTCTGGGAAACAAACAGGACAGCATCCTACTAAATGCCTTTCAATTTTGCAAACCAATTAGTTCTTGCAGTACTCGACGACTCGACAACAAAAGGAACACATCCATTGTCATGCTTTCAGCTTCTTCCGTGAAGTACCAGGATTGAAGTTAAAGCAATGCGCTCCACTTTCCTAATAATGGCACACCCCTTGAGTACTCAATTTTAATATTGATTTATTCGGAATGGCCTTGATTATTTTGTTCTAATTATTTGAGCAGATTCCAAACGGGAATCATTATTAGCGTTGTTAGGAGAACCCAAATCAATTACTTATAGCTCTACAAAACCATACATGATCAAGACTAGCAAAATGCGATAAGTTGAAATAAACTTAAGTTTAGCAAAATGCAATGGGGCAACTTAAACAGGTTGGAGATGTCATGTCAGCAATTTTTGGGATGGAGTATAACGGCGGGGGTCTAAACTTAGGAATTTTGTTAGTACAAGTGTTTAATTGAAATAAACTTAAGTTCAAGTGTCTAAATTTGGGAATTTTGTTAGTACAGGTGTTTAATTGAAATAAACTTAAGTTCAGGTATCTCTGTGACATTTGGTGCAAGGTTTAGATGTCATTTTAAAATTTTCCCTTTTTTTTTTCTTTTTTGTTTTTCGGGATTCCAATCCCACTAGATTTTGACTTCCGTTGGAAGAAGGAAAATTTGTTTCTGTATATGTCCGTGTATACGGGGCCAATACGGAAAGTTACCCAATAAGTAGGAGTAATAGTTTTTTTAATCCTTACAAAAACACATCAAGTTTCAAAACTCTCTGTAAAGTTGTACATATGAATTGCATGTGTACTTATAATTTAGATGACTTTCAATGTTATCCCTTATGCGGCGATGACATGGCTCAAGGAGAAAATTCATACGGGTGGGTAGGAAAAGAAAATAATTCCTTGGGAGCATCTTTTTTACTGCAACATAAACGAAAAGAACTTAAATAATTTCAAGCACGCAGAAAAAAAGATTTATCTGTTGATTTTTCCCCATTCTCAATTCCCCCAAAGACCTCCTTTGAGATTTGAATATCAGGATGAATGAATACATAATTGGAAATGGTATAGAAGTCTGCAAACGTTTTGTACCTGGGGTAAAGCCAATTAGGCAAGTGCAATCTGATGTGTGCAATCATACATGTATGCAGACGTTATAAATGTTTGCAAACAAATGAGATTTTGGTCGGGAGTGTTTTAAAGGCATGGACAATCTGCAAGTATACAACAAGTTCTAGCCTTTCCTTGTATAATTGATACTTTCAATGAGCACTCTACAAATGAAAGGGTCGGCGTGTTCAATTTTTATAAATGAGGGAGTCAGTCGGGCAATTTTTAGGGGTAGAATTGTCATTTTCAGTAATTCCGTTAACAGAGTTGGCCAATTTTTCATTTTATATAGTTGAGGGGGTCTATATAAGCAGTTTTAAATGTAGGGTTCTCCGTAAAAAAATGCATAGTCGAGGGAGTCTCTGTGTACTTTCAAAAAAAAGGACAAATTATAGTGACCTCCCGTTTAGTTTTTATATACTATATAGTTTCCCCTCACATTTGAATAACTGCAGTCTCCTATATAGTTTCCCCACACCTTCACCCACAAGAACTCAACTGAAAAGTCTCTTAACTTGCGTGTGTCTTTCACTTTCCGTTAGTTTGGATGAAAAAGCAAACTGTAGCACTTTACTCTATAACCACAAGGGGACAATGTGATCATTAGTGAACCCCAGGGAGGTCATCTGCAAAACGGGCAAACTTCAAAGAGGTAATCCGTATTTTGCCCTTTTCAGAAAAATAAAGGGATCATCAGTAAAGTTTCCTAAGATTAGTTTATTGCACAAAGCAATGATAAACTTGTACAGGCAGAGCAAGTGGTTAGATGCATGAAGGGCAGTAATGGTAGTTCCATAATTTTATGTCGAGAGATTTGTTTTTTATCGCAGCTAAGGGAATGAGACAATGAAATTTTTTATTTTTTATTTTTTGATCGGCATGAGATGATGAAATTTGACATTGTTGATTGTCTGTTTTAGTATTTAGCACAATCATCTGATGTCAAAAAAATTTACAGAAGTCACCAGCAGGTGCACTGAATGTTGTTGCAAGAATCATAGTGAATTAAGCAGGGAATTCATGATAAATTGAGTCCCACTAATGAAGAAAAGCATGATGACATCAAATAGTCTAGTGACCCAGTCAATGTTGCCTGGGCGGAATGAGGATTTTATTTTGAGGGGCCAAACTTCGGTAATTGGTTTGCCAGTCAAATTGGAAAAGAGTGGGAGAATAAAAGTATGGAAGAACTTTTCCTCTTTCCAGAATAGCAAGTCACCGAGATCTCTTTTCGCTTTGTTTTAGTTATTTGTTACTTATAAAGTTGTTGAGTATTTAGGGTTGGGGTATTTTACCTGAAACTCAGATCATTCTGTCGGAGCAATGGGAATGAGATCACGGTACGCCAAAGCGTTACCGTGTTTTAAGTTGGTGCACGGCATCTATCAAGGAAAGTGAGACAAGACACAATTCAGATGCATTTAGATTGTTATTCTTCTCTGTTTCTAGTGTTCAAAATTCTGTCCATTGTAACTCGACTGTCTTCGTCATTTGGCTACTTGAAAGAAAAATAGGGTAATATTCTACTTGTATGGACTAAAGTATTCCTGTTTCTAATGCAAACTGGAGGCTGTTTATTTGTATAAACCTTAACTAGGACATTAATTACAAGAGTGAGGGGTCTGATGTGATTTTATCTTCAGGATGCTGTGGGTTTGGATTCTGAAGGGAATCCTTGGGGAAATCGTTTAGCATCTGTGCAATAGTTGTAGATCATGCCGGTGGTTATGCAACCCTTTCATCCGCTCTATACCCCTGGCATCCGGCTCTTGCGACATCCATGTGTTGCCTTCGGAGGCCAAGGAACCACCACAAGACAATGCACCAGAATACCCAATGCAAGCGTCGGCTTTGAAATTTGCATATGAAGTGGTAAAATTAGATTGAGTTCAGTCTGTCTTGATGAGTCCCCCTCTAGTTGCGCACTCGTCCGCATTCCAAATGCTGGAGTGTATCTTCATCAGCCGGTTCTTCAGGTATGGAATGCCAATTGACTCCATGTTCTTGAACTCTCTAACCAGGGTTCCATCGACGGAGAAACTGAAACAAAGGATTACCATAAAGCCCTCTTTATGAGACCTTTTATATCGACATGGCCACCAACTGCTAAATCACATCTCAGAGGTGTAAAGAACTAGGAGCTTGACTCCAGTCTGTCATGACAAGTCGCCCACTCGTCCGCATTCCAAGTGCTGGAGTGTCTTCTTTTTCTTTTTGTGCTCAGCATATCAAGACGTCTTTTGCGTGGTTCTTGTTACTTTAATGCCAGTGTTAAAATAAAGATATGTGTCAATGCATGATAGTGGCAGCCAGGTTATCGACGATTCTACAATCGCGAAAGTCTATACACAAAAGGACTTTCCTGTCTTTCTTAGGTACCGGAACTATATTGGCCAACCACTCGGGGTAGGAATAGTGCAGGGGTACTTGCACAATTCCTTTGGGATTCCATAGAATGGAGTAGGTGTGGAAATGAGCAGAAGTTTCAAACCAAAGCCAAAACTGCTGTTTTCTGTCACCCTTTCCCTGACTACACATTCGTGTGAAGAGTATAAGTAAGGATCACCAGTCAAGTTCCCCAAGAATTCAAAGTCTATCTCATCGTGGGTTGATCCTTGTGATGATAACAGCAATACAAGCACACGTATCCCCGGGTGAGCATGATGTATAAAGGCCTTAGAAACTCAGATGGGCATCTAGAGAAAATTATAAAGGCCTTAAAATCCTTATAATAAACAGCAGGTTTTAAATTCAATTCAAGTATCCCTTCCTTTCTCATTGTTCGATAAATGTCATACAAATAAAATTTCCAAATTACCCCCTTCTTTATAAGTGTATTGTTTTCCTACACTGAAAATGCAAATGCATTTGCAAATGCAGCTAATGGCATAAAAATCTACAAATTAAGTTCTTCAAAAAATTGGAACTTTCTGCAAATTGCAGTAGGTTATATTCATTCAAAAAATTAATTACTCGGATTCCGTGGGATTAAGTTTGTGCATAACCGAAAGCCCATAGCAAATGCAATTGGCCTTTTTCTTTGATTGTTGATTAACGCATTGCTGAAAGTAAAAGGTGCTTGCCTGTGGCTCAGATTCTAGCTAGACTACTTGTATCCTATAACTAGTGTTGGTACTGAGATCATTAATCACATAACATGACTTGATTAAGCACCGAGTATAAGACGAAATACCTGTTGAGCAAAATTAAAAGAAAGGAAAAAATTACGAAAAAACATGAACAACTTCTACCCACACTATTTGGTCGATAATGTGGTGTCTTTGCTTCTTGTTTTTTTTGCTATATTTGGTCTCTGTACTGGATTTGTTTCATTAGTAGGATCACGTTCAGGCTCAATTAGCCTTGGCTCAGGTGTGGGAGGTGGCTTATTTGGTTTTTCTGGCTTCCTTGGGTCTTTGCTATATGTTTCTCCACTCTCAAGGTTATACCTGTTAGTCCTTGTATTTTGGTTCATGGTGTTGGACAGACAAATTGCTCCTCATAACGAAATATCGAGATCTTAGGCATGAATCTGTTTGTTTGTTTTTTTACACTGATAATAGGCGGAAAAAGTGAAGGATGATTACCTACCCAAAAGGGGCCACCTCAAGAAAAATGAAGTTTAGTCTATCACACATCACAAGCAACTCTAAAATGCCAACATAAGCCCTGCCCATGTAATAGCACTTGTTGGTTGAATTGCACATGCTAATCCTGCCACAAGCAAGCCCCACTTTCTTGAAACTGAGTGAACTTCACTTGAAGAAGCTCTTATACAGGGCCAGTGGTAAAGCCCCACAGGCCACAAGTGTAAGAACTGGCTTCAAACTGTTGGATAGAGTACGAGTGAAACAGTAAAACATAAACCAGTTTGTCAACTGTGAAAAGAGCTGCAATGAAATTAAGTGCATCAACCATCACAAATGAGATAGATATCCAGACCTAAGCAATTAACAGCGCCTTTGGATGGCGAGAAAGGGTGAGATAAGAAAGGGAGCCCTTTCTTACCCAATTTCACCATTTTTGGTGGTGAGATTTGGTGAGAAAGGGGAAGAGCAAATCAACAAATTCACTTTTTATTAACTTCCCAAAAAAAAAAATTCCCATTTTTGCACTTCTCTCTACATTTCTCATCAAAATACTCAATCCAAATGAGTGATTTGGCTAGAAACCATAATCCTATATTTTCTTTCCCTCAATCCAAAGGGACTTAAGCAGCACAAAACACAAACTAGAAGGATACTGCCCATTGCGCGGCATGGCCACCAAAGAGTACATGAGAGAGCTTGCACAAGTAAAGATCACCAACTGCAGAGATCATTGACTGCAGCATCCTTGGAGCTTTAATCTATGAAAAACGGTGACAATTGTCACGACAGAAATTCTAGGATACTAAATTTGAAAGCTCATAGACCGCATGTTGTGTACGCAATGACAAAAATCATCCAAAGACCAAATGTAAGAGTTTGGTAAATTGGTAGCCAAAGTGAAATGAACCAGTAGTACAGAAACAGAAACTACAATTACTGTACAGAAACAGAAATTACAATTACTGGGAGGAATATATATAACTTAAAAATAGCTCTAGTTCCTGCAATACGGCTCTAAGTTCCAATTTTTTATTACCAGAAGCAGCGAACTTGCTAATTTTGGTTTCATGGAAGGGCAGAAAAGGGGAATCCGTTGGCACCAATAGGTATCTCCATCTATTGGTCTCCAAATGACTCCAAGCACCCAAAAACACACCAGACAGAACATATTCGTGTCACAGCCAAAGCATGAAGCATTCAACTTTCGGTGTTAGAACTACTTTTTCAGGAAGTCTAGAAATTCTTGGAATTACAATCTCCTATCTGCATGAGAGGTCAGAATCAATTCTTTACTATCAATTGTGAGCTTCTTGTAGCTACAAAATCATTAAAATTTGATGTTCCAACTCCAAGTGTCTAATTTAGTTACAGCGTTAGACACTATCACATATCCATGGCCTTTATCCAATCCAGCAGACACAGATATTCAAAGGAATGGAAGAGTTCGTTTCACAAAGAATAAAACCATTGCCCAAGACTGACTAAACCCCAATATCTTACGGTTACAAGTACAATATTCCCATTAATGTCATCTGAACTGAACCAAAACCTATGTCAAACACGTTACTGCAACTAGTCACAAAACATATACATACTAGAACACAGATTTCTCCATAGGCATATTCTTCGCAAATAGTGTTTTTACTAGAAAACTGGGAAAAAAACTTACCATGAATAATGGGGTATCAAGATGAAATAAGGCAAGAACTTTGTAAAGACAAGCAAACATCATCGGATGCAGATAGCTACGAATCCACTGCTCCCATTCCCATGCCAAATGTCCATATCTGTCATTTGATCAACCAAATAGACATCATTAACAGCTTGGAAAGAGACAAACCTAGTCAACAAAACCAAAAGATGAAACAAATTCGTTTAGTAGTCTTTATACCCAAATGCAATCCGATGAGCGACTTCTAAGGTTTGCCAATGTTCATCCCGGTTAAAATATGTCCGCACCAATAAAGAATTTGCCATCCGCATAGCCATGCAAATAACAAAAAGCCTCCTTGATGAAACCTTTGGATTAGAACTTGAGGTAGTCACTTCTCTTGGTCAGACGCATCGGACTTTCAATCTTATCTTTGTCATCCACATTTTTAGCACTCTTCCTGTGTCTCATGCTTTATCACAACCAGATGAACCGGATTGAGAATAAATTATCTGTCATGAGGTAAGCCAAGTATCAGCTTTCGTGCATATCTGAATCCTTCACACAATGTTGGTTCCTTTTGGAAGTTCCAACTTTTCAAGGAGAACATATATTTACTGCACCGAAATTCACATAAAAACTTATCAATTTGGAAAACTACAACTTTATCTCTAGCTTAAAAAGTAGTCATAACCATTTCTAGGATATGTTTTTCAGGAAACTACATTATGTACATGCATTTTGGACAACCGTAATTGGGAAAGATATAAAACCAGATCATTGCAGGAATACATTTCTGCTCTCTGTGTGTGTGCGGGCACAGCTAAAATGGGCTTGTTCAAGTTGAAATCTGTTTGTTCGTTAGCTAAACACTCGGGCCAATGGCATTCAACAGGTATGTTTTCTACTTAGCTTGCTAAAACCCCATGAGTACTCTCCCCTATTAACCACATCAATTCCACCTCAAAAGCAGGAACTTTTTACACTTCTAAGAAAAACCCAAAATCTATTTTTGCTAGAACCAGTGAAAGACAAGAAATGAGAAGTAAAAGACGTCAGTTCCGGTCTCAGAGGACTTCCATCAAACAATTGGAATGCACTCTCATCTGGGTCCAAAGTTGAACACCAACTACCCAAACATAACCACTCGTGGACCGTGGTGTTATACGCTTCCAAGAACAGATACAGACACATGAAATCGCGGGAAGAACAGAATAGAATCAACAGATCAATCAGATAATGAGAAATTTGAATTGCGAGCACAGCTTTCCAGATTTGAAGATGCAAAGGCTTGTCGCGTGTATTTTCCTTGATTTCTACTTGGTAAATCTACGGAGGCCCAAATATTCGTTGGGCTACTCTTTTGTGTTTTGGCCCACATATCCGTTGAGTTCATATTATTTTTCTCCACTTCGATAGTTCGATACTTTTTAGATTGTGTTGTAATTTTTTGGATTATCATTCCTCTTAACAAGAGGAATAAAAATTTTAAAAAATGTAGACCGAAATGAAAAAAAGTTCACGTAAGACGACACTATAGACAAAAATACAAATTGTTTGATATTTTTTCTTTAGTGATTTTTTTTTTTGCTTTTGATCGTAATTTTATAGTTTTTAGATTTCTCTCATTGATGCAGATGATTAATCCAAAAACAAAAACGTGAATTCAAAAAAAAATTATAGACAACATAAATACCAAACCGAAAAATACCAAAAATATTAGGATGAACTCACATAATTAAAACTTGTTGAAGATATCAATTTTATCAAAAACCATGCGTTCAATGACATGATTTTGAATGGAAACTCATTTATCTCAAGATAAATTCAATACAATCATGCACAAATTAACCTGATCTCACTATTTTTTACATGATTAATGTAGTGGACGAAATTTAGGAGAAACAATTTGGACCATGAAAGTGAACATAGGACCAATTTAAACCTTGCCACCTCACCATCATCAGTGCCTCTCTCTCTCTCTCTCTCTCTCTCTCTCTCTCTCTCTCTCTCTCTCTCTCTCTCTCTCTCTAAAACCAAATATGCTAGTGGCACACTTGCTCCATAGGACCATAAGTGGAATGCTGCAATATTGGACCCTAATTCATTGGCACTTCTACGATTAGAGATTAAGGAAATGGATTTATTTAGATGAATGAATCTCTCTGAAGTAAAAGGTTCAGCTCGGATATCATTCGGCAGGATTTATTGATTTAAGGATCAAACCTTGTTTTTAGTTACAAAAACACTAGTTGACCCAAATCAGCCGAGGTGCGTGTAAATTAACCCGACATCCGAGTTATAAAAAAAAAGAAAAGAAAAGCACACTAGTAGACCTCACCCTCAAAACATTAAGACAATAAATTTCCACTCTCATTGTTTTTCTCTTTTCATTTCAAATGTGATAGAAAGTTACAACAAATACGTACTGATAACATGCCATCAGTGACTAACAGAATAACAAACATTTGCGGTTTTTTGAAATTGTGATATCACAAGTCAAGGTTATTCGGGATCGCAATCCATAAAAGCATCCGTCGTGGCCAATCAGGAAACCTGGTTTTCAAAGCAGGTTCATCGCTTTCATATACAAAACCACTTTTCATGTACATGTTTTTTGCTGCTTCATTGTCAACGGCAGCATGGGCATATAAATCTGACATCCCTGCAGGGAAGAATAAGTTCAAATACAGGGTTAGATTTACAACCAAGTTGCTCAAATCACTTTTGAGTGTATCATTGGATTTATGCAGCTAGTAATAGGAAAGCATAAGTCCGGTTTATCAAGCAGGGGACATTAGCAAGAACATACTTAAGAGTCACTGCTTATGCACACATGTTACTAATCTGTGGACTTTTCCACTAGAAGGAACAAGTAACATACATGAACGCTAAAACAAAAGTCTGCCTTGCGTAAAGTTGCAGTGTATCTAACAGGCCAACCACATGAACGCTCAAAATTATCTTTTATCTGCAAACTTTATTTTCTTCATCGGACATCTATGAACATAAGAAATCTGCAGATAACAGATGCAGGAGTTTCTCAGAAAATACTAGTCTAATGGAAAGAGCTGGTGTCTTCTTGGAATAACCAATCAACATCTCCATGAATTCAGTAAAGTAACCACCTGAGAACTTGCGTTCTACCACACGCTGGAAGATAGGAAAGGCGGCATCCTATCTAACCGAATGCAATAATCTCATTCGTCTGTGTTTCTTAAGTTCCTTCTTCAAATGAATTACCCGCAAACAGTATGTCACCGAAAACTAACATACTGCGTAGAGTCGAAGAAGACAAGTACATAAATGTTTCCAATAAGTATACTTAAATAAGTAGCTATGAACAACATACCATGAAGGAACAAGAAATTAATGAACAATAGAGATAAGACAAACTTCACTGTTAAGCAAATTAGGCGATACACATGTTCATTCCATATAACTCATTCAATATAACTAGGAAAGGAAAAGTAACAAATAGGCGGGAGAGAATCACACAACCACCATTCAGCTGACACCATGCTTCATGTAATCCATCAAAATCCCTTAGACAACAAGAAAGTCACTGGAAACACCGCGCATAGGAGAGTTTAACTAAACCAAAATATACATACCTGTTCAAAAAACTCAACATCACAATATTCGGATATCTGATGTCACAAAACAGTTTCCTGTGTTCTAAGAACACTGCCTGGAGCACTCACAACAATTGCACGTTGCAGATTTAACAAAGTTCCAAAGGCCAACCCAGAGGATGCCACACCTCGTGCAACCTTCGCTCATATTTTTCCACTGTCCCCATTCCCTTGGCACCAAATGTTACAGTGATCTCACATCTGTCAGAATATCAATTGCATTAAACTAAATTGTGAAAGCATTAAAACAGTTTAAGTGCATGAGTAGAGCTAAATTTTCTAAAACCATTGTTAGGAGTTATCAGTTGAACTCAAAATCCCAAATCGGTATATACCAAAAATGATATACAAAATTGTTCTCTTTTATTTTTGGATTGCCAGCTTATTGGTTGTTCAAGCGTCCCTCTCCCTATACGAATGGATGGAGCTACTAATCAGGTTATTTTTTCAATTCAAAGATTGTACTTGTTAGTAGTAGGCTAGTAGCCACCATCTCATTTCATCATTGCTTTGAAACAATTAAGCAAAATAATTAACCAACAACACTGGCAAAAGATCGTTTTTCGTTCAATATCCAAAAGAGCGCTTTTCATTTACATCCAACACTGATGGCAGCATTTTCAGCGGTTGCCAATAAATCAGGATCATCATCGCCACAATGGATCACACTTATTAACCTAGGTCTAGTAAAGAACAATGACATCGCTGCAGCTGCAGAAAAAGCAACATAGAAAAATCTCCTAACTCCCTGAAATGGTGCTTGGAATTCACTAATTAGTTTAAGATCTCTTCGGAAGCTGTAGCCAATATATTCCCCACCAAGCCTAGCTTGTGCATAAAAAAGTGGCTGCACATCTTAGAACTCAAGTTTCAACGATTGATTTACACTTTCAAGTTCCAACTCACAACATTTATCCCAATGTGCAACACACAACCTAACAGAAAATGATAAGTGAACTTGGCAATTATCAAATGACATAACCTTGACAGGCTTTAATGAAATGAGCACACGCACAGCAGTAAGAGATAGACATAATGAAGACCAAATCAAGCAACAACCTCTTCTTGCAGTTCCTTGAGCAAAGCTCTAAAGGAGGCCAAGTCTGGATCATTAAGAATTGTACCGAATTTGAGGTTATATTCTCTCAATGCAGTATGCAGACATTCAGCAGCTTTCTTTTTTTCCCCTATTTCTCTCAAAAAAAAAAGAAAGAAAATTCAAAGAAAGAAGTAATCAAAAAACTTAAGAGAAGGGTATGCCAACTTTTCATTCAGAACTCGAAGGCATAACACAGTTGAAAGAAAGGAGTGAGAGATCATGCTCCAATGACATCTACTTGCTCTGGTGAAATCATATATGCAGAAATACAAGCCAACTTTTACAGATCCAAGACTCGTGCCGACCCTGTTCCAAAGGATACCAGCACCCCATTCTTCCAGTGGGTTGATTACGGGCAAACTAGCAATCTGAGCCAAACCTGACTGAAGCTTGGCCTCTGTCTACTTAATGGGATTTTAACTCCCTTCAATATCCCAAAGATCAAACAGAAACACGCCGCAAAAGTAGATAATATGACGGAAAAAAGTATGGTAACTATTTTTTGAGATTATAATAACCCCCGACAAACCAATCTCAACAAACACATTCATATGCAGCAAGCAGAATTTGAATTTAATAGACAGACCAGATAAGCTGATTGGCCAAATGCTTATACTCACAATAATTGCACAAGAAACAGAAAATGAAAGCAACCCTAGTAAAGCATGATCAACAACGCAAACAGAAAAAGCAAAATCTTTTGAAGGGATTAGGCTCAACTTTGTGTATGATCAGAAAAGAGTCCAAATCGCCATGGCTGCAACCACAGTTACCCATGAGAGAATAAGAACAAAACCCTTCATCTCCACAGCTGTACATGCCCCGCCAAAAGACAACCGGATGCCCTATCGCCTAAATCATGTGGTTAAGAAAAACTATCATCACAACCAAAGTTTTGCTTTGCTTTTCCATTATACATTCCACTTTTCGGTAACCTTGTTAAATACCAAAGGGGATCTTATTTAAAATGCCATCTTCCAGGTTCTAATTTCCAAGCAAAAGGTCACACAAATACACACACACACATAGATAGATACACAGAGACGTGTAGAGAGGAGGAAGTGATGGCAAAGTTGTTAATTTTTCTCTCCTCAAAGCCTCAAAATACCATCCACAAGAAGAAAGGAAAAACTACGCACTGTGGATGAAAAAAACTCCAAATTGGATGAAGAAAATACAAATGTATACAGACACGTCAGGCTCAAATCTGTGCATCATCCAAATTTAGAAAAGAGTGCAAATCCGCCATGGCTGCAACCACAGTTACCCGTGAGAGAAAACGCAGAACAACACCCCTTGATCTCGCATGACTGTGCCTGCCACGCCAAGAAACAGTGGCTTGCTCAATGACCTGAATCGTCTGCTCAAAAGAAGCTATCACCACAACCCAAATTTGGGTTTTCTTTTCCATTGTACGTTTTGCTTTTGGGTAACCCTATTAAATACTGAAAGGGATCTCAACTAAAATCACATCTTCCAAAGTTTGATTTACCAGCAAAAAATAGACAAACAAGCACAAATACATATAATATATAATACAAGAAAGTCAAATACTATTCATTTGATCAAGATAAGAATTAAAGAGTCTTTAAGGAAAATAATTAACAGTAAAAAAAAAGGGATAAACATTGAGGTATTTATCTATTTTCCCAAATGCTTAAAGGAGCAAATCCATTAAACGAAGCCCACGAACGCAAAAACTGATCTACACGAATGATCCAAAACATACACAACCACAAACGGAACTCATGCACAAAGACACGTATCGAAAAACACCGTGATCGCTTACGAAGAGAACGAGAAAAAGATAACGAGTTTGCACAAAGGAGAATCCCCAAATCGATGGAATGCTAATATCTTAACTGGGATACAGTATCTTCAAATCAAGACACAATAATAAAATAAGGAAAATTGAAGAAACAAATGATCGTTGTTTTTGGCTCCACCCCATAGTTCTAACCACAACATTGGATAATTTTCTCCTCTTTTCTTCTTACTAGTATCACGTGTCATGCGAAGCACAAAACCGCGTGCTCGTTGCTATTGTAGCAATGGTTATCAAGAATGAACTTTCTGATTGATAAATGGTAAGATTGCAATCAAAGCAAAGAAGGAACTGAACAAAGTTTAAAAAATACTAACATCGTTAAAGAAGAGTATCTATCCATAGAAATGAGGCAGTTTCACCAATACATAACCATCAAATGAGGCACTTGTAACTTCTTTATCACGGACTTGATGCTTCATATCTCTTCTTACATAATGATTTGCTCTGAACAGATAAGCCAAAACCTAGTAAATATGCAAGTAACGTTGGGAGTATGAATCGAAACTAAACTCTCGACATTAAGTCTTGAAATTTATACATATATATGAGTCCTATGACACCAATAAGTTGGGGCCAATCTTGAAAGATTTAGAGTCCTTTCCTGGTAAAAACATAATCACATTATACAAGATTGATTGATGGAAACCTCCATTCCCCAAACACAAAGTAGAAGACATCCCCAGTTTCTCCGATTTCCACTCATATAAAAATAGCACAATTTGATGAAAATACTAAAATCAAATTGGAAAATCAAGAAGGAAAAAGTGGTGGTGGACGGAGTAGGTAGTGAACTTGAGGTACCTGATCGGCGCTCATGTTTTGTGTAACAAAAGGATGGCGGTGCGACTGGCTGCTGTGGTGGTCCATCTCTTCGCTGGATCTCTCAACTCCAACGACGTCGTCGGCAGTGCTTCCGCCTTTTTTTCATTGTTTTGTCGAGTGAAAATAAGTTATTTCGAATTATTTATTGTCAATAGTGATTTATTTGTGTAGTTGATAGGAAATTTTTTACTCATAACGCTCCAATTTTAACGTGAATTTTATGAACAAAGTAGAGCGCCATCAGCGAAAAGTAAAACAGGAATATCAATTTGTAATTGATATTCAAAGTATGGTTACAAAGAATGAAAACATTTTTAAAAAAAAAAAAAACCTCATCCAAACTTTATGGTGTACAAAAAAAACTTGTACCTTGCACTTGAGTAACAATAATACCACTAAAGCTAACAATTTTCTAATACTATTGGAGAAAAAAATTAGAAATTAATTTTGGAGCTCCAAAAATGAAGTGCAAAGTGATGCGTCTGCATATAAAAATGAAACTTGAAAATCAATTTCCTAAAAAATAAGCCCAAAAATTAATTGGCCAAAAATGAACCAAGCTACTCCTGAGCATCTCCTAGCTCGCCTTGTTAAGGCTCACCTTATTTAGTAATTGAGCTTGACCTAGAGTTTTAGGCTTATGTACTAAATAAAATGAGTTCAGAACACAAAAACTCGACTCAGCTCACAAAAGGTCGACTAATTTTATGGGTTAAGATTGAGGGTTTAATTGGAATATAAAGAAAAGAAAATTAAAGATACGAAAAATAACAGATTTTTCTCTTTTTGTGTTTTGTTTGACAGAAAAAATGGGACAAAATAACAAAACTAAAAGCTTAAGCACATTAATTTCTCTCCAATTTTTTTCTCGCTTTCCTTCTCAAATTAAAGATAGGAAAAATAGCACATTTTTCTCTTTCGGAACCTTCTAGATTCCATTAACTCTTTTGGAGTCAGTTCATACGAAACAGTTTGCTCCAAATTTAATTAGCTTCCCACAAGTGAGGAGTGGAATTGGACCCCAAGGTTAATCAAAGTACACATAGAACACCTAAGTTATCAAAAAAAAAAAAAGAGAGAGAAAATAAAGTTAGTGAAATTACAAGTTTGGCAGTAAATGATCGCAGCTCATAGCTTGCCTCGTTAAGGCTCAGTTCAATTAATAATCGAGCCATGTTTATGCTAAAAGAATTTACTTTTACTCAACAAACTTTGATTAAAAAAAATTGCAAAAACAGTTGTTAAAGAAAAACGTAGTGTATGAGTGGTACTTGGTTATGTTTGATTAATATTTTGCTAATGGCATAATTGGACGATACTTGACGGAGACTACACTGGACGTGAGCTCAGTCGGATTGGGCAATTAAGGGGGCAATTTCCTCCATCCCATTCCTGTCTTCCACCTTAATGCAGTACTGATTTGAGCACATATTCCCGATCGGACAACGAAATATTTAAGTGGTATTTGTTTCTCCGTCTCATTTTAATTTGATCCACCTTCATTTATATTAGAAAATATTTTATTTATTTGTATCTCTATGTAGATTTCATTTGTTTCGATATAAAATAAGAGTAAAAGTACATCAAATAACAAGTCCCTATTTTATTTCTTTTCTTTTCTTTTTTTGTTTCCATCTTCTTAACTCTAATCACTCTAATCAGTTAAGTAGTAATTTTTTTCTCGTCAAACACTCACAAGAGCATAAAGTTAGGTACGGGGATGGGATTTGCTTCCTCAGTTATTAGTTTAAGAAGCTTTCGAATTTTATCAATTCTTTTGGTGTCAATTCATACGATACGAAACAGTTATTCTTGTTGAGCTCCCCGCAAGCCACATTCAAAGTTGTGGGGTCCCCTGAGCCATGGAGGAAAAATAATCTCCTACTATTGTGTACAATTTGGGCTTGGATGAAAAATGAACGCACCAAAATATAGCATTGACCATATCATGAGGTGCAAAACACCCAATAATTTATCCCATTACTAAATTTGAGTCATCCATTGATTAAGCATATCAAGTCTAGCCACTAAATTTAGTCGGCTCTCCAAGTTCGGTTGATGCAGAATATCTATTAAATAAGGATTGTCTACCGTTCTGTTTCTTTCGGTTCAAAAAATATAGGCACATTCTTGAAAAAAAAAGACCATTACAATGAGAAATTCATCATTTTAGTAGTCGTGTTAAATAATTGTGCTTGAAAAATTAATATCAATTTGAATAACTTCCACTCTTCAACCAAAAGGAAACATCTTAAACTTGTAATTTTAATTTGTAAACCACCCCATACTTTTAAATTCCTGGGGTCGCCACTGTCCGCAAGTGGAGGTGAGATTAAACTCAAGATTAGTCGACATGCATATAAGTTGGACCGGGATACCCAAGTAATAAAAGAAAAAAGAGAAAGAATCAAGTAAGTGAAATTACAAGTTCGGCTACAAACGAGCAACTCATGTCTAGCCTCATTAAAGCTCAACTCATTTAGTAATCGAGCTAAAGTCGAGCTCGAACTCAAGTTTAACGAGCTCAAAATTCAAAAGCTCAACTCGTTTTTTAGGCTCATTTCATTTTTTTTTTACATAGAACCAAACCAGTTCATTTAACGTATGTTATACGGCATCTACAGATAATTCAGAATAGACCAAACCATACAACACACAAAGAAAACAACAGGTACAGAAAAACAGCCAGTCCAAATCTGAGGCGGCTCATCTCGTTTAAAGCGTCTCATTAAGTAAATTAACCCGGCTTAACTTGTTCACAAAGGAGCCAGGCTCTAACTCAAATTTTAAGCTGATTCAGTAAACGAGTTAGGGCTCGAACACCATAGAAATAGGCTCCGCTCGGCTCATTCGCACACTGAAACGCTACCCAAATATAAGATAAGTATCTGTGAATACAATCCCAAAGCCCCACTTCAAACCATAAACCCTAACGAATTGACCAACCCTTGGAGATCAAAATCATGGCGGAGAAGAAAGACTGGAAGTGCGGCGATTGCAACACAATGTTCACCAAGGCAAAATACCGGGCTCATCGCCCTCACAACAAATGTATGGTGGTTGCTCAGGTATAAATCTAAATCTTCGCTCACTTTCTACTACAGTTTTAAGTGATAATCTAATCAACGAGTACATAGATGCAAGTGAAGCCTACGTAATTGCTGTTTGTTTTTTGCTTTTCTGGATCTGAATTACTATGAATTACTAAGACTCGCATAATATAATACTAGCTAGCTAATACGCTGGTTTGACCATGGACCATAATTCACATCTTTCTTTGATTTACTGTAATTAATTTCAGGCAGAGAGGGCAGCAGCTGCTGCTGCTGCTGCCGCCGCCGCAGCACTGCAGCAAGCTCCTGTAAACCACCGTTAGAAGAGGTAACGGTGTCTAATACATTGTTCATTTTGTGCGATTCGGTAGCTTGCATTGATTCGTGTGTTGGTGTCTAATACATTGTTCATTTTCTGCATAATAAGCTGTCTGTAACCAAATCTTGACACGTGAACAACTCAGTTTCCACTATATAACGAATACCAAAAGGTGTAGTTCAGGAGTAAAGAGTACTTTGGGCTCGTCACATGACGATGATTCTGCTTACGAATACGAGTATACTATCTGCTTACCTTTAAAATACGAAGAATCCGATAGCTTCCTCCCCTCCATCAAGGCTTTGGGGTGGGAAAATGTGGGTTAACTGCCCAATGACCACGGAAGCAAGATAATATGTCTGTCCTGGTTCTCTCCGCTGATGAGAAATGCAAATCTTTATCTGCACGAGCACCAAACGCCAGAGAGAAATTATTCTTTAATTACTCCATTTATGATATTTATGAAGGGTTAATAATCTATTTTTTAAGGGAAGAGTTTCGTCCCCTGCTCGTTCATTTAGAGGCCACGCTCGGTGCATGTGATATAGTGCTTGTCCTATGCTATTTGAATTGGAGACAACCTGGAATCGAGGAGCTTTCGGACCCATACTTTAGCGACCCTATAGGACGGCTTCTTTGCCATTCTTTGCCAGGTACTCGCACTTAGAAATCCACTTTTCGGGAATAATATGGCTTTAGTTTGAGCCAGGCTCAGACTTGTTAAGATCGTACTCACTATGCTGCCTATCTGAAAGCGCTGAACCTCACTTAATCCGCTCGGCTGGGGCACTATGGCTTTGATTTATAACTTAGAAGTTGGAAGCCATGCGGCATGTTCTAAACAAAAGCTTGATTTGGAGATTCAAAGTACCCACTGCAGTTAGAAAATTTTGGTGGTTTCGTTTGACTTCCTTTGGATTCTCCTTCCGCCGCCCTCCGCGCAACCTACACAAAGATGTAGGGTGGTTGGCCGCCGCCATACGTCCCTCTGATGAGCAAGTTGGTGAACTCGAGAGGGAGAGCTTTTTTGTGGAGTATCAGAACGTACCTCTCTTAGGGTTTATCCTCTCCTATTTTTAGGCGAATGTACTAGCTCTGCAAGCTAGGCGTGCATAGCACATGACGTCACGTGTAACCGCCTTAGCTCGGTGACATCATCATGATGTCCGGCCATGCCAGCCCTAGCTCTGGAATCTTCTAGAAGGTGGATAAGAGTGGATGATCTTCAGTGCGGACCTTTAGCTCAGGTGAGGCCGACCCATGGGTGCCCATTCGACCCGTGCAACCGGCCCGCCTCTTCGGGTCCATGCCCTAGGCTCCCTAAACCGACGAACTGTTCGGTCCGGTTCGTCTCTATTTAGCCCAACCTACCAAATAGGCATGTGCTTGGCTTAGGCCCAAACCGATTGTGTGGGCCCGACCCGCCACACTCGGCCAAAGCCTTCCGTGCCGCCACCGTAGTGTGGACCATCCTGCATCTTGTCGGGTTTGGCCCACCACAATAGCCCCTCAAGTCTTTGCTCGGCCTTCCATTGCCGCGAGGAGTTGACACGGGTTCTGGGCCGACCCATTGTTTAAATCGAACCATCCTCTGGAAGGAAACCGGACCGGTCTCATCGCTGCCATCCACGTGTCCCCCTATAATGAGTTGATCGTGGATGGGACGTTTCGCCTTACAGGTCTACACTTGACGCCACATGTCATGAGTTCATTGGTCCGAACCGACGCGCCACTTTGTTTCCCGCGCATGACTTTTTCGAAAACCACCTCCCGTATAAATAAGTGGGTAAAGAGAGAGAGAACCACTCCTGCCATCTCCTCTCTCTTAATTCCTCAGAGCCAGAGCTTTTCTCTTCTTTTTTCAACTTCGAATCTGATCTCAAGAGCCAAAGACCCATCAACAACCGTCATTTCGATGTAATTCCCTCTTTTATGTTTTGATCTTTGGGTTTTTTGCTGTTTGTACACATTTCTCCTTACGTTCTAAGCACTGTAGTTGTACTCAAGTAACTGGAGAAAACGACGTCCTATCAGCTCCAGGATGTCACATCGCCATCCTGGCTGACTGAACATACTTAGAAACAACTAAACATCCCCATATACAGCCGTTCATCCCTTATTGTCGATCGGTCATCCTTCTTTATGACCGAACGTCCGTATAATCCAGATGTGGCACACTATCGGAGCAGAACGTCCTTCGTTGCGTCCAGACATTACACTGCCATGGTTTAGAGTGACGGGGAGCTAACCCAATTTCACCCAATGCACTGTCTTTTTTGGTCGTTCTCCAAGGCTAACAACGTCCGCCGCAACCGCGAAGAGAACATGGTCCAAGATTACAACATGGGACATTCGGTCGAAAATGGAGACAAGAGTGATGATACAGATTTTGTGGTTGGGCTTTTGGATTCCTCCAAAGACACCACCTAGATTTTCGGTTCGAAAACTTGTTCGGTATCTACTTTGTTGGTCAAAACTCCCACTCAAGGAAGTGTTATATCTCCTACCGACCAAAGAAACATCCTCTCCTACTCGAGCTTCCCGACAAGGATGACCTCAAGGACATCCTCTCGTACTCGAGCTTGAATGCAAAGGACCGAGTCTCTGTTCATAGAGAGGAGGGGACCTGAGTAAATCTGTCCACCCCAGTTCATTCATCCTGCTTATCTTTTGTTTATTGCATTACGCTTATTGAACAGGGACCGAGTCTCTGTTCCCACCGGAGCGTAGCGCACCAAAGCTTCTTCGCTTCATTCCTTTCTACAACACGACCCTTGCAGAGAGGAAGAGTGTGGGGGTTCGATTTGACGGGATCTTAACCGTGATTGCAACTAGTCACTAGGGCGATCGCCACTCAGTGACCCTTCGACGATCAAGTTAGATGTAGGGAGAAGTGTGTGGATCTAGGGTTAGGGTAGAATGGCATACCTCTCTAGGTTAGTATCCCTTTGTATTTATAGACCTTGGTTTGCTTGGCCTCCAAGCTAGCGCGTGGAAGGGACGCTCTGAGTAACCACCTCAGGTGGCGTCATATATGACGTAAGGGATAAGACGGCTATGCAGCACATGGCCAGGTCAAGTCCCCAATGATTACGCTTGTTGCACAATCCGCAAGGGTCCCCCCCGGCGTAACTACCTTCTTTCAGTTAGCCTCGGGAGCTCTGGACCGGATACGCTCCACGCTCTTAGATTCCCCCGAAGCCTCCACTGGGGTTTTATCCCCGACCACTTGACCAAGTAATGCACCGAACCCTTCCTCAACCTTTAAATCACAAGCTAGTTCCCTCTTGGGACCATGGTTCACCGTGGCTCGGTAAGGTGACCGAACCCTTATTCTGAGCCCACTACAATAGCCCCTCAACTCGGTAGAGCGTAAATATTAGAGCTCGGGGGATTTGATTCTACTCGTGAATTGCCATACCTTTATCCTCCGGTAACCAAGGTGGAGAGCGACCTCAGTAACTGTTTGGCGCTAGTGGGCATCTTGGCATGTGCCGTGTCAGTTGATTGGTACGATATGTCAATGGCTCGGTGATCGGCGTTCCGACTCCTACGCAGGTTTTCCAGTGCAGACCGCCCGATGAATGCCACGCGTCAAGGATTCGATGGCCCGGTATGCGACGCTTCGTTTCCTACGCAACACTCTCATCTTTGTTGTTACCCTGCTACTGCCGCTGCTCTCGCCTTTGGATCGAGATTTGGAGCGATCTAGGAGCAGATCTTCATACGAATCTCAGGTATATTGATCTCCTCTCATTAATCTTCCGTTCTTAGTCGTTTTTTTCAAGTTTTTCGACATTTTAGGCATGCATTGAGGTGGAGACGCCGCTCGCTGGCGTCTGGCTCATGGCGGTGCACTATTTCTGGCATTGTTCATGTTCTTCCCGACGAGTATATTCTTCTCGAGGCGTATCTTCTTTCCGAGGCCTTCGAGATACTGTTAGGCCCCAGATGTTCTTCCCGGGACCTAGAGGTTCCAAGAAGTGATGACCATTTAGTCCCGAGCATTAGATCTTTCTGTTCTACCCAAGCATATAGCTAACGGGTCCTGCATATCCCTTTTTGATAGGTAGGGGCAGATGGCCGTCGAGATTTCCTCAAACAGTTCCAATAGCTTTGCTTCCTCTCCGGCTGTCGACGAGCTAATAAACGAAGCACTTTGGATTCTAGCATTCTTCCAAACTCCGATCGACTTTATTGAGCCCTTTGACCCTTTGAGAGCTTCGCGCCCAATTACAACATTTGATCCTCGGGAGATGGAAGCTCCCAAAAGAGGTCCTGAGACGAAGGAGACCGATGAGGCCATACCCTTACCAAAATCAATACTTCAATGGCGCGCTAGGCGCCTACGCCGAGTTCAAGAGAGTCTACAGCATTCCTCCTGACGTCGAGGTTCAGTTGTTGCCGAACACCAATCCCCGCGAACTTCCACACCAACCGAGAGAGCTAATCTTTCCTCTGATGGCCATCACTGAGGGCGGGGTTAGATTTCCCCTGCACCAATTTGTGCGTCGGGTACTCCAAACCCTATCCTTCACTTCCTCTCAGCTCAAGATCAACTCTTACCGAATCATCACGACTCACGAGCATCATAGAGTTGAGGAGGCTGTATAACCTGACCTTCGGGCTAGAGGAGCTCTTCGGGGTTTACCTGTTGGGAATTAATCGGGAGAACCGGTATTATCTTTCTTGTCGAACAGGGTATGATGAATTCCTGATCGATCATCTGCCCGACTCCGAAGAGTGGGCGAGCGTATACATCTCGGTCTTCGGGACTCCGAAAAGTGGGCGAGCCTATACATCTCGATCTCCGGGAACTTCATGTTCGGACCTGGGGAGAAAATTGACATTGCAACTAGGGTCCAGTTCGGGACTGGTACTTCTGGTCAGTATATACCTTTCTTCCATGCTTTGCTTGTTTTTCAGTATAAGTATACTAATTTCCCTTCCTTTAGATTGCGCCTTGCAGCTAACGAGGTCGTGCAGGACCTTCGGGATAGGGCAACCCGAGCTCACATCACAATTGTCTGCGCTATTCTGCTCACAAGCCGATTGGCTCCTGATCTGCTCAGTTACGTCGCAACTTATACCAATTATTTGAATAAGAAACCGAGACAGCATGGGGTCCCGAGAGCAGGTAGCGGAAAAGGGAGGGGCAGAGGTAGGGGAAGAGAAGGAGGAAGTGGGGAAAGAGTCGGTACGCCGAAGCGGAGGGAAGCAATTCAGGGCCTCGGGGTATCATTTATGAAGAAATCGACCAAGTGACCCCCAAACGGATAGGACTTAGTGGAGAAATGGCTGGTAGGGGAGCACGGGAAGTGCTAAACCTTAGATGCCAGAGGCCGAGGTGCCGAGGCACCGGCACTGTAACCAGGACAGCTGGAGCCGGGAGTTTGAGGGTCACCCCTGCTTCGCCGGAGGGACCCTCGAAGAAAAGCGCTCGGCACGAGGAGTCATACAGTAGCTGAGGGAAGGATAGGGAGACGATCCTGATCAAAAGGGAGAGGAGCGAGGAGGCGAGACTGGTGGGGGAGGGGATCGATACCGAGACTAGGGTTCCAGCAGCAAGGGAGGTCCCCTGGGTTCCCGAGGTTCAACATTATGCCAGGCGCCTAATTCATCACACCGACAGTGCTTCCACCAACATCGGGACGACGTACGCGTTGCTTTGGTCATGCATTCTCCCAAAGGATGCCAGAGCTGTCAAGGGCTACACCGAGGATCTCACAGGGGAGATAGCACAAGCGCTTCTGAATGTAAGCTGCTTTCCTTCAACCCTTTTCGATTGAATACTGGTTTTGATCAACATTTTCTTCTTTTTGCTGTTAGGCTGGCGCCCGAGCTCTTGCAGTTAATGATAGGTGCAAAAGGCAAGAGCGGGAGATCAAGGAGTTGAAGCAGGCCCTTGCGATGAGGGAGGATGACCTAAGGATAGCTCGGGAGACATGCGACCTCTATCTAGCGAACTTCCAGAGATGTGACAGAGAAAGGGTGCTTGCCGAAGGCCAAGCTACAAAGGCCGAGGAGGATGCTACTTCTCTGAGAATCACCCTAGCTCGTGAGGTTGATGATGCAAAGGACAGAGGCTATGATGAGGGCTGGAATGCGGCCAGAGTAGAGTACAAGAAGCAGGTCCCAGAGATTGAGGCCGAGCTGCTAGGGAGTGCTTCTTGGATGGGCTATGCTATGGCCACGAGACCTTATTGAGGAAACTCAATCTCCCACATGTGTCAGAACTCTGAGCCATCCCCCAGCCGCCGCCCGAGGAGCTCGTATTGCTCAAGGAAGAAGAAGCTGTGACGAACCCCGAGGCGAAGCTGGCCACCGAGGGCCAGGTCCAAATGCTCCTGCTCCAGTTGAACCACATGATGATTCCACCCTTCTCTTCTTTGGAAACACTTTGAATTTTTGAATTACTATTTGACTGGACGCCTCCGGACATTTGGAGTTTGCTGATCCAAGGGTTTGTGAATAGTTTTGCTGTGACTGGCGCCGAACAGTTGGCCTAAACCAGATCACCTGTAATAGTTTAAGTAGGATTTCACCTTGCACCATACATTTGCTTTACAACCTAAGGTATGTGAATGATCTTTTTTCCAACATTTGCTCTTATACTCTTGAAATGCTTGTATGCATTTATGTTTGTTGTTGCTGTATGTTCATGCCCCCTGCTTAGGTTAAACTTGTGGGGTATGAAAAAAAATGATAACCGAAGTATGAACTGAAGCATTGGTGCCCCCTGCTTCGGACGTGCTTGTTGTTTATACAGGCAAGATTGGACCCGGAGCAAGGTGAGAGAGAATGGTTATTAGAAAATTTGATTTTTCCGATGCTCCTTGCCTCTAGTAGGTGTGTACGAGGCCGAGTGAGTTTAAGCCGAAGCATGTGGATGAAAATAACTTTTACTTTTCCCAAGCCCTTGCTTCAGGTTAGGCTACCTCGGCTACGTGGTAGGAAATTACTTAAGTGAACAAGTGATGTTACTTGTTAATGAGTCTGCTAGGGGATATAGGCCGAGGTCCAGTTGTGGGCTGGCACTTGGCCAGGAGTTTGGGACGCAACGAATCCGAGCAGTGAGGTGCTTTATGGTGGATCGGAATAAGGGGCTCGAAATTCTACCAAGTATCCTTAGGAAGATTGACCGAAAGCCAAGACGACCGAAAAGGCCGGGATGACTTAGTGGGCATTGGCCCAAGAGGGTGGTACTCTAGGAGCGGCGTAATCCCAGAAGTCAAGATAAAATGGTTTGAGCGATAATAAACCAAGTGATGGTCAGTAAACAATAGTGAAAGTAAGAACAAATGCTTAGTAAAAAGGGGAAATTGTCATTGATACTTGTTCAGGAACGTGCCATTACACAAACAAATAGAAATTGATTGGACTTCCGAGCCGAGGTATTGCTAGCCATAGAACTTCTTGAGGTTGTTGGCATCCCAAGATTTTGCAATAGGAGAGCCATCTAGCTTCTCCAACTTGTAGTTGCTTGAGCCGAGGTGTTTAAGGACTCGGTAGGGACCTATGAAGCACGGGTACTCCAGAAATGTCACTGTACCCGTACCGGGTACGGGTACGGGTGCGGCGCTGGTACGGCAAAAACGTACTGGGTACGGCAAAATTGAATCGGGTACGTTTGGTAATTTTGGGTACAGCTACGGTACGGCAAGGGTACGGCTACGGTACGGCAAAGGGTACGGCATGGGTATGTTTTAGCCCAAATTGAATTTTTTCCAAAATTTCAAGGACTTTTTTGAAAATAATTGTAAAATATGGGCTTCTTGTGTAATTTATTTATCTTTTGACTCTTATACACCGAGAGGCAGCGATCAAAAAATAAAAGAAAAAGAGGCAGTGATGAACTAAAATCCTGTAAGTGCATCCGCACCAGACTCTCTACATTTTTGACCAATTTACACTTCAAAAAGTCACTTTATAGACGAGCTAAATTTCTACAAAATAGAGAGGAAGAAAGAGAGGCTGATAAAGGGGGGGTTTTGGATTTTTTTCTTATTTTGGCTCTTTAATTTAGTTTAAAGAGGAGAGTAAAGAGGGAGATGTGGATGCCCTAAGTTCTCTCTCTCTCTCTCTCTCTCTCTCTCTCCGTCTCTTTCTCTCTGTCTCTCCTCTCTCTTTCTCTCTTCATATGGCGTTCTCTCTGTCTCTCATGAGTCTCCTCTCTCTCTCTTCATCCGTCTCTCCTTTCTCTCTCTCTTCGTCTCTCTCTCTGTATATATGCATGTTTAATGTATGTGTATCTATGTTGCTTTTTATTGGTAAAATGGGTTTATATTTCATTTTATGTAATAAAAGATAGAAAAAAATTATATATATATATATATTCGTCGTACCCCCGCCGTACCCGTACCCTACTTTTGGGGGTTTTGCCGTTTTCCGTACCCGTACCGCGTACCCGTGCTCCATAGGTAGGGACCCTCCCAATTGGGCATCAGCTTCTTTTTCTTGGACTTATCAACCACTTTTTTCCAGACAATGTCGTCAGGCTTGAACGACCTGAGGCGGACGCTACAGTTGTAGCCCTTGGAAACCTCCTACTGATATGAGGCGAGCCTTATCCTTGCCTTTCACATTCCTGCTCGGCCAAGTCGAGGTCCGAATCGATAGTGTCATTACTGACTGACTCGTCAAAAAATTTTGGTCCGAATCGTTGGTAGCCCGACCTAGAGGGGAATGTCCATTGCCCTAGGGGTACGCCGAAGGGGATGTGTCCCATTTAATGCCATACTCATCGAGGACGGATCGGTATTTCTGCCCTGTGAACTGATTTCCGTTGTTGGTAATGATGGCAAAGGGTACGCCGGAGGGACCCTCGAAGAAAAGAGCTCGGCACGAGGAGTCATACAGTAGCCGAGGGAAGGATAGGGAGACGATCCTGATCGAGGAGGGAGAGGAGCGAGGAGGCGAGACTAGTGGGGAGGGGATCGATACCGAGACTAGGGTTCCAGCAAGGGAGGTCCCCTGGGTTCCCGAGGTTCAACATTATGCCGGGCGCCTAATTCATCACACCGACAGTGCTTCCACCAACATCGGGACGGCGTACGGGTTGCTTTGGTCATGCATTCTCCCAAAGGATGCCAGAGCTGTCAAGGGCTACACCGAGGATCTCACAGGGGAGATAGCACAGGCGCTTCTGAAAGTAAGCTGCTTTCCTTCAACCCTTTTCGATTGAATACTAGTTTTGATCAACATTTTCTTCTGCTTTTTGCTGTTAGGCTGGCGCCTGAGCTCTTGCAGTTAATGATAGGTGCAACAAGCAAGAGCAGGAGATCAAAGAGTTGAAGCAGGCCCTTGCGATGAGGGAGGATGACCTAAGGATAGCTCGGGAGACATGCGACCTCTATCTAGCGGACTTCCAGAGATGTGACAGAGAAAGGGTGCTTGCCGAAGGCCAGGCTACAAAGGCCGAGGAGGATGCTACTACTCTGAGAGTCACCCGAGCTCGTGAGGTTGATGATGCAAGGGACAGAGGCTATGATGAGGGCTGGAATGCGGCCAGAGTAGAGTACAAGAAGCAGGTCCCATAGATTGAGGCCGAGCTGCATAGGGAGTGCTTCTTGGATGGGCTGCGCTATGGCCACGAGACCTTATTGAGGAAACTCAATCTCCCAGATGTGTCAGAACTCCGAGCCATCCCCCAGCCGCCGCCCGAGGAGCTCGTATTGCTCGAGGAAGAAGAAGCTGTGACGAACCATGAGGCGAAGCTGGCCACCGAGGGCCAGGTCCAAATGCTCCTGCTCCAGTTGAAGCACAGGATGATTCCACTCTTCTCTTCTTTGGAAACACTTCGAATTTTTGAATTACTATTTGACTGGACGCCTCCAGACATTTGGAGTTTGTCGATCCAGGGGTTTGTGAATTGTTTTGCTGTGACTGGCGCCGAACAGTTGGCCTAAACCAGATCACCTGTAATAGTTTAACTAGGATTTCACCTTGCACCATACATTTGCTTTACAACCTAAGGTATGTGAATGATCTTTTTTCCAACATTTGCTCTTTACTCTTGAAATGCTTGTATGCATTTATCTTTGTTGTTGCTATATGTTCATGCCCCTGCTTAGGTTAGACTTGTGGGGTATGAAAAAAAATGATAACCGAAGTATGAACTGAAGCATTGGTGCCCCCTGCTTCGGATGTGCTTGTTGTTTATACAGGCAAGATTGGACCCGGAGCAAGGTGAGAGAATGGTTATTAGAAAATTTAATTTTTCCGACGCTCCTTGCCTCTGGTAGGTGTGTACGGGACCGAGTGAGTTTAAGCCGAAGCATGTGGATGAAAATAACTTTTACTTTTCCCGAGCCCTTGCTTCAGGTTAGGCTACCTTGGCTACGTGGGAGGAAATTACTTAAGTGAACAAGTGATGTTACTTGTTAATGAGTCTGCTAGGGGATATAGGCCGAGGTCCAGTTGTGGGCTGGCACTTGGCCAGGAGTTTGGGACGCAACGAATCCGAGCAGTGAGGTGCTTTATGGTGGATCGGAATAAGGGGCTCGAAATTCTACCAAGTGTCCTTAGGAAGATCGACCGAAAGCCAAGACGACCGAAAAGGCCGGGATGACTTAGTGGGAATTGGCCCAAAAGGGTGGTACCCTAGGAGAGGCGCAATCCCAGAAGTCAAGATAAAATGGTTTGAGCGATAATAAACCAAGTGATGGTCAGTAAACAATACTGAAAGTAAGAACAAATGCTTACTAAAAAGGGGAAATTCTCATTGATACTTGTTTGGGAACGTGCCATTACACAAGCAAATAGAAATTGATTGGACTTCCGAGCCGAGGTATTGCTAGCCATAGAACTTCTTGAGGTTGTTGGCATCCCAAGATTTTGCAATAGGAGAGGCATCTAGCTTCTCCAACTTGTAGTTGCTTGAGCCGAGGTGTTTAAGGACTCGGTAGGGACCTATGAAGCACGGGTACTCCAAAAATGTCGCCGTAAATGTCGTCGTACCCGTACCGGGTACGGGTACGGCGCCGGTACGGCAAAAACGTACCGGGTACGGCAAAATTGAATCGGGTACGTTTGGTATTTTTGGGTACGGCAAGGGTACGGCGATGGGTACGGCATGGGTACGTTTTAGCCCAAATTGAATTTTTTCCAAAATTTCAGGGACTTTTTTGTAAATAATTATAAAATATGGGCTTCTTGTGTAATTCATTTATCTTTTGACTCTTATATACCGAGAGGCAGCGATCAAAAAATAAAAGAAAAAGAGGCAGTGATGAACTAAAATCCTGTAAGAGCATCCGCACCAGACTCTCTACATTTTTGACCAATTTACACTTCAAAAAGTCACTTTATAGACGAGCTAAATTTCTACAAAATAGAGAGGAAGAAAGAGAGGCTGATAAAGGGGGGGTTTTGGATTTTTTTCTTATTTTGGCTCTTTAATTTAGTTTAAAGAGGAGAGTAAAGAGGGAGATGTGGATGCCCTAAGTTCTCTCTCTCTCTCTCTCTCTCTCTCTCTCTCTCTCTCTCTCTGTCTCTCCTCTCTCTTTCTCTCTTCATCCGGCGTTCTCTATGTCTCTCATGAGTCTCCTCTCTTTCTCTCTCATCCATCTCTCCTCTCTCTCTCTCTTCGTCTCTCTCTCTCTCTCTCTCTCTCTCTCTCTCTCTGTATATATGCATGTTTAATGTATGTGTATCTATGTTGCTTTTTATTGGTAAAATGGGTTTATATTTCATTTTATGTAATAAAAGATAGAAAAAAATTATATATATATATATATTCGTCGTACCCCCGCCGTACCCGTACCCTACTTTTGGGGGTTTTGCCGTTTTCCGTACCCGTACCGCGTACCCGTGCTCCATAGGTAGGGACCCTCCCAATTGGGCATCAGCTTCTTTTTCTTGGACTTATCAACCACTTTTTTCCAGACAATGTCGTCAGGCTTGAACGACCTGAGGCGGACGCTACAGTTGTAGCCCTTGGCAACCTCCTACTGATATGAGGCGAGCCTTATCCTTGCCTTTCACATTCCTGCTCGGCCAAGTCGAGGTCCGAATCGATAGTGTCATTACTGACTGACTCGTCAAAAAATTTTGGTCCGAATCGTTGGTAGCCCGACCTAGAGGGGAATGTCCATTGCCCTAGGGGTACACCGAAGGGGATGTGTCCCATTTAATGCCATACTCATCGAGGAGGGATCGGTATTTCTGCCCTGTGAACTGATTTCCATTGTCGGTAATGATGGCAAAGGGTACGCCGAAGTGCGATTTAATATTTCACCAGACAAAACGAATAACGTCATACTCCTCAATGGTAAGCGAGGGCTCGGCCTCGACCCATTTGGAAAAAAATCGATGGCGGTTAGAATAAACTTGAAATCACCAAGCGCAACGAGAAGCTTGCCCACGATATCCATGCTCCATTTCGAGAACGGCCATGGACTGGTGAGGGGACTAAGGTCTCGGGCCGATTGGTGAATGATCGAGGAGAATATCTGGCATTTTTGGCAACGCTTGACCAAGTCTTCGGAATCGTGCTTCATTGTTGGCCACCAATAGCCCTGAGTAATGGCTCGGTGCGCGAGGGAACAGCCACATGGCAACCACTATCACCGGCATGGAGCTATTCGATGATTCCTGGAACTTGGTGTGGGTGTGCCACTAGCAGATATGGGCCGGTGAATGACTTTCGGTAGAGCTTACCGTTGGGATTGAGCCAAAAGAGCGCGGCCTTGTTGCGGAGTCGGTGAGCTTCCTTTTTGTCAGATGGCAAGATGTCGTCGCATAGGTAACCGACAATCTCATCCATCCAACTTAGGCCAAGCTCGATGTTGAGCACCGCGTGAGCTAGGACGTCAAGCTCGAAACTAGGCTTATCAATGGTACCGAAGGAAATGGAGCGATGCTTCGAAGCCAAACAAGCCAAAGCGAGTCCTGCGAGGGCGTCGGCGTGTGCATTCGGTTCCCTGGATATGCGTTCGACTCGAATGGCTTTGAATTTTTTAGGGAGCCGAAGGGCGGAGCTAAGGTATGTAAGCATTCGATCGTCCCTAGCTTCGTACTCTTCGGTATGTTGGTTAACGACTAACTGGGAGTTGCTATACACAACAAGCTCTTCGATGCCTAAAGCTTCGGCGGTCTTGAGTCCCGAGATAAGGGCCTCATACTCGGCCTCGTTGTCGGAGGCGGAGAAGTTGATAGAGAGGGAGCTGTCATGCAGTATGCCAGAAGGAGAGAGTAGTATGATTCTAGCTCCGACGCCTCGGCTGTTGAAGGCTCTGTCAACATACATTTTCCAAACATCGCCATGGAACAACTTCCAGGCGGAGTTGGGATTGGCTTGGAGCGTTGCTTAGGTGTTGGGAGCTTGGTCCGGGGTGGGGGATTCGGTTGGTGTTAGCTCAGCAATGAAATCAGCAAGGGCCAGAGCCTTTATAGCTGTTCAAGGCTGCTAGTGGATTTCGTAATTTGCAAGTTCCACAGCCCATTGAGAGATTCGGTTGGAGAGATCCGCCTTTCGGAGGAGAGACTTAAGAGGGTATTTAGTGAGAACAATGATTCGGTGGGATTGGAAGTACGGAGCGAGCTTCTGGGAGGCCGAAACGAGGGCAAGGACAAGCTTTTCCAAGGGCAGGTAACACGTCTCGGCGCGAGTCATCGTCTTACTGGAGTAGTATATGGGTTGGTGGTTTCGTTCTTCCTGTCGAACGAGCACCGAACTGATAGCATGCGGAGAGACGACGAGGTATAGGTAAAGGTCCTCCTGGTCCCGAGGCGTAACGAGGAGCAGAGCCTCGAAGAGACAAGTCTTCAGTTGTTGGAGAGCTCGTTCACAATCCTCGGTCCAGTTAAAACTGCGTCGGCTGCCTTTCAGGAGAGCGAAGAATGGGTGGCACTTGTCGGATGAGCAACCGATGAACTGATTGAGAGCGGTAGCCATGCCTGTGAGACGTTGAACATCCTTTTTGTTGTGGGGAGCCGAGAGGTTCTCGATTGAAAGGAGTTGAGCAAGGTCGGCTTCAATACCGCGTTGGGAGACGAGATAACCGAGAAATTTTTCGAAACTGAAGCCGAAGGCACATTTCTCGGCGTTGAGACGGAGTTTGTGAGCATTGAGAATTTGAAAGGCGTCGGCAAGGTTGGTCATGTGATCACCGGCCAGCATGCTCTTCACGACCATATCGTCAATGTAAGCCATCATGGTGTCTCCCAGTAATCGTTCGAACATTTTGGTGATCATGCGCTGAAAGGTTGCCCCAGCATTTTTTAGACCTAAAGGCATAACGAGGTAACCAAAGATACCGTGACAGGTGATGAAGGCCGTGTTCTCCACATCGCCTTCGCTCATTGCGATCTGATGGTAGCCCCTATAAGCGTCCATGAAACTGAGTCGATCGTGCCCGACCATGGCGTCAACGAGCTAATCAATCCGCGGAACGGGGAAGAAGTCCTTTGGGCAAGCATCGTTGAGGTTGGAATAGTCGACGCATACTTGCCATTTGCCATTCTTTTTCTTGACCACCACTATGTTGGCTAACCACTTAGGGTTTTGAACTTCTCGAATGGCCCGAGCATTTAAGAGCCGATTGACCTCTTCTATTACGACTTCGGAATGGACCGGAGAGAACCGTCGTGCTCGTTGAACCGAACGCTTGGTTTTGTTGATGTTGAGCTCGTGACAGATGAACGAGGGGTCAACTCTGGGCATCTCGTACAGGTTCCAGGCAAATACTTCAATGTTGGTTTTGAGGAAGTCGACCATCTGGTTCCGCTCGGTGTCACTAAGTGAGGAACCGACAAGGAAAAAGCGAGAGCAGTCCTCGTTGATAGGGATGGTGATGAGGTCTTCAACAGCTTTCTCATCGGCTCTTCTTCCCACGTCTTCAAGAACTGGGACCTCGGGGACCTCAATGAGGTTGACCCGGAACGTCTGATTGCTGCTTCAGACCACGTTGACATAGCACTGTTTTGCAGCGATTTGGTCACCGAGGAGATCTTCTCGACGCCCATAAGCACCAACAAACCGAACCACTTGGTGATAAGTGGAGGCAATAGCCTTCATCTTATGGAGCCAAGTGCACCCAACAATAGCGTTGTAAGGGCAAGGTATATGTATATCCACCACAACAAATTCCATCTCGAGTGTTACCAAACCGGCGCGAACGGGGAGGGTGATCATGCCGAGAGGCCATACCGGGGCAACATTGAAACCGATGAGGGGGACTTCGGAGGGACGGAGGTCGGTCTTAGAAAGCTTTAAGTCTTTAGGGAGTAGTACATGACCTCGACTGAGCTGCCTTGGTCGACGAGGACGCGTCAAACACTAAAGGTTCCGTTGCGAAGTGTGACCACGAGGGCGTCGTTGTGTGGGAGCTGAACACGGTCGAGATCTTTCTTGGTGAATGAGATCGTCCATTTAGAGCCGTCCTCGGTTCAGGCGCGCTTTGGCTCAGGAGCCACTAACATGACCTGCTTGGAAGAGGAGGCGTCATTAAGCTCGGCACGAATGACGCGAGCGACCTCGACATTCAGAGGGCCGTGGATAACATGAATCATTTGACTTCCTCCTCGGGATGGGCCTCAGCGCGCTGTGCCCGAGCCCTGGTCTTGTCATGGTCGATGAGGTTATTGAGGTGGCCGCCTGTAACAAGCTGCTCCGAGCAGGACTTAAAAGGCTTGCAGGCAGTGGTGAAGTGACCTTGCTCATTGTGGTAGCTGCATCGGACAATTGGATTCTTGATCTTCCCGTTCCCGGTGCCAAGCTTTTGGTTCGGGAAGGAAAAAAAGGGTTGATCCTTGACTTGATCGACGACCCGATAGATGGGGATGGTGAAGATAGTTTTTTCAGCATTGAAATCGCTCGGCTTCGGTCCTTTCTTCGGAGATTGCTTTATATTGTTAACCTGTTTTTTAGGAGTCATGGTTAGCGCTGTAGCCGGAGTAACCGCCGAGACAGATGTTATCTTCTTGTTCGCGGTTTCCCCGATGCCCCTCTCGGCTTTGGATTCAATTATTTGGCACCATCCTTCGATGTGAGTCATGAGATCCTTCACGGAGCTGGGCTTGTGCCGAGCCAGGTCGTCGTATACTTGCTCGTCCTATGAAGTGAAACCGAGCTTAAATCCTCGGGCCGAGATTACTCTGTAGCAACCCTCGATTTTATTGAAAAACTCCCAGTAGCATCCGGCGTACTGGCAAATCGTCGCTTCATTTGTGCAACACAAGGAGTGAGTCTATCTCCTTTTTGTGCTTGTTACTGGTGACAAACCGAGCCATAAAAGCATCATAAAAGGAGTCGAATGAGGAAATTGACCGAGCGGGGAGCTGGGTTGAACCAAGGGAGGCCGAGGTTCCCGAGACTGGCGGGAAAGACAGCACAAGGCATCATCCGAGGTTTCGTTCCTGAGGAACAAAGACATGACAAGTTTGTACAGTACCAAATGTGTACGCCTCGGTTTTGTCGTCATAATTGGCAAATTTGGGCTGGGGAAATCCTTTCGGGGGATGACCGAGTCGATCTCTCTTGTGAATGAAGAGGTCGTTAGTCTTTCGAGGCGCGCGTCGCGATGAGGTCGAATCGAACGGTCAGGACCGTCTGAACACTCGTCACGGTATGCTTCTTTGGGATAAGTTGATCCAACCTTTCGTATTCTTTTTGCTTCGATAGAGCGCTTCCCGACTTCTGGGGCGAGCCTTCATGCTGATCCTTCTTGTAGCTATCTCGAGAATGATGCTCGAGGCGCTCGGTTACCGAGCTCTTATCGCGTCCACTTTTGGGGTGTGAGATGACTGGGCTCCTTGCTCGTCGGCTTTTCAGGCGTTCGCGATACCCCTTGGTTTGGAACTCCAGGAGGCCGTCTTCCTTTGTAACTTTGATAAAACTGAGGGTGGGCTCGCGGTGCCCCTTCCCAATTCTAACAAAATGGGTGGAAGAGGCGGAGACGCTACTGGCACCGAGCCTCTCGAAGGGAGATGACTTCCCTCGAAATTTTTTGGGGCTGGGGTTAAGGGATCGGGTCCGGTCCCTGCACCACGCACCCTTTTCAGTGCGGGCGCCGTCTTCAATTTTTTGGTGTTGGGGTTAAGGGATTGGGTCCGGTCCCTGCACCACGCACCCTTTTCAGTGCGGGCGCCGTCTTCTGGTGGCTCGAGACGGTCTTTGGCCGAGGGTCATGGCTGGTGCTCCACCAGGTGGCCTCCCGGGGGGGCTGTGATGGCTTCTTTGTCGGCCACGACTCGTGACAGAGTGGGATGGGGAGATCTGCAGGAGATGCTTGATCTCTGCTAGTTCGCCTCGGACGTGCTTGTCCCGCTCTATGACTATCGTTAGGTCGTCGATCTATCGTTCCAGGTGGCGGATGTAGGTGTGGAGTTTGAAGGATAGGCCCACGTCTTGCGTCGAGGACTCGAGGCTCCGACACAGACTCCAAAGGACGTGAGCTTTTCCTAAGGCGTTGTCTCCGCCGAAGCCCAAGTTATGGTCCCTGAGGTGGCCGAGCCCGAGGGTGGTATCACTGCGGTGCCCTTCTTCGACCTCCACCATATCTAGACTAGGAACGATGAAATGAACCCTAAGAAGATGGCTAGATCCCCAGCAGAGTCGCCAATTGTGGAGGTTCGATTTGACGGGATCTTAACCGTGATTCGAGTTGGGATCCTTTTTCCACTACTCCGTGTGCCTTCCGCCGGACCTGTAACAAGTCACTAGGGCGATCGCCACCCAGTGACCCTCCGACGATCAAGTTAGACGTAGGGAGAAGTGTATAGATCTAGGGTTAGGGTAGAATAGCATACCTTTCTAGGTTAGTATCCCTTTGTATTTATAGACCTTGGTTTGCTTGGCCTCCAAGCTAGCGCGTGGAGGGGACGCTCGAGTAACCGCCTTGGGTGGCGTCATATATGACGTAAGGGACAAGACGGTTATGGAGCACATTGCCAGGTCAGATCCCCAATTATTACGCTTATTGCACAATCCGCAAAGGTCCCCCCGGCGTAACTACCTTCTTTCAAGCGGCCTCGGGAGCTCTAGACCGGATACGCTCCATGCTCTTAGATTCCCCCGAAGCCTCCATCGGGGTTTTATCCCCGACCACTTGACCGAGTAATGCACCGAACCCTTCTTCAACCTTTAAGTCACAAGTTGGTTCCCTCTTGGGACCTTGGTTCACCGTGGCTCGATAAGGTGACCAAACCCTTGTTCCGAGGCTACTACAAAGAGAAAAAGGGCGGCTAAGGCAAAGAAGGGCACCGGACTTGATTTAAATCACGGGATGCATGTAGTAGCAATAGGCTGATTTCATACTTGAGTTAAGCTGCCGATAAAAATGAATAAACCAATGGAAGTTTGAGACTCCTATTATAGCTAAAGGACAAAAACAAAAAAACATAACTTAAGACTACCATTTATGGTTACTTTCAAATGAGACATCTGATCTGGTTCCACTTTCCGAAAATGCTTAGATCACAAACTCTATTGTTTCCTTTCAAACACGAAGGAGGAAGAGGTATGAGAAAATTTACCAGTTAAACAGAGGAGACAGACAGACTGTTTCCTGTTAGAACGAACAAATTTAAAACAGTTAGTAAAGACCTCTAATTGTTTTTGTAGAAGAGACATACATACAGCTAGTCATAAATGGAGGAGGGGGGGGGGGGGGGGGGGGGGGGGGGGGGGGGGGGGGGGATATAACAAAACGATGCCATAAGCACCGCGACCGAGGGGTATAATCTTTGGAACGTTCTTGGCAAAGAGCTCGAAAAGGTGGCCAACAATGTTGTACATAACATATATACCTCCCGCCGTAGATCGGAACGCTGCCTTTAACCTCAGTGGTGATGGTGGCTGATTCGTTTTCCAATAGGGCTTTTTCCCTTTCCTTCTTCTTTGTGAAAGATTCTGAGATTCAGGGGAAAGGGGGAAATGTCGATTTGAGCTTTATTCTGTTCAGGGGCAAGGGTGTGGGAAGCAGTTAAATGCCATGTGTGTGGGAACTGTCATGTGCGGGTGAGAGAGAGTTAAATGCCATGTGTGTGGGAATTGCCATGTGCGGGTGTGAGGGAGTGAGGGATGAGTGGGGAATGTGGAAACTACCTTGTGTGTAGCGTCGTCGGCAGGAAAAATTGGAGGTTTCAACTCCATGTCATCCATTGCTCTTTGTAGCTCTCAATCTCAGCCTTTGAGCGAAAGGTGGTTGCCAATTCGAACCATTCATTCAGGACAAAACGATTCCGGACCGTTGGATTTATGTTGTGATTCACATACTTCCCTTCCATATTATATAGATAAAGTGTAGATGGATAAGAATGGATGATGTATGAATTGACTAAATTGACCTCATTAAATAAATACATTGGGAATACAAACCAAGGTTTGAGGGTCGATTTGGTCTTTCTCCCCACCCATATAAGCTTATCCGGGATGGGTGTTGTGTGGTGGTTTCACTCGACTTCCTTCGGATTCTCCTTCCGCCGCCTTCCGCGCAACCTGCACAAAGACGTAGGGTGGTCGGCGACATACCACATGTAGTACTCAGCTTTCTAGCTCTTCTACGGTTGACATTGGGGGAAACAAATAACTTTTAGATTTACTGAAATTATTGCTTTGTCCCGACATACCACAATTTATTTAGCACATCAAACATGACTTCGCAAGTACTGACTCTATCCTGACCAAATAAGGTGGGAGCATTTGCAAAAAAATAAATGAGTGGGGAGTGTAGCGTCGGGAAATTGTTATACCTTTCCATAGGTGGCAAGCAATTAAGCAATGAATAATTCTTTTTGTTCTGCTTCCTCCTTGCTTTTCTTTTGGATAGCATTTATTCTTTTATGGCAATTATTTTAAAACATTAACCAATTTTTCCTTTGAATTTATGCAGAGACTTTGAGACTTTGAGAGGTGTCGTCAGGTATCCACCCTCTCACCTATATTTCCTTTTAATATTACATTTTCTTATAGTTCTCTTCCCTTTCAGTGTTTGTCAATTCTAACTAATGTTTTTTACCGTTTCAATATTGCAGGGTTGAGTATAACTCCCTGTCAGCCCTGGACACCTCTTTCTAGTAGTTTTTATTATGTTTTAGTACCATTTCATGTGTACCTATTACATATTAGTATTCTTGGAGGTATGATATGGATTGATGCTATGGACTCACTATTAGTATTCTTGGATGTATGATATGGATTGATGCTATGGACTCACTATTAGTATTCTATGGATGTATGCTACAGGTTGATGATATGGACTCACTATTACATATTCGTATTCTTGATCTGTTAGAACCTTGCACCTAATACTTTACATCATCTTCTAAATACCGATCGTGCCTATAGGGGCAAGTTACCAATCAATTTTCTCCTCTTGTGATAGTCACCATAGCAATACTTAACTTCACAAATTCACCAATACAGTAAAAATAGTTTCTCAATTAAATTCTCACCTAGTTTACGGCAACTTTCATGGAAAGAAGTAGCAAAGCTTACTACACCAAAATAAGCCAATCAAAAGGCTATCAAACATTCCAAATCAAAACAATCACCGTCTGTTTCTTGAAAATAAGGGTTTTCACAAAATAGCAATCAGTTATTTATGCATTCTTTCTTTTGTTTGAAAGGAAAAGAAAAAAGTGATAACATGTAGAACTTCAAATCAAATCTGTTTGACAATCTCCGTAGTTAAATTGATTATTAACAAGCAAAGAACCAGTCTCCAATTAGTCAGCACAGACATGAAGAAAATAAACCAAGATAAGAATATGATGCTCTAACCAGTTAAGGAAAATAATCAATTCATTTGTACCATGAGATGGCTACGACTGACTAAAGGAGATCACTCAAATTACATGAGATGGCTTATTTATAGCTAGCCCAGGTTGATTAAACTTCTTGTTTGTGGTTGAGCCTTAGCAATAACATGTTCATCAGCTCAAACCCAACTATGTCAGCAAGGTTGAATAAATTCGTTTATACCATTAATTTCAAGGGTTAAACCAAAACGAATTGAATGACAACATTTTGCATACAGAACAAATAAACAGAGTAGATGGAGAGCTATTAGGGTGCACAATGTGAAATTTCAACGTTGTCATAGATATAAATATACAAGCATGACACTGGAATGCACATTGGCAATCAACTGGATCTCAAAGTATAAATAGCATTGATGCGGTCCAGAAAAAGTTGCCAAGGGTATTTCAGTAATTTAACCATTATCCGATTTTTGAGGGTTAGGATTGGCCATGGGTTTACTTGGGATATTGGCTAGACATGGGCTGGATTCTTAGGAGTGCCTTTTGGGTTTTAATCAAGTCAAATGTATATTTAATTTGTAGTCAAAGTCTTTAGAGTCCATTAGTTAATCAAAGAGTCTTTTGGTTTTTCTATGTTATTAACGCAGTCAAAGAGTTTATGTTCAATGTGTCTTGGAAATCTAAAGTTAGTTGAAGGTTATTTATGTTAGAAAGTTCTAGAGTCAAGTTGAAATGGGTATAAATAAGATTGTAAGCCTTATGGCAAATCATGATTGAGTGAATGAAAATTGAGTAGCTTTCAAGCTATTAGATTGGGTGATGCAATCTTTTCTTTGGTGTGATGCTAAAGAGCCCCTAGGTGTGATGCCTTGGGTTTTCTAGGTGTGATGCCTAGACCTATCCTTCTCTAATTCATCTCGTTCTTCTTACACATTACTATTCACGTCTACTGTTCACAGCCCCAAAAAAAAACAGCCATTTTCCCTCGTGTTTAATTATACTTTGCCCTATTTCAATCTGTCCTGCATCAATTTGGTATCAGAGCGAGTGTAGCATCATGTCTACACGATCCAGAAGGCCGTTTAGAGGAAGATTAACTGATTTCCAGCGTGATGAGATTCTGTTAAAACTTGTGGAGCAATTGGATAATAATAATCTGCGCATCAGCACTTTGGAAGGCCAAAGAACTCAACCTAATGATGGTGAACGAGAAGGCGAACAAGGCAAAAACTCTGGGAATAACAATCCTAATGAAAATGGTGAGAACCAAGGTGAGCGCACAGAAGAACAGCGTGCAGATTCCCTTCGAAGTCAGCAATTTAGGGCTGGCCAAGGTCAAGGAATGCGACAAAATTCCATGTCTGACTGGACTCATGATTTGTTACAGAGGAACCAACATGAGACCTATGATACAGCCGGGGATATCACTAAGAAGATTAAAATGGAGGTTCCAGATTTTGAAGGTAAGGTCAATCCTACTTTGTTTCATGATTGGCTTGCTTCTATTGAGGAGTACTTTGACTGGTATGATATGGCCGACGATCGGCGAGTGAGATTTGCTAAGATGAAGCTTGTGGGATTAGCTAAAATCTGGTGGATGGGTGTTGAAGGTGACATTCGGAGGTTGGGGCAACCACCAATTGGTACTTGGCAAGAGATGAAGGCTAAGTTGAGGGAAAAGTACATGCCATCAAATTACCATGAGAAGTTGTGTGAACAACTCATCGAGTTAAAGCAAAACAACATGTCAGTGGCTGAATATATGCAGAAATTTGATGAGCTGAAGATGAGGAGTCAATTGACACAAGATTCAAGTCAAACTCAGAAGTGGCTGAGTTGCTGTCCCATTTTTCTAATGTTGCACCTAAAGAGCTCCCAAATGAATTACCTCCCATGCACAATGTCCAGCATGCAATAGATCTCATTCCAGGTTCGCAATTGACTAATCTTCCGGTTTATCTTATGAATCCAAGGGAGCAGGCAGAGCTTAAAAGGCAGGTGGATGTTTTCCTTCCCGACTCCAATGTCGCGCCAATGGGATCATCTATTGAGTTTTCGCATATGAATTTCAAACAAGCAACACCAAATATTTCTCCTCGAGAGGATGAAGTGGAGAAAGTGATGAAGCTGGTTGCTGGAGAAATGAACGAAATAATTGCTGGCCCAGAAATTGATACGCCTTTACAGATGCGTAAGTTGCGGCCAGAATCCTCTAGTACAGTGCCAAAAGAGTTTCCCGTTGAGCTTCAATTGGTTAATCAGGTGAATTCAAGCAACCAAGGGAAGTCGAAAGGTGCACCAACCGTTGATGTAATTAAAAAAGAGTTCAATGTCAAATTACACGAAAGTAATGTCACCACAAGAGAGATGGGGCCAACCATTGAATTTGTCACTCCTGACAAGTTCAAGGATCCACATGTGGAGTCAAAAGCATCATTGTCTTCCTTTTTGTTTGAAACGAAAAAGGGTTGGCTCCGACTTCAAGCTTTTCATACCAAGATGCGGTTGCAAATATGGAGGAGTTCATGGAGTCTTATACTCCAATACTTTAAAACTCGAGGACGAGTTTTCTCCAACCAGGGGAGAATGATGCGGTCTAGAAAAAGTTGCCAAGGGTATTTCAGTAATTTAACCATTATCCGGTTTTTGAGGGTTAGGATTGGCCATGGGTTTACTTGGGATATTGGCTAGACATGGGCTGGATTCTTAGGAGTGCTTTTTGGGTTTTAGTCAAGTCAAATGTCTATTTAATTTATAGTCAAAGTCTTTAGAGTCCATTAGTTAATCAAAGAGTCTTTTGGTTTTTCTATGTTATTAACGCAGTCAAAGAGTCTGTTCAATGTGTCTTGGAAATCTAAAGTTAGTTGAAGGTTATTTATGTTAGGAAATTCTAGAGTCAAGTTGAAATGGGTATAAATAAAATTGTAAGCCTTATGGCAAATCATGATTGAGTGAATGAAAATTGAGTAGCTTTCAAGCTATTAGATTGTGTGATGCAATCTTTTCTTTGGTGTGATGCTAAAGAGCCCCTAGGTGTGATGCCTTGGGTTTTCTAGGTGTGATGCCTAGAACTATCCTTCTCTAATTCTTCATCTCGTTCTTCCTACAAATTACTATTCACGTCTACTGTTCACAGCCTCAAAAAAAACAGCCATTTTCCCTCGTGTTTGATTATACTTTGCCTATTTCAATCTGTCCTGCATCAACTAAACACATCCATTATAAAGCGGCAATGATATAAGAACTTGCACTACAAGATATACTTTTACCCTTAAAAAAGCGGGCATAGAGAGAGATTCCCGCGAAGGAAGTACATACCTAACACAACCTTTCGGAACTTTATCATTTCCAACAGCTATTCATATTTCATGCAATAAGAGTGAGTGCAGCTCCATTTTAATCCAGTTATTGCCATATGGGAGGTAGGGGAAACGTAGACATTATGCAAAAGCAGTCAGATCCTAAATTGTAAAACAAGTAGTAACCATTTCTCTCGTTTTGTATTTCTTGACCCGAAAAGCCTTGCTGGTTTCCGTTATCTACAATATTCTTCTTAATGATTTGAATAACTTTGAATCTGTTATTTGGAATACAATAATATTATTCAAAGTAGCAACATATATCACTTTGTATGGGAGAGAAAAATGTATTGGAAAAGCCTTCTTTAAAAGGAAGGGCCAACAACTGAAAGACAAAATCTTCGGGGAGAGTCTAGGCAAACAATATACATCCTGATGTTGTCGGATTCTGTTTCTCACCGGGATATGCCAATCTCAAACTTCAGAAAACTATGTCTTCATTGCGTAGAGTTTTGGTACTCACATTGAAAAGATAATCACAATGACAAACACTATTTAATATTCTTATCTAAATTTTTTTATAAATAATGTTCGAGTTTTAGAGTGCTTTTTATAAATAGAAAACTTGGGTCAGAACAGTACCAAAAGACTGATGATATGGAAGAACTAAGAATCATATGAAATCCCAAGTTAATCAGAAAGTAAACAAATTCAAACGCATTAAAAAATAAGAAATAATCGATTTCTCACCAAAATGAAACAAACAAATGATGCCCAAGACGCTTCCTTTGCTTCTCGTACTAATGCTTGTTCATCTTCTTTCTTGACGCTATAAACACACATCATCGGAGCATCATCGGGCAGCACTAACCCAGTTGAAGGGATGGGGATTAAGGAAAACACAAGCGGAAAGCTAGGGAAGATTGGCAGTGACTGAGGAGTAATCAAATCCCCTGTTTTTGGTGGACCCAATAATGGGGCAAGATAGACATTATGGGGATCGTGATGGAGGCGAGTGAAAAGGGTTGGTGATTGTCATGGCACGTGATCAGGGGTGGGAGAGGAGAACAATTGATTTCAAGGATGTAGAGAACGGGAAGAAGAAAGAGAAGCAGAACATGGGACAATTCACGATTGATTTGTTATGAATTTTTCTTCCTTCTTTTGGTTGAGAGGAAAAGAAAAAAGTGAGGCTAACGCTACGCATATAGAATTTCAGAATCAGATCTGTTTGACAATCTGCATAAATAAATTGATTATTAACAAACAAAGAACCAGTCTCCAATCAGTTATAGCACCCACATGAAGAAAATGAACCAAGATAACAATACCAATGCTTTAAACAGTGAAAGGAAAATAATCAGACATACCCACCCAACAGAAACAAGATATATGGCCTCTATGTACATATATTTTCTCAAAGATCTCTTCTTTAGAGGGGCGTTAGAAGTGAAGGACAGATCGAGAGATCTGTCTCAGAAGGCTTCAAAAGTTTCTTCAAACCCAAAAGGGGCAATCTTTAATCAAATCTAATAAAATTGTTGAAGGAATAAGTATTAAAGATGCTATTTTTGAACCCCAAAAAAGATGTCCTGTCTGATGTAAACATGCCGGAAAAAAACAGGAATTGGTTAATCGGAGAGAGAGAGAGAGAGAACAGAGATAGAGATAGAGAGAACAGAGATAACAGAGATAGAAAGAACAGAGATAACAGAGATAGAGAAAACAGAGATAGAGAGAGACCTGCAATTAGGCAATTAGTGGTGGTGGTTACAGGCCCGATTGGCGGAGAAGATGCCGAGAGAGAGAGAGAGAGAGAGAGAGAGAGAGAGGCGGCTGGATTGCTTTAGATCCATGCTTCAGTTTAGGGGTAATCAGATTGGGGTTCAGCTCCCCTACATATAACACAATCCTCCATACTTCTTTCTTTGGGCTCATCCCGAATCCGGATTGATAATCTAGACCGTTCATCTTGAACATTATCAATTATCAATAGAAAAACATATTTTATGAGCAAGTTAAAAAATTTTATTTCATTTCAATCGGTATATGAATAACTTATACAAATTTGACAACTTTTGTTTAAGTTGAATCAATTTAATTGAAAATAGTTTTAGTTAATTGACATATCTACCGGCATCTAATCAAGCTTAGTTTTTACGTGAATACTCTTCTATGCCTGATATTCAAGATCAATGGTTTGAATTGCTAATTTGATTTCAGGATTGATCAAAAAACAAAAAAGAGTATAGGAGTACAGTGGATTGACTTATAGAGTATTCGGTTCCTGGATTCCATGTGTTCGACCTAGTTAAAATTACACTGTAAACCCTTTCACTTTGCGATTCAGTTATATTTTACCCTTTCTCACATCAAAATAACAATACTTAGGGTAGGTTGGTGTGGAAGAGAATACCGGTAATCTAGACTGAAACCGAAATCGGACCAAACCAGTTGTTTTTTCACGTAATCGGTTTGGCTCAATTCAATTTCTATCCAAATGGAAAAAGTCAGTTTGATCCGGTTCATCATCTTTCAATTCGAAAAAAAACGGACTGGACTGGTATATATATATACACACACGCTTATGCCATGTATTTTTTCTTTTTTATCATTGAGTTATATAAGTATATAAATATACATAGTGGTGATAAATTAAAAGGTCAAAAACTTGGTTATGGTAATAAATTTCATCAATAAACTTCTGTCTGATCTTAAAAGTGGGTAAAAACTAAAAAGCCTTTCTAATAGTCTAAAGTCTAAACATGTCATAAAATTTTGTTCGTTTGTTGCATAACCCGCAAGGAGTCCAATTTTGTTCACCCACCTTTCACAAATTGGTGAACATTATCCACTATATTTCCAGTTTTATTTTGATGATCTAAACGGTTCAATCTCTTAGAAAATGAATATAATTCTACTCTTCCTACAAAAATATCAACTCAAATTTAGTATTAGTAAGTTCTTGATAAAATCACAATTTTCAATTTCGAAGTTCGATAGGCATTTGAACTGACAATCACCAATATCCGATTACGTTGATTGTTTACAAAATTAGTTATAGTAGTATGTTTTACAAGATGAACTGTTATAATCATTGAAATAAGACCGAAAACATGATTGGTAATATACAACCACCTAACAAGATTGAACTCGCCTGCAAGGGCATTCTCACACTAGTATGCAGAAAAGAAAGTATAATAAACCATTTTATTACATAAATATTTTTTTTATTTGACCCCTTTTATTTTTATTGAAAGTCACTTAGACCCCTTCAACTTCAAAATAGGTACACCCATCAACTTTAGACTGATGTGGGAAAGTTAATTTATGCCCCGTCCATAATCTTTCCCATTGCATGTTGATGCATTTCAGTTAGAGATTAAATTCTTTTCACCGGTAGTGGAAAATCTCACTTTTGCACTATCGTCTTTTTCGATCATACTATGTGTTTATTGTTGATTGGAACTATTCATATTGTAGACCCCACATAGTAGTGTATCTACGCAAAAACTAAATTTGATCGGACTTCAACATGAGTATCAAAAATTTGAATTTTGTTTTGTAAAATGGGTAATTTATCTTTATTATTATTAACAAAATCAGATCGTCTATTTTATAAACTAAAATTTAAATTTTAATATATCTATCGACTTTCGATCAAGCAGATTTTTTGCATGGCAAACTATATTGCGGGTTTTAAAATACGAACGGTTCAGATTACAACAATAGACGTTCGATGGGACCACAATAGGCGATGGTGGGAAAATGAGGTTTTATACCGGCAGTTGATAGAATTTATTCTCTTTGGGTTAATCCCAACGAGTCCCATTTTGGCCCCGTTCAGTTGCCAGGAAAGTACAGGAAATGATGAGAAAAGCAGGAAAATTTTAGGACTTACCAATTTAAGTTTTCCTGCAGGAATTACTTTCCTGCAAAAGTGATCCTACAAAAAACACAGGATTTTGCGTTACAGGAAAAGGAAAATGAGTGAACACTCACAAAATCTTGCCCGAAAGTTTCTTTTTCCTGACAAATGAACAACTAAACCTTAATTTTTCTTGCAAAATTCTTTTGTCAAATGAACACTCACAGGGAAATAATTTTCTTTTTCTTTTACTTCACCTCACTTCAATTTTTCTGGGAACCAATTTTCCACACAACTTTCTCGACAACTGAACGGAGCCTCGGTCTCTCTCTCTCCTATTAATCCACTGCATAACAAACCTTTCTCCTCCCAAGATGTTTTGGTCCGTGCTACAGGATGGTACTTCACAATTCATCATGTTTCTACGGAAAAATGCTCCTTTGAAAAACCGATTGGTTGGGAACCACCGCCTTTTGGAGCTGTCAAAATCAATTCGGATGGAGCAATGGATAAATTTGGAAACATTGTAGCTGGGGGTTTAATCCAAGATCACTGTGTTAACCTTCCGGTGGGTTTTCAACGGAATATTGGAGCTTGCTCGAGTATGGCGGCAGAATTGTGGAGTTTGAGAGATGGTCTCAATCTGGCACAGGATTTTGATTATCATTGCGTTGATTCCGTCTCTATTGTTAACATTATCCAAGGTCAAAAGTGTGCAGATATCACAGGTCCTAAATACACCGACATTTTCGAGAGGCCAACAAATGCACCAACATTTTGGCCAAGGCAGGTTTGGATCATCCATTTGGCTTTATTTTCTTTTACTATTGCTCCTTCTTATTTGTCATTTCAATTCCAAGAAGACTTTGTAGATGCTAAATACCCTAACTTATTATTTCTTAATCTAAGTTTCTAAATTGTTGACAAAAAAAAAAAAAAAGAAGATAAATCCCGGAGCACAACGTTGTAGGGAGGAAACTAAATGTGGTGCAAGTGAAATCCAATAACCAGCTACATTCATTAAATTAAAAACCCTCAACCCCTTAAATTTCCATATCTCATATAGGATATTGCCTATTTGGATGCAATGGTAATGTAAAATTAGTAAAAATATTCATATGAAAGGCCAACGCAAATATTATATTTTGAGATATTTATTATTCTACCCCTATATTTGTAATATTTATGAAATGACCTCTTTATTCACAAAGTTATCAAGCCAAACACTTTAATGCTCAAGCTTGGCTTGAATTCATAAACAAATAATAAAAAAAAAAACAAAATTGAGCTTGGCCTTTTCCTTTTTAAATGAGTTTGAACAAGCCAAAAGCTGAGCCAAGCTCGAGCTGTTTGGTTCCAAATAACATTCTTATCCTTTTTTGATTTGTCCTTTTTTTTGGCTTAAATTTAACGTAAAGTAATCTAACACTAACCAATGTTCTGAACTTTTGGTGGAAATACACGATACTATTTTCGTAGCATCATATTTTTTTGTTCAAAAAAAGAGCATTATCCAGCACAATTGTGTTAAAAAAATTAGTAAAAGAAAGTAGCATAAGCTGAAAAAATATACCCTTGGATCTAAACAATACTAACAGGTTATGGCGTGTAAATAAATTTTTCCGTCCTGTCACACATACATGGAAAAGGAAAAGCTACAGTTCCTTTCTTATGTTGTATTTTTAAGTGGCGCTTTTGTTTTAGGCGGCTTTTCGGACTCAATAAAAAAGACTAAAAAGTGAACCACTTGGTGCAAAAGGAGCCAAAAGAAAGAAGAAAGTGATTGTTATTATTATTATTACAAAGAAAAGTGCAGTAGTATGTAGAAAGGGTGAGAACATATTTGGCATATTAACATGAATAGAAAACACATGATGAACTTTGAAAATTAAATCAGAAATCTGTCGATAGAGCTTCACTACACCCAAAGAAAGAAAGAAAGAAAGAAGAAAGACACGAGGGGAACAGCGTGCGTACCTTCGTTAAAACTGGGAGGATTGCCCAAAATTGCTCCTCTTTAGTAGTAGTACCCCTATATATTTATTGTAGCTACTATCCACTAATTTCTATTGGTAAAGATAATTTTTATTTTTATTAGAAAAATCACACCGAAAACAAGGCCAAGAGATCGAGTAGTATCCTTGAGAGCCCAACGAACAAAACCACTGATATTTATAATGTTTTGTTAGATATTCGAATTCTATAAGGAAACCAAATACTACAAAACACAAAAGGAAACGAGGAGAAAAGAGGAAGGCCAAATTACATTTAGGGGTGTTTGGGAGCCTACTTTTTGGCTTTTCATTTTCAATTTTTTAGTTTTTTGGCTTTTTGGATTAATAGTCAGAATGTATTTTGAGTTTGGTAGAGTGTTTGGAAGATATGTGCAGAAAATATTTTGCAACAATAGTAGTGTTTGGGAGATATGAATGAAAATGAATTATGGGTTGATTTTTTTACTATGCTGCCCCTGATTATTAATAATGGAATGCTGACTAGGATTTTGTGGAATTATCCCAAAACATTGAGGGTATGGATGTCTTTTCACATGGCTGTGCCAGAAAATGGAGAAATGGGAATGGGAAAAGCTCCTCTGGAGCTCCTTTTGCCTTTTGCTCTCTATCTTCAAAATTGGAAAATGAGTTTTTAAATAATGGGTTTTGGAGACAACAGGCCAAACAACTAAAATGGAAAAATGAGAAATGAAAAATGGGAAAATAAGGGATCCAAACACCCCACATTGTTGGGTTCATTTCCAGTCCAATTTTTTTACCATCCATATGGTCTAGTTTTGGGTCTCTGTGGGCCCATTCTGGGCCCACAACAATGATCGGAATCGTTCATTTTGTAGAACTCGTCAAATATATCATCCATGCCAAAAATTAGCTTGATCAAACATTAATAGGTATATGGATGAAACAGATTTGTACAAAAAAAAAAAGCAATGACAAAAATTAAGTTGAAATTAATAATTGCCCATTTTTTTTATGTACAAATCTATTTCATCCATATACCTATTGATGTTTGATCAAGCTAATTTTTGGCATGGATGACATATTCGACAAGCTCTACTAAATAAACGATTCTGATCATTTTTGTGGGCCCGGAATGGGCCTACAACGGCCCAAAACTGGACCGTACTGGATGGTAAAAAAACTGGACTGGAAATGAACCCCACATTGTTAGCTTTCCGAATTCTGGACGGAAAAAAAAAAAAAAAACAGGGGGAAAAAAAGGAAAGGGCAAATTATAGTGACCTCCCTTTTAGTTTATATATACTATATAGTTTCCCCTCCCGTTTGAATAACTACAGTCACCAATAATTAGAAAGATGCATTTTGATTCTTGAATAGCCCCTCCATTGCAAGTGGAGTGAAGTTGGTTGGTGCCTCCCTTGTACTCTCATGCACATAAGCAAAGTTTAATTTCCGTAAGCATCCATCCACCTCCCCAAGTTCCATAGGATAGAGTAAATTAGGTTTAACGAATGGTTAAAAAAAAAAAAAAAGCCCCTCCATTAGTCAAACCTATATTTAAAAAAAAAACTATCAAAGAATTCCAAGGAAAGGTTAAATCTTTTGTACAGAGGAAAGTTACAAGAGATGTCCAACATAGGAATATATTTATAGGGTGCAAATTTTCTCAAGTCCATTTTTGGTTTTGCTTGGCCATAATGTGAGCCCACCCTGGTAATAGAGACCACTGAATTTGTAGAGTGCTCATTGAAAATATCAATTATATAAAGAAAGAGAATTTGTCGTTGATAAGTGCCAAAATATACATATTTGGACCCTCCAACTTATATTTATTTAGTCTTTTATATTTGTTAACTGATTTTTATTATGTATTTTTATGTTTATAGGTTGCTCGAGCTTGTAATCCAAGATTTTTGATAAAAAGAAGATTTTGAAGAAGTTTGGGGTTCAAATGCAAAATGATTCAAAATTGAATGGTTCATTTATTATTTTATAAAGTTCAAAGGGCCTTTGTATGATTGAAGTCTTCAATACCTGTATAAATAATTTAACCTAATGGTGAAGTGGGGTCTGGCGTGCAAAAAGGAAAAAAGCTGCGCACAAGGCTTGAGAAAAAACGGACGACAGACGCGGAAACGAAGAACGGGGTGCCGACTGCCATCAATATTGTTCAAGTTTTGTTTATTTACTCGCACTCAGGTAAGTGATTTTAATTTCTGCTTCTAATAAAAGTTATTCATTGGTATTTGATTAATTGATATTTTTCTGTTTATGTTTTAATTTAGGTTTTCTTTTACTTTATGCGCAATGATTAGTAATTAGTCATATAAGTAGAGTGGCAGGTTGATTAGCATATTGTGATCAGTTTGGGCACAGTTCCTATTTTCAAACAATAAAAGAAAAGTAATTTTAGGTAAATAAAGAACATTCGTTAGACGAATGTGGGCATTATCGGAGCCTATGTGAATAGGGGTACGGAGATCAATTCATTCTTCGCTATGCATGGGTGAATAACGACGATAAGGATTCACATTTTTCTTGGTATCTTTTTCTCAATAAAATCGAAAGTTTTAAGACGACCGTACCTCCTTTAAATTATTAAATTATTCGAAAAGAACAATCAATTTCTTCTCAGGTTTTAGTTTATCTCAATCAATTGATAAGGGGTGGCTACCTAAGAGTTTAATCAGTAACAATCCGAGTTTTTAGTCAGCACACATCGCCGTCCTTAGTAGATTTGACTCCGGACTTACCGGATATTGTACTACGTCGATCTCCGCCCTACGCTTAGGGCAACTCATTAATTTAGGACTAGGAAACTGTCAAGCAATCGTATACTAGCAAATTGCCCATGCTTTTAAGACACTCCCGACCAAAATCTCATTTGTTTGCAAACGTTTATAGCGTCTGCATACATGTATCCCTACTCGGCTATACCCCAGTTACAGAACGTTTGCAGACTTCTATACCATTTCAAATCTCAAAGGAGGACTTTGGGGGATGTGAGAATGGGGAAAAATTAACAGATAAATCTTTTTTCCTGCGTGCTTGAAATTATTTTAGTTCTTTTCATTTATGTTGCAGTAAAAATTGCTCCCATGGAATAATTTTCTTTTCTACAACCCATATGAATTTTCTCCTTGAGCCATGTCATCACCACATAAGCCGGCAGTTAACCACATCACCAAGGATAACATTGAAAGTCATCTTATAATCATAAGCCGGCAGTTAACCACATCCCCAAGGAGTTAACCACATCCCCAAGGATAACATTGAAAGTCATCTTATAATCATAAGCCGGCAGTTAACCACATTACCAAAGATAACGTTGAAAGTCACCTAAATTATAAGGACACAATTCATATGAACAACTTTACAGACACAGTTTTGTAAGGATAAAAAAAACTATTACTCCTACTTATGAGGTAACTTTCCGTATTGGTCCCATATACAATACCTATACAGAAACAAATTTTCCGCTTACCAAGGGTAGTCAAAACCTAGTGGGATTGGGATTCCCAAAAAAAAAAGGAAAAAGAAAAAAGGAAAAAGAAGGGGAGAAGTGTGTATCTATAAATAAAATTTTCAACCATTGGATTGTGTTTTTAATAGTTCGGATTTGCGAAAGGTTTATGACCGGTCATAAACACAATCCAACGGCTGTAAAAGAACGCGAAATTCAGGATCCCTTACCTGATCCGGAGTGTGCGTATATATATAAGGCTTTTATATTTACAGCAGTCGACTCTCCTCCTACCTTCAACCACCGTAGTTCTTCCATGTAGCGAAGATCACCGCTTTATAATAAGCTATATAGGTACGTTTACTAGCACAACCTGAAACCAAAACTGGCTCTATTTTATGTGCATGTTTCTTTGTTGTGTTCCGTGCTCTCTGAATTCATGGGTATACTCGTTGTTTAAATCCCATAAAACGTGACATGTATTGTATGTTCGATAGTTGAGAGATAAAGTAGATATGTATTGTAAGTTCAATAGCTGAGAGAAAGTAAATAGATATCTCTAAGCGTATATTGTATTAAATTAATCATACCAATATGGATACAATGGGGCATCACGTATGCTACAATTCGGTTGGTTAGAGGATTAATCGAGATAAAATTGATACTTATTCTATGTATATAAGTAAATATTCTAACAAGATTCAAGGTGAAAAACGCCCCCTTTTTTTGTGTTGTATTAGAGAACCTAGTTTGGTTGTGAAAACAAAATTTGGAATATTTTGTTAGATGCAACAAGTTTTTTAGTTTATATTCAACTATTTTTAATTTATGCATACAACTGTTATGCTACTCATACATATTTTTTTTCATACGATACCCCAGCCATAAAACGATACACAATCATTTAAACAAACTTGGGTATACTAAGATGGGATTCTGAGTTTGCTTTTTCCATAACGTTTGATCATTCTCAAACCAGAATCCCCCTCGATTATACACTATAATTCAGAATAATGCTTCTCATGTATGAATTGAATGAACAATTTTTATATCGCCCAAAAGCATGTGGGATAGAAGTTTTTAAGAACAAAAATAGTGAAACTTGAAATTAATTTGTTGAAGTAATTAGCTGACTCAGGTTGATAGTAAACTAGTCATACTATAAGTAAATAAGTAATGTTTTAGCAACTTTACCTTAGCAGATATGGCGATATCAAATTTCTGAATGTGTAAGGTTTTTTCAGGAACTAATTTCTGATTTAAAATTTTGTCTAGTGGATCACGACTAGAAATTGGTGTATGTTTACGGTTACTATTGTTAGGAACAATTGGGATGTGTGTTCGCTAGGCGTTTTTTGGTGTAACAAAGAGAAACGGTCTACTCTGAGGGGTGGGATTGCAACTATGGGGACTAAGTTGTATTTGATTTGGTTTGGTAGTTAGGGCGAGTGTTTGACATTGATCACTCACCCTATTAACTTGGTGGTAGTTATCTAGCTATTAGATTCTATTTCTTTCCCATGCCCGAAGTATCCAATTTTCTAGGAAAACAGAGTCCTCGTGTTCGATAAAATGTTATTCTATTACTTCATTTATGGAGTATCTGATTGCTATTGTTTCATAAGTTCATATGTTAAAAACGTTGGCCCATCAGGAGGGTTATACGACGGGGCAGAAATTCTCATCGTTTTCTAGCAATGATTGAGCCTCGCATTGTTTTTTCCTTTTTTTACTTTGATGACAATGCCTTTAGGTATTTTTGGGTACTTTTTCTTTTCCAGGCCTTTCGAAAGAGAACAATGTTGTTTATTTATTGGTATTTCATTATTTTTGTTTCTCAAATTCAAACGGGCAAAATACCTATTGAACTAAAATTAACAGACTAGTTAATAGGAATTACTGTAAACTAGTAGCAAAACAATATGATAATAAAAGCACTGATAAAATTTTTAATCAGAATAATAAAGATTAGAAAGCATGTGGATCAAGGCACGTTTGGTGGCGCCCTCCTAAAAGAAGATACGCGTGAATGACGCCCTACTTCCAAGATTCAACGATCCTCTAAGAAGCTTTGTGTGTAGCTAAAGCTTACTTAAGAACCCATAATTGCCCGTATGCTCAAAATATAGGAGTAGCTTCAAAGTAAAATGTGAAACTGAAAGCATAGTGAATATAGGTCTGTTTTGTTGCTGTACAAGTGTGACTGTATTTTTCTTCTCTATGTCTCCTTTGAAGGAGAAGAGTAGACTAGATCCAATATAAAGGTCTAATAGTAGACATAAATCATAAAATGGAGTAAAAGTGCCGGCATTAAAGAATACAGTAAGTAATACGAAAAGAATCCAAAGGTATAAAGAAAATTTTAAATTAAATTAAAATGAAATATACGACAATACCATCTAACATGCATCGCCCTATCAAAAGGATTATATATGTGAAGGGCGAAAATTGCTATTAGATACTTATCGTTCTGTTACCTGATCCTTTTTATATTTTGTTTCCAGGCACTTTGCTTCAGTGATAACTCTCTTGCTCCCAGTATGGCAGATGATGCCCAGAGAGAAATTGAAAACTCAAAGGAGTTGGCAAAAGTAGTACTAAATCGAGACTGGGCTGCCCTTCCAACTGAGCTTCTGTGTTTGGTTCTTCCTCAGCTCTTTCTTCGTGATGTCAAACGCTTTCATAACGTGTGCAGATCATGGCAAGATACTCCCACTCCATCAATACAATCTCCAGTGCTTATGTGCATTGGGAATGATAACACGAGATGCAAATTCTTCCACCCACTCTACAAAGACTCTCACACCATGTACATCCCTGAATTATTCGGTGCAGTACCACGGTTTTCCAAAGATGGTTGGCTGCTTATGTCCAGAGGCGAATACTCAATTTTCTTCTTTAATCCATTCACAAAGGCATTGATTAACTTGCCTGATTTACCTAACATGTACGATTTTGGAGGGATAACATTCACATCCTCTCCGACATCGTCCGACTGCATGGTTTTTGGCATTAATGTCCAATTTGATGAGTGGTTTTCCATATCAACCATTTGCCGTGGAGAAGAAAGTTGGCAGGTATTGCATGGCGAAAATAACTCGCCCTTTTTTCTCTCTCACTGTAATCCAGTCTTTCACCATGGAGAGTTCTATTGTTTGGGTCAACATGGGAATTTGGGAGTCTTTAATCTTGATGAAGACTATTGGAGAGTCCTTGACAAGCCTCATAGGCAGCTACTCGATCCCTACCTCACACACGAGCGCAACTTTTTGGTGGAATGCAATGGGGAGCTACTATCAGTGTCTATGAGTTCCATGGGGAAGTTGATATCTGTTTCAAAGTTGGATAGTGTTGAGATGACGTGGCATAAAGTTGACAGTTTGGGTGACCAAATGTTATTTGTAAGCAACACATCATCTCTTTCAACAAAGAGAGTGGTACAAGGGATGGAGAACAAGATTTATCTTCCCAAAATCTATGAAAAATGTGGGGTGTTCTATTCTCTAGCCAGTCGTTTGTTTCAAACATTTGGAAATGATTTCTCTCGTAAGGACTGGTATGGGACGGGGGAGCTCTTGAGTTGCTGTTGGATTGAGCCAAAAGCTGATACTTCTTATACCAAAGAAGAACTCAACTGGTTTGAAGACGCTGAGCCAAAAGCTGATCCTTCTTATTCCAAAGAAGAACTCAACTGGTTTGAAGACGCTTAGGTAAATCTTGGGGTGGTGAAATTGAACGCAAGAACTTCTCCTCGTGCTGTTTAAGATTAGTAATCTGCTGTTTTTGTTTACAAATGTCTCATTCCAAGTTTCTATGTCTCTTTGAATACTCGGATTATGTTTGGATATATTATAGTCGGATTACATATGGATGACATTTTGAATAATCGGATTATATTTGGATGACATTTCGTTATTTTCTTGTGTTTATATCCTACTATCAAGCGTCTTGGCAAGAAAGTGAAGAAGGAACGATCCATCTACATATTAGTATAAAATTCTTTTACAAATTGTACACATACATGAAAACATAGGAGTATTTCTTTGTCGTGAAAGTCGGGAATAATTTTCCTGCACACACACGTTTTGGTTTTGAATTTCTGTTAGAGCTTTTCTTGTACAAATCCGAGTTTTTTCACCAACTTGGCTATAGATTGGACCATGATGGTGGAAGCAAATTAGTTGGAAACTAGCTCAAAATTTTGGTACACACGGATTGACTTCAAAACAAACCAAACACCCACTTTGATACTCTTTCGTCTTTTTATGAAGTTTTCGATCATTTCTGCAATGGGTATACTCTAATCTACATTGAATGGCACTACAGCACATAGCAGTTTAACCCAGCCAAATCCATCATCGATAGAACTATTTTTCAGTTTAAAATTGGAGGGTTTTTTTTTTTTTTTTTTTGGTAAAATCTAAAATTCTCTGAACTCAAGGCATAGTTTCCTCCTCCGAAGAATTTAGTACTTATTTGTTTTGCATAGTTTATTGCTGATGCTGATGCTAGTTCACTGAACGAAAAAAAAACATTTGGGTGTATATAAATTGTTACCTCCCTCTTATGGGGTTACGAAAGCTTTAGATCGAATCTCAGATGATTTTTTTGGGGGTGTTGCTTGTATGTTTGAAATCTACTAGTAATCTTGCATGTGCGTTGCACGTGTTATTTCTCATGTTTTACAAGAAACCATGAAAGACGAAGGTATGTTTTTTTTTTTTCATTTTTTTATATAGTTTTGGCCCTAGGTATCCATTGAACCTATACTTCTCATCTATGGGTGTGAGATGGTTGAGACTCTCTTTAGGGTGAGATATTCTCTCAATCTCCCCGTGATTTTTGAACTTGAAGGCTCAGATCTGAGAAACCAACTTTGGGTTTTGGCTCTTGGGTCCGATTAGCTTTGGCGTCGGATCCAGGGGTCCTCCAACAGCAGCAGTGGGGGCACCTTGCTGCGTCGACTGCGGTGGGACGAAGACCAGATCCTCCATCTTCCTCCAAGCCACGTCCAGGAGCGGATCAGTGGTTCCAACTCTACGGCTGTTAGTACCGGCTTCATCAATTTTTTTTTCTCGTTTTTGCTTTTTTGGTCTGTGGTTTTCAAATCCTATGGGGTTGTTTGTGTTTCTTGTTATTTGGTAAGGTTACTTTTGGGTCGTGTAATCATTTTTCAATTTCAATATATTTACTTCCGGTGTTTCCTCAAAAAATAGAATGTCAAGGACACAAGTGTTCGAACAACCTTGTGAGAAGTGTATATCATAGCGCCAAGCCAGTAGTAAAAAACACATTGCTCACCAAGGACCCCAAGAAGAACTATGGAGGATTAAACTGATATTGAGTGCCTCTTGGATATGTCCCTCCACGTCTCTTCCTCAATTGTACCAAAGAATTATGTGAAAATCATTGTGATGCGTTATGAGATATGGCTTCTAGAAGGAGCATCTGGGGTAAGAAAGTAATAGTATTATGGCCAAATGTAAGTTCTTGCCCATTGGCTTTAGTGGACGCTTTTGTAGATCTTTTTCATGTACCATACCAATCCTCTTTAACTTGACCGGCCCATCATTTTCTCTACAAATTTTCTAGAAATTGAAGACAATCTATGCTTTAGGCCCACACAAGGCCTTCAGTTTTGCCTCATAATGGACAGGTGCCCATGGGCGGACCGAATTACATTTCATCATACTCCATCTGAGTGTTAATTACAGATTACCTCCCTAAACTATCACATTTTTTACTTTAACCCCTCAACTAAAAAAATTTACACCTTGCTCCCTTGATCTATCAATGAGTTCTGACAATTTAACATCATTTTGTGAAACAACTAAGAGATGTTCCGAATTTGTCTTGAGTCCGGACAATTTCGTCAATCACCATGAAAAGATATCATCGGTTGAATCATTCAAGGATTTTTGTAAAATAAAAAATTAGATCGTAGGACATGTGTTATTTCTAAAGAAAATTCATTTTAACACTCTTTTTTTCTTGGGGGCGACTATTCGCAGCCCCGTATTTTCTCTCTTAGCTCGTTAAAAATTTTCAACTAATTACGACATGACCCCCTAATACAAAATGACCTACTTACCCTTATACCTATACATGAAATGACCTATATGCCCTTATGAACAAAACCCTTAAATTATCTTCTTCCCTCTTCCTCCTAAATCATCATTCACGTTTTTTTTTTTTTTGAAAAAAAACACACACCAGGCGACCTCCTCTTGTTCTTCATCTTCTCTTCTCCTATTCTTCTCTTCTTCTCCCCCTGTTCTTCATCATTCTCCTGTTCTTTGTTGTTGTGGCGTCTGGGTTTACAAAACCCAGTTTTTCGATGTTTCTGGTCCAAATAAAATAAAGTAAGTAATTTCGGTAGCTAGCCACTGTAAAATATTACCATACTCGGTAGCTTCCCCTATTTTTGAGAGGAGAAGGGTATAATGGGAAGATCAGGTAAATTTCATGTGTTATATGGAGAAAAAAAATTTAAATATTGAAAATGGGCTATGTGACGTAGTGGGCTAAGGGAGAAAATACGGGACTGGGAATAGTCACCCCTTTTTTCTTTAATCTTGGAACTCCCTTTTTAGTCCTTATCTGTATGGAATGGAAAAAATTTCATTTAGACATTTGTTCTACAACCACAAAAATGATAATCTTGTAATCTAAACAAACAAAAAGGACCGAAAATTTAATTTCACTTTAAACTACACAAACATTGCAGAAAAAAGAAAAGAAAAATGATTTCTTCACTTGATAATCTTCTTTAATGCATGTTCGTCCACTAGTTTTGTAGGTGTACAAAACAGTCCAATACTACTAGTTCTACGTTGTCAAAGATAACGTGCTTTCAAAATACTCTAATTTAGACGCGTAAGTCAAGCATTTAAAGAAGATCTAGAGGAACTGTTTGCAAAACTTTCGTCAGTTCAACACATCTTCATCATATTAAAATCACGGCTATGACTGGCAAAATTTCAGGGAAAAAATAGAAATAATTTCCATTCACAAGTACAAGAAATTGGGGCTCCAAAAATAGTAGTTCACGTGAAGGCATGGAATGGAGTAATTGTTCAGTGCAGCAACGCATGGTGTCCCTGGGCTCTTTTCCACCACATATATTGTTAATTAGGGGCCTAAACAAAGTGTGGTGGAGTATGGCTCGGGGCCAGGGGCATAGAAATTTTTTTCCGTGGAACGAGCTGACGTGAAGTCTTGGAATGTAGGAGTTCTCTCCATATATTCGAAACCTAGTCTCAAAATTTATTAACTCCTTTGGAGCTATTTCATAACGGAGCTTTGCTCTAATTTTAATTGGGAGCATAGGTCATGCTAAAATGTACCTAAGTGGTCAAAAGCACCAGAAAATACAAATAGAATGAAGTAGAGGTTAATGGCCACCGGTCCACCACTATTTGTCAATTGCAATGCAACGAAAGCATCCCACTCGTAAATTGTTTCCGGACCTTTCTGTACTTCTCAAGCAATATCTTGTCGCACTTTTCCACATCCTCAAAAACTGCTTCACTACGGAACTGGGACTATACTTCCACGAATGCAGCTTCTGCCTCGTCTTTATGGTCATGGCAAAATAGATAGAACATGGTGTTGAAGTTGTTCAATTGATCGAAGGAATACTCCATTCTTGTACCTCAATTACTTCATCATTGCCAAGATGCTGCAGCCATCCTCTCTGCTGTAATGTTTTCCTGGAGAGACATCATCACATTCCGAATGCACCTGAAAATTGCTCTCTGATTCAGATCAAGCCAGCTGCCTTCGCTATCTGATAATAATGAAATTGCACCAACCAACCAAGCTTTACGAAAGGTAGGATCAGAATCACCAATTAGCTTGATTGCAACATGCATTAGGTTCACAGAAATAGCATTCAGACGAATCAGACTCCCACACAATGAATCACAAAACATAGAATTAGATTACTTCTGATTCTGATTCCAATTATGAAGTGCGACATGAGTGAATCCCTCCCATCTGTGTATCAAATAAAGGGTCAGGACAAGCATTGTAAATCAACTCACATCACTCGAGTGTATTTTCTTCTAATTAGACAGATCATCTGTTTCTCTATTGCATACTGATTGCCACAACGGCATTTCCATAGCATGGCCTTAGAGTTACAGGCTTACAGCCAACAAAGTGGCTCCAAACATTCAATTTCAATCTGAACAACTTTGAGATTAACATCAAAACAAATTTATAAGATAACCTTCTAACCATGACCTGATAAAAAAAAAAAAAAAAAAAACTAAACTTTCAACCATGACCAGATGCTATGTAGCCACTTCGTTTTGCCAGATGTTTTTCACAAATGAGGAATGCCAAATAAATTCTATTTGATTCACTCCAATAAATGGGTACGTTTACATTTCCACGTGGCCTAGTTAACAGTAATTCTATTTAATCAACCAATTCACTAGTTTGATCAATCTCTGCACTGTAAAATGATTATGTTTAGTAGCTTAAAATACATTTTACAGACATCAGTTGCCAGATTTTCCTGGGACATAGGGTCCATAACTCTGTGGGGCGTGAAAGTGGAATTTGGTTCCTTGCCGTTTTCAGGACTTCTTTGGAAACAAACAATGAAATGGGTGAAATATGAGGGAAGATTAACAAAATGGACTTTATTAACCCTCAAAGTAGAAGAACAATCAATCAAAATGATTGAGTGAACAATTACAAGTTAAAACTACTCCTAGAAAAGAAAAGATAAAGGCCTGTTGGCATTGTTTGTGTGTCCTCTGAAACCGTCTTGATCTTGATTATAAATAGGGACTTTCCTGAGTTTGAATTCAAATCTTCCCTCCGAGATGGTAGTTAGAACTCTTTTAAATTATGGCAAAATAACTTCCTCAACTGCTGAACGATCACACGTCTGGAAAACTGAATCTTTAATCGTGGTTAACCGCTCCCTTGATCGTGGGACTGTAGGACATGATCCCTCTTGACATCTGTCGCTTGATCGACGAACCAATTAACCTCTATAATATTCAACATAAAGAAACACGCCACGTATTGGCCAATCGACGGGTAAAATGATCTTAAAACTTTCCATAGTTTTATAATCAATTCAACTTATTTAATTCAATCTTACTTAATTATGGTGAATCCATGTTACTCTTTATCTTTCCAATTTCACCCCTGCCATGTGTCGTCTAATCAACAGGTGAATAAGGAAAATCACAGTTATGGTACAAACACCTTCCCCACAAGCTGCCAAGTGTCCTCCCACATTGGCCTTCCTTTCGTTCATGCTAGCGGTTACAAGCAGTTCATAACAATTGAGTTAGATCATCGGGTTATGTAGAGATTTGGTTACACAATGTCACTCCCTGCGACCGCTATACAAATAAATTTGAGGATGCAATGTCGAATGTCATAAAAGACTTAATTGAAACTCTTCCTACCACCAATTGATTTTAAGAGAGATTGTGAAAAAACGGTTCGACAAGTGGTATCAGAGATAGGAAGTAATGGGTTCGAATTGCGGGAGCGTTATCGTGAGGAATGGATTGTTGAGCCTGGAGTGCCTCCATGGATTTTGTTACACAATGTCACTTCCTGCAACCGCTCTAAAAATAGACTCACAGATGCGATGTAGAATATCATAAAAGACTTAATTGAAATCCTTTCTACCATCAATTGATTTTAGGAGAGATGGTGAAAAAATGGTCCGACATAGCAATTTCCCATTAGTGGTTTTCCTCCACTGCACGTGTAAACCAAGCATAATGGGGCCATTTTGACAAAGTCAAATAGCCTTCCATTGTGATTATAGAAGATTTTCATAACTGCTCCAAATTTGGATTTCCTCCAGTAACAGAAAAATAAAACATGGGCCAAGTTTCAAGACTAAAATTAGGGAAGATGACGGCTCATGACGTGTTTTGATAATTAATATCCGTTAATGACATTTTCTGTAGTAATAAATGTCCTTAGCGTATCCTTAGCGGATATTAATTATCAAAACACGTCTTTGGCAGTCATTTTCCCCTAAAATTAATTGGGTCTTGGTCCAAATTACAAAATTAATGTGGCCCATTAATTTTTATCCTGAGAAAGCAATAGACATCGAGCCAATCTAATTAATACATAATTAAATGGCCCTCCTGCACTAGTTTGAAGTTTGGTGCCAAAAATGGACATAAACAAGTTCCAAACTTCTTCTTTATTTTTTTGGTAACCGAGGAGTAACCCTGCAGATGAGCCACTATTGGACCCGACTGCGCAATCCAAACCTCTAGGGAGACAACCCATGAGTGCGTCAGTTCCAAGCGCAAGTTCGCCCTTACCATTGGTAATCGAACCATGCTATGTTGCAAGCGCAAGTTCGTCCTTACCATGTTGAAAACCCATGAGTGAGTCGGTTCCAAACTTCTTATCGATCATGATCATGTGTAAGAAAAACAACAAGCAGCACAATAGCAAGTACCTGTGACAACATCAATTATCTTTAGATGGGTTACATGCGTATGTATGGCATCCACCTAAAAAAAATCTCCAACAATTGTATCCGAGATAATGATAAACCAAAAATTCAAATATAAGTAAATATTAAGGGTGTTGCAGCCACACTCTAGGGCATTACGCGTCCCTTAAAACTCACAAGATTGAAGTGTTGCCAAAGTCTCCACAATGCAGTCAGTGTTCGACGTTTTTACTTAAATTGAACAAATACGCTCTCAATTATTTTGGATTGCTTGTTTTTTAAATCTACTACATTCATAGCACGGGCTATATGCTACTTTTTGTTCTACGCATATCACGGGTTTTACTTTGTTTCTATCAATTTTTTAGTATATACTATATATCTTAGAAACCGTGCATACCACATGCCTTTGCTAGTTGAATATAAACTTACATAACACAAAATTTTGCTCTTCAACAACAGAACAGGTTATGATACAAGAAAAAGTATCGTGTTTCGCATCATGAATCTTGCAAGAATATTTACTTAAAACACACAACGCATTTAGAGATATGTCTCGTTTTTATCCCCAACCAACCGAATCATAGCATTAGTGAAGCATCGCATGCATATTGGCAAAATATAGGGCCCAAAAATATAATTAAACATAAGATCTGTTAGATATCCATCTACTTTCTCTCTAAGCAATCGAATCATTGGACACGTATCCTATGATTAGAACAATACCGAGTTTAATTTAGCACAGGGAACACAATAAAGAAACATACAGATAAAACAGAGACAATGTTGGTGATGGCTTGTAGTGTTCTCCGCAGCGTTGATGGGAGGAGAAGAGTTGACTGATCTTAAAGCCACTGAAACTGAAGGCTTTTTATTTTGCTATGAGAATTTCTTTTATATGGAGCCGGTGTCCGTGAAAAAGTGTTTAAGGAGCACCATCGCAACAGTCCAAAATGTATTAATTGGACGGTCTGAAACTCTTTCAAAGAAGAGTTTCATTAAAATTTGAACCGTTGATCGCCGTAACGGACAGCTGTGATTTGGCGCCTCTATGATTTGCTTATTCATGGTTCTTCCATGAATAAGACTCTCTCTTTATCTATATATTCGGACTCCCGAATGGAAAAGGGAGATTTGATTAGTTTATTGTTCTATATATTCGGGACCAATAGGGGAAGTTAATTACTCAATACGTGAGGCAAAAATATATACTAGCAAATACTGCTCAGTTGGTTGATAGGTTTACATTCTACACAATTGACTAAGGTTCGATTCTTAGGGTCAGATCGCAATAAAATATCTATATTATTGAATTCCCAAGCCTCATGCACTGATGACTTATCTTCACCGGACCAACGAAGAATTAGTGCAGGTACGCGTAAACTGATCCAAATAACCTCGAGTTCCAAAAAAAATATATATGCAGTATATATACAAATATTTTAAGGAAGGTCAGTATAATTTTCTCCCTTTTTCCTTTTGTGTGCCTCATCTATTTGGTTTCCATCTAGAACTCGGAAAGGTAACAAAAAGTGCAGTTTGCCGTTCCTCTTGTTTCCTCGTTTCCTAAACTCCTTTGTTTTCCCTGTAGAACTCGGATAGCTAACAAAACAAAAGAAATAGGAGTATTTTTCTTTCTTTGTTTCCTCGTTTCCTAAACTCCTTTGATTTCCTAACTCCTTTGTTTCCTTTGTTTTCCTCTTGTTTCCGGGCCAATTCACGCACACCTCAACTATTTCTTTTCCTGGTCCGGTCAAAAACATACCATTCACGTCGGGATTAGGAAATCATAAGAGATTTTGTTTCTCGTGTGGTAATGTGGCCTTGAGGGTTTGCCAAGTACAAGTACCATAAATAGGAGAGTTCTGTGCAGCAATTGTGGGAATCTCAATTTTCAGGAAGGTACGTTGTTCCCCTGTGCGTGTGTGTGTCTTTTGTCATTGAGTCTATCAGTCTATGCTTTATCGACAAATTTTAATTTAATTTTCAAGTGCACACAACACCATCCCAGATCCAACATCCATGTGTTTTCTATTCATGTTATGCTAAATCTGTACTCACCTTTTCTGCTCAACCTTTTTTTTTTAGCTGACTTTTGTCTTCAAGAACTTTTTTTTAATCTTCTGGTCAATTTTTTTTTAATTCTCTAGAGGAATTAAAAAAAGCATAAAATTCTAAGCCAAAAGAAAAGACAGATCAAAAAAAGAAAAAGAAAAATAGCTATTGGTATCTAGGCAGCCCAATAACTTTCTCTTAATTTATCCTTCTTGTTTGGAACTTACGGAAGAAAATAGAGAAGCCTCCTTGTTTGATTTCTAATGTAAAAAGTGGAAGGGAAAAAAAATCAAGAAAAAGAAGTGAAAATCAACTTCCTTCCTTACTTTTCTTGTTGAAATTATGTAGCAAATTTTTATTTATTTTTTTGGTTTCCAGATGACCAGAAGCAAGTCAAGAACTTCCTTTCCACCTGCTGCTCTACCTTGTCCTTGGCTAATGTTTTGTCACGGAAAGAACTCAAAAACACAAACCTTCTACAGTGCATCCGAAGCTAGTTTTTGTGTCAAGAGAATTCCAGCTATCTCAGGCAAACGAATATGTGCGAGCTTTCATGAATGGATGGTTATGGTAGACGATTACTCCTCTGATTGCTTCCTTTTGAATATAATTTCGCTGAAAAAGATCGATTTGCCTCCATGGGAAAGAGTGCGATATCAATTCTGGATACTTTCTGCACCTCCCACAGATGACAACTGCATTGTTGGATTTGTTGGTGAAGATAGTCATTCCATAACGTTTTGCCGCCCGGGTGATGGTAAATGGGTTGTGCATATGTTTGAACCAGATATTGGAAGTCTTTACCGTTACACTATATGCAAGGGGGAAATTTATTGCCATGGCCGACAATATAACTGGGATAATCTTGTGATACTAGACATTGTGGATGACAGGGTTGAAGTGAGACATGTCTTAACAGGAAGTCCAAATTCACCATTAGTACCAGAGATATTGAGGTGTGAATCATACTTTATTGAATCTTGTGAAGAGATCTTTCTCATTCATATGTCTATGCTTGGAGCATCAGAGAAGAAAATCCGAGACATATATATTTTCAAATTGGACTTGTCCGCTTTAGAATGGGTGAAGGTGGAAAGTCTAGGGGATCGCACGTTCTTCATAAACGAAGCTAACAACTGCATGTCGTGCTCTGCTACAAAATCAGGTATTTTGGGAAACTCAATATACTTCATGCAGGACGACGATGAAAGTATGTACATATTTGATGTTGAGGAGAAGTGCATCTATGCCCACTATCCTTGTCCGTATCTTGGTCATAACATTGCACAAAAACAGTGGGTGATGCCCATAAGGACGTAGTAGGATCATTAGTAGAGCATTATCAGAATTGATTGTTGCCATTCTGTTGAAGTTAGATTTAATTAGGATCGTTTAAGTTGATTATGATTGGGAGTGCACCTTGTTTATTATTCTTGATAAAACTCGTTGATTGATGAATGTAGGCTTTTTTATCTTCTTGACAATAAATGCATATTTGCTTTTGCTGCTACAATGGCCATTATCATGATGCCTTGTTTGGGCATTTATGCCCTGTATGTTTTTGGTCCATTAGATCATCTCATCACTGAAATAGCTACTCTTTATGCCCCAAAAGTCGAAGAATTGACGTTAACTTTTTGTTTGATGGTGCTTACCAAAAAACCTTTTTGTTTGATGGCTTGCTTTCTTGTACGGCTGTGGGGAAAGGGGAGTTTAGGACATATAAGAGCATCCACAGTGGTATAATCAAAATTAAAATGTTGCTAAGATGAGCAACATAAGCTCAAAAAAGTGCTCACAGTGGAATAATCAGATTTAACAACCTCTTAGCAACTCATCAAATTTTGGTCATTGGATAATCAAAACTAGCAACTTTTTGTCAATAATCAAATTTAGTTGTTTCCATATTTCTTCAATCAAGTACACCATCATTACACAAAAACATTCTCTCTTCCATTTTCAACAAATTTCTAAGAAAAATACTTTTAAAAAAAGTTTTTATTTTTTTTTACAATAATTTTTTTTTTCAAAACTTTTTTTTTTTTGCGAAAACTTTTTTTTTTTTTTTTTTGCAAAAGCATTTTTTATTAAAACTTTTTTTTTTCAAAAACTGTTCTTTTTATAAAAAAAATTCAAAAACTGTTTTTTTTTTTTACTTTTTCCCGAAAACTTTTTTTTTAAATCAAAGTTTTCAAAAAACTATTTTCTTTTTTTCTAATAACCTATTTTTATTAGTTTGAAACCTATTTTTAAAAAATTGTTTTCTATGGTCACAATTTTTAGATTTTTATAAAATTATGATGTGGCAAGTTTTGGTTATTCAAATTTGATTGTACCATTGTGAATCTCTACATTGCTAACTTTAGCAACTCCTTAAATGCATAATCAAAAGATGATATGACAACTTTTGATTATTGACTTTTGGTTATTCCACTGTGGATGCTCTAACAATGGACTGAGTCTAGGTTGGCACTTGCCTTTTGAAAAGTGAATTTGTTCTCTAAGTTATACTAGTGATCATGACTTCGGTGAGATGGCACTCATACCCGCCCCGCTCTGAACGGGATGGGTTTTTCACCCCATTTTCGGGTATCGGGTCGGGGTAAAATCTTTCAAACCCGTCCGGGTTCGGGGCGAAAGTGGCCTGCCCCTAAACCCGCACCCGAACCCACCCCGAAATTATCTGACCCCGACCTAGCGTACTTATAGTACTCGCGAGAAATCAGCAAAAAAAAATGACCGGAAAGGTTTCATCCGAGCAGTTTTTGTTTATTTTTTATCGAACGGTTCAAATAAAAACTGCTTGGATGAAAACCTTTTCGGTCATTTTTTTTGTTGATTCTTCGCGTATACTCTTAAAATCACGTTCTGAACATATTAAGCGGCTCGGATCATCGAAATTCGAACGGAAAATGAGAGAAATGGAGAGGTCCTTATTTTAACTAAAATAAGGACCTCCTCATTTGAAAATGATTGTATATATAGATATGTATTTATTTATATATGTATATATACTTATTCATGTTCTTTCATTTTTTTAGCATTAATCCAAAAAACAATGTCTCTTTACTGTCAAGCAACCTAATTAAATTTAAAAAAGAAATAAAATTTATATTTATTGGTGTTTAGTCGATTTTTTAAAAAGTTTCTTTCAAATATTTATAATAAATTCTACACATAAAGAAATGGAATGAAGTATCTAGAATATTTATTGCAATTAAAAGGTTAAATTTGACCGCGATACCAAAAGACATAAAAATAATGTCAAAAGTTTTATTTTCTAGATAATTTTTATTCTTATTTAGCTTTTTTTTTACTTTTTTACTTATACTTTAATTTTTTTAATTTTTGCGAGGCGGGGCTGGTAAACCCGTTCCCCAATCGGGCCGGGAACGGAGGTACCCAAAAAAACCCTGTCGCCTGTCGGGGTCGGGGCGGGACCGGGGGCGGGTAATGATTTTCGGGTCGGATCAGTGTATGCAAAAACCCGCCCCGTTGCCATTCCTATCAGTGAAGAGGGGATTAAGGATTGTAAAACATAACAAACGAAGATTAACAAAAGAAAGCATTTTGGCATAACAAGTTGTCTGAGCCAGCAGTTTTATTTGTGATACTTAGAAACGAGTCACACAGTGGTGTTATCATTACGTTCTTGTTTAGGCCTAGTATTCTAAAAGTACAAAAATGTCTTTTCCTTGAGCAGATTGTTGTACTTCAAGTGAACCAACTATTTCGTTAGTTACAAGTGGCTCTGTTTTCTCATCTGCCAACACATTCGAAATGATCACTTCAAAATTTTCAATTTGGTTGCAGGAGAGACAATCCTTAGCCAATTGATCATAATAATCCCAAATCTCTTCTACATCCTTGTCCAAAAACTCACCATTGTACCTCTTAACTATAATCTGACGTGTCTCAAAATTTAAACGTTTGTAAAATATACCCAGAACGTAACTAAGTTCATGGGTATGTTGAGACCAATTGCACAGTGAATATTTAAACCACCACCAGCATTAGGAAAAGACTCATCTTCCTGTTGACAAAAATTTGAGATTTTGCAAAATAGCATGTCAGTCTCGTATATTGGGTTGAACTCTGTGGTAAATAATATTTGCATATCTCCATATGTACGAACAGATTGTGGGCTTAAAATATGAAACCAATTCTTAGCACGGTCTCTTAGAGACAAAGGAAACAATTTAAACAGAGTCACTTCATCATTAGCACAAATTTTCTTAAGTTTTTCCAAATGCAAGTACAGATTTTCTCCATATGTACCATAAAATTTAGGCACAAAATCATCTAGCACATGCTGCAAATTATTGGGTAAAGTTGACACTGACCGATCAAATAGATTTGCATACCCTCCATAACAACTTGCAAAATTAGCTCTCTCTTTTTTGGTATTTTAATTTTTTAAAGGAGACGAAAAAAACAAAACAAAATCAAATTAAAAAAAACCCTAGTGCAAGTCTCCCAACTTAGCAAGTAAAAAAAACCTTAGCACTTTGTTAAGAATTTCCCCCACGACAAAGTAGTTGCCAGCTTTCATTTTCTTTTCCTTGTAAAGTCAATAGTCTTGCACCAGAAAAAAGTAATACATAAAAAAAAAAAAAAAAAAAAACAGAATTATAGGAATAAAAATCCTAAGCAAAGAACTAAAATAAAAACTAATCGAAAGAATATAATCGTGCAAACTGACCCCAGCAACCAAGTCGTACCGTGTCAAAAATAAATTTATAAAAACTTGGAGTTAACTACTACTTCGTAGAATAATGGTCAAGACCGAGTGCCAATCCCTAGGGTGACAAATTAGCTAAGTTACTATAATTTCGATTAACTTCTAGATTAATTCAAAGAGAAAAGATTGAGTTGTTTGATTTGAGAAAACTGAAGGTAAAAGTACATAAACACCCCCTCAACTATCGCTTTTTCTCACGAAGACCCCCTCACATTTAAAAGCGCCTATGCAGGCCCCCTCAACTTATCTTCGTTACCCAAGTGACACCCTTCCGTCTCTAAACCATTTGTGATGAACCCCCTCATCCATAAATCGGACAAAAATACCCTTATTGCATTACATACATACACCCACTCTAACCCTTCTCTTTCTTCCCTCTACAAACAGCCTCTAATCAAAACCCAAAATCAAAAAACAGATCTAAAACTTTGGTTCATATATATAGGGGCCAATTCCACCCACACAATTTAAAAATAAAAAAAACACTTCATCTCAACCATTAAAATCAATGATTGGATTAAAACTTAAAAAGACTGTATTCTCCTCCTCATTCTCAATCATAGTCTCTCTTTACTCTAACCGACTAACCACTAGTTCCAGTGACCTTTTTTTTTCTCTCCTCCAATACACACACACACACACTCTCTAAAGAAAAGTTAAAAAATAGAGATGGGAAAAGTAACGCAGCAACTGCCGTCGACTGCCACCACCATTCTCCTCGACTTTTCTTCTCCCAAATTCGCTCCTTTTCCTCATCTTCTTCCCATCTCATTTCTTATCAGCAAAAGAACCACCGCAGCACCTGCTACCATCGCTCCATGGTTTTCGCGCTATTTTTTATGGTTATATACAGAAGGTTTTCTTTAAAATGATTGATGTAAGGAAAAAAGAAATTATATAAAACAAAAAAAACAATTAGAACGACTGATAGAATAAGGGTATAATATAAATGTTAGGGGATCTCCGTGGAACAAAGAGATAGTTGAGGGGGTGTTTATGTACTTTCGTCTTATTAAAAAAGGGTATCTTAGTCATTTCCTTCATTCCGTTGACTGAGTTAGCATTTTTTTCGTTTTCGGTAGTTGAGGGGATCTGTATGGGCGCTTTTAAATGTGAGGGGGTCTCCATGGGAAAAAATGATAGATGAGGAGGTGTTTATATACTTTTGCCAAAACTGAATAAAGTAGAGAAAACAACTAATTACTGTAATTGATTGGAAATTGGTGGAGAAAGGAAATAGGGTTTCGAATCCACTCCGACCACGTTAAAATGATATGCAGATGCTAGGTTTAACATTCGAATCATTAATTATACTATCATTAGGGCTTGCAATCCCTATCGATAATCGTCACAATAATATATTGAGTTGCCAATCGGCATGGACTATCCCATAGTACAGACCATCTCACTAGACCGGTCCAATCGCCTAACGGCATGATCCGCTTTACGAGCATAATCCATCTCAATCACCCAAGCTCAATCAAAGAATACCATTGTTTAACTTCGTATTTAAAAATCGAATATATAAATACGAAACAGGTTGAAAGAATTAAAATCATTCAATAAAACTAAAATGAGTTCTAGTTAAACAGTCGATCCGAATAGTAATGGAGTGTTCCACTTTCTTTGAAAACGAACTTTTTTTTAAAAAAAGTTTTATAAAAAAAGCGGAACGAGACCTACAACATAAACCTAATACATATACAAAATTACTTAGACGAGACTTCATCTTCGCCCTAGAGAATGGAATTAGCCGCTCATGGTAACCGGGTGTTCCTCGTGAATAAGTGATTTCCGTCCCCAAACTTCTCCCACGACCGAGAGCCTCCTCTTTAAGCCAACCCTCCTCTATGTATATGTGAACGAGCAGCCCTTTTAATTAATTTCATCCCTTGTCAAAGCCGGGAGCCCAATTTCAATTGTGAAAGTGGACAGTCGGAGTCCAATTCGGGGACAGTAGGAGTCCAATTCATAAGGCCCAATCCCATTGCTATATAATTGTGTGCAGAATAAATGGTAGTCACTCTGCTGATCAAAAAAAAAAAATGGTAGTCACTCTGTGCGCCAACCCTCTGTAAGACCTTTCAATTTGCACGTTTTCGCACCTATAGGTCTCCAAGGCCTACAAACACCACAAAACACTAAAATATATCGAGTAACAATGTAAACAACCGACAAAGCGTAAATTAGGCAGATTAAATGGGTGTTTTTTTAGCACCTATCAGTGCTTGATATTATTTTAGTTCTTTTCGTTTATATTGGTGTAAAAAAACGATGCTCCCATGGAAAAAGTTATTACTCCTTCCTTTCCGATTTGTTTGTCTTCTTTTTGACTTTTTTAGAGCGTTTAACCTCTAAAAAAATTGCCTATAATTTTAAATTTTTAATGTTTTTAATATGCAATATGGATCTTGTTTGATAGATCTCAATTAGTTTTATTATACAAAATCTTCAAAATCATAAAAGAATATTATAAAATATAAGATATAAATATATTTTTGAAAGACACGAATTTCAATAATTGAACAAACAAATTGGGAAGGAGGACGTATTTCCTTTCTTACCACCCATATGAAGTTTCTCCTTGAGCCATGTCATCTTCGCATAAGCCGGCAGTTAACCACATCATCATTTTCTGTCGACGAGTTAATGGAAAGAGATATCATTGAAAGTCGTCTAAATTATAAGGACACAATTAATATGTTCAACTTTATAGGGATGATTTGAAACTTTGTGTTTTCGTAAGGTTAAAAAAAAAAATTATTATTATTTTTCGGGTAATTCAGCTTGAAATAAAGAAATAAAAAAAATTATTATTACTCCTACTTATTAGGTAACTTTCCGTATTGGTCCCGTATAGGCGTATACACGGACCTATGCGGAAACAAATTTTCCCTTTACCAATGGAAGTCAAAAAGGAAAAAGGAAAAAGAAGGGGAGAAGTGTTATACTCCTACTATATATGTTTGGCTTCAGTTTCAGGGTCTTTTTTTATTTACAGCAGTCGACTCTCTCTCCTCCTCCCTTCAACCCACCCTCGTTCTTCCACGCAACAAAGATCACCGCTTTCTAATAAGCTTAAATAGGTACGTTTAGTAGCACTACCTGTCACCAAAAACTCTCTCTGTTTTATGTGTATGTTTCTGTGTATGTTTCTTTGTTGTATTCCTGATCCCTGAATTTGTGAGTATACTCGCTGTTGTTTAAATCCCATAAAACATCGATAAAGTAGATAGATATCTCTAAACGTTCATTATTTTAAATTAATCATACCAATATAGACGTGAGAAAATTTTGTATATTTTGTTGGATTTTTATTCAATATGTGCAACAAAGTTTTGTAGTTTATATTCAACTGCTGCAGTTGTTCAGGCATCTTATGCTACTCATACAGAAAATACGAAATCATTTAAACAAACTTGGGTATACTAAGATAGGATTCTGAGTTTGCTTTTTCCATAACGTTCAATCATTCTCAACTCAACAATCTCCCTCAATTGTACACTACTAGCGGAAGCCCGTGCCTAAAGGCACAGTGAACTTAAACATACTTTCAGCATCCGTTCTACTTCTACCGAATTGCTCTACGTGATCGTTATAATAACCACAAAGTGTTAGCTACCATTTTGATTATAAGAGACAATATTAATAGAGAGATACATTATCTAAAAAGTGAGGGTAGAGAGGTCTGGATTTACTAAAAGAATATTTCTATATCTCTTAAAAAAATTGATCCGATGGCTATAAAGTTAGTAGGAAGTGATCTAACGGTTGTAGAGGTTGCTCTCATTTATATGCGTAGACATCTTTAACAGAAATCACCCTGTTTTATACTCACTCTGTCCCGATTTATTTGTCTACTTTTTGACTTTTAAGTGTCCCAAAATGTTTGTCCATTTGACTTCTAATTGAATCAATTTCCCCTTTTTGCCCTTTCTTTAGTGGAATAAAGTAACTTTTTTAAAGAATTTGAGGGTAAATGTGGAAAGTTGTATCTTTTTAGGTGCAATCATTATGTTTCTTAAAAAAGTTAGATTTTCGAGATTGGACAAACAAATTAGAATGAAGGGAGTAATATAGATAATTCACAATAATCCTTTGCATGTACGAATTGAACGTACCATTTTTTTATATCGCCCAAAAGTATGCAGGATAGAAGTTTTTAAACACTAAATACCGAAACTTGAAATTAATTTATTGTAAAATTAGCTGACTCAGGTTGGTAGTAAACTAGTCATACTATTAGTAATGCTTTTGGATTGAGGAGAACTTATGTTCTCTTACCTTGTTTAACTCTTTTAATGAGACTTTTCTTGATTTCTAAATGGGTGAGGTTTTCTTGGGAAATAATTTCTGATTCCCAGTGGCCTACATTTTGTCCAGCGGATCACTAACAGAAAAACTTGAATGTGCTTTTGGTATTAGACACTTACATTCTATTCCATGGTCCTTTTTATATTTTTTTTCAGACACTTTGCTGCTCTCTTGCTCTCAGTATGGCAGATGATGCCGACAGAGAAATTGAAAACTCAAAGGAGTCGGAAAAAGAACTAAATAGAGACTGGGCTAGCCTTCCAACTGATCTTCTTTGTTTGATGCTTCCTCATCTCTTTCTTGGTGATATCAAGCGGTTTCATAACGTCTGTAGATCATGGCGATTGACACCCACTCCATCGGTACAATCTCCGGTGCTTATGTCTATTGGGAATGATAACACAAGATGCAAATTCTTCCACCCACTTTACAAGAGCCCTTACAGCATGTACATTCCTGAATTATTCGGTGCCGTACCACGATTTTGTAAAGATGGTTGGCTGCTTATGTCTAGAGGCGACTATTCAATGTTCTTCCTTAATCCATTCACGAAGGCATTGATTAACTTGCCTGATTTACCTGACCTCTACGATTTTGGAGGGATAACATTCACATCCTCTCCGACATCATCTGACTGCATGGTTTTTGGCATTTATGTCAACCATGATGAGGAGCTTTTTTCCATATCAACCATTTGCCGTGGAGAAGAAAGTTGGCAGGTAATGCATGGTGAAAATAACTCGCCCTTTTTCCTCTCTCACTGTAATCCAGTCTTTCACCATGGAGAGTTCTATTGTTTGGGTCAACATGGGAATTTGGGAGTCTATAATCCTGATGAAGACTATTGGACAGTCCTTGACAAGCCTCATAGGCAGCAGCTCGACCCCTTCCTTTCACACGAGCGCAACTTTTTGGTGGAATGCAATGGGGAGCTACTATCAGTGTCTTTGAGTTTCATGGGGAAGTCGATATCTATTTCAAAGCTGGATAGTGTTGAGATGACGTGGCATAAAGTTGACAGTTTGGTCGACCAAATGTTATTTGTGAGCAACACATCATCTCTTTCAGCAATGAGAGTGGTACAAGGAATGGAGAACAAGATTTATCTTCCCAGAGTCCATGAAAAATGTGGGGCGTTCTATTCTCTAGCCAGTCGTTTGTTTCAAACATTTGGAAATGATTTCTCTCGCAAGGATTGGTATGGGACAGGGGAGCTCTTGAGTTGCTGTTGGATTGAGCCAAAAGCTGATATTTCTTATTCCAAAGAAGAACTCAACTGGTTTGAAGACGCTTAGGTAAATCTTGGGGTGGAGTAATTGGACACAAGAACTTCTCCTCATGGCGTTTAAAGTAGCAATGTTTTCGTTTTCACATGTATTTATTCCAATTTTTTAAGTCTCTTTGAATACTCCAATTATCTTAGGATTATACTCGGACTATATCTTTGGATGACATTCTGTTATTTTCGTGTGGGTGATATTATTTTCTTGACGAGCTCTTGAATTCTTGTTGGATTGAACCAAAACCTACTCCTTATTCATATCGAGAACTTAGCTTAGTCTTAGTTTCAAATTAATGGGCAAATCTTAGCTTGTCTTGAAACTCAGCAAACTTTTATTGATCCTGTGTTATAAGGTAAAAAGTTGATGTTTTGTTTTCTGGATGTTTCTGTATTGGAGTATCATTTATGGATACCATCCAAAGTAAGTCAAGAACTTCTACCTTGCCCTTGGCTAATGTTTTGTCACGGACAACGCTCCAAAACACGAACTTTCTACACTGTATCCAAAGCTAGTTTTTGTGTCAAAAGAATACCTGATATCTCAGGAAAAGAAATATGTGCAAGCTTTCATGAATGGATGGTGATAGTAGACGATTACTCCTCTGATTGCTTCCTTTTGAATATAATTTCACTGAAAAAGATCGATTTGCCTCCATGGGAAAAAGTGCGATATCAATTATGGATACTTTCTGCACCTCCCACAGATGACAACCGTCCTCAGGAAGCACATTTACAGCATTAGTACTTCATAATTCTGCGGGGGTATAGTTGATCTGTTCTGCTGCTTTCTTCTCCATTATTCCTCTTGTTTGGGTGCGCGATCGGTTATAACACTAATTTGTCTTTACTTTTTTGAAGTTACTGCTCTCTGATCTATTTGGGATGATATGACATGTATATTCATCAAATATACGAATCAGCCCCCCAAATTTGGAAATAATACCAATAATTCAAGATGAAAAGGGGTATACATGTGCTCCAAGTTTTGTGTGTATCTGTAGAACCACCCTTGCCCTCCTAGATCTCTTCCTTCTAAGGTGCCCCAATTCACAAGTTGATCCTAAGTAGTCTTTGTTGTTCATTTGACTCCCAGGCTCAGAGCAACTGCTAATTAGAATGGGTGGATTGCTACGATTCTTTGTTTTTTTCTTTTCAGGGAAGTGAAAGAACCTCATGATTAATGACGAAAGTAACACATTACACAGGATTCTAATCAGGGCAAAAAGAATAGCCTAATAAGATTATAGAAACAAAAATAATGTGCAGTGTGATTCTAGTTGACCATTCAATTTTTTTCACAAAAATATCCAGTGGAACACATTTAATCACTTCAGTATCCGTCTGGAATATTAGACTGGGAAGTGCTTAAATTTGTTCTTCTCGGTGATGGCTCCACCCACATGTTTGCTTTTGATGAGATTTCTTGTTGACATAGACAGAAACACCCATCGCAACACTCCTGAGAAAATTTTCCATGGGAAAATTAAGTAGACTTAGCAGTAAAATGATTCGTATCCCAAATTAATAGCACTCTTGGACTGTAAGAAATGAATCAATAGATGAAAAGTGAGAAGCCCTGGTGTGAACCTTAAGGTTCTGAGGCCTCTTGGGGACAGATTACACTACAGATATCCTTATTTTTGTTAGAATCGTCAATGTCAGGTGAAACCCAAAAGTTTACAGGTATGCGAATCTTATTACCAGTGGGAGTCTCTTGGAAACATCATATTTCGAAATTGTGAACAATCTACTTGTTCTGTTAGTTATGCAGAATTTTATTCATGTTGATCTTTATGCCTCTTCATGGGGGCAGGATCTCTGGAGGCAGGAAAATGCCGATGGAGTAGATGAGCCAGATTAAGCTTCAAATGGGGAATTACCTTTTCACACGTGTTGCAAAGAGTCGCCCATACAAGGAGGATCCTGCTCTTTAATTTCACTATGGAAATCAGCAACCCAATGAGATTCTGTTATGCTCTTGTCATAGGGGCTTATAGCCGCATTCTTCTTTGCTTCTTTTGGCAATCGCGCTTTAAGGGCTGCTTCTCATCGCAAAGCTTATCGAAGAGCCAAACAAATTGACATTAATCAGTGACTCTCTGAAATTCTTCATGATAACATTACGAAAGTTGCACGTCTTTCCTAAATTATACTCTTACATTGTGGTATATTGTTTGGTAATCCGGGACCGATCCCACCAATCGCAATCTTAATTGTGTGGCCATAAACTGAAGCCCCCCCTTCTTCAGCTAAATTGCACAAGCTTTCGCTTGCAGGGAGGGTGACCCAAACGATTTTGCTCTGGGTAGGAGTTCTAAGGGAGTCAAACGAGAGTCTTGTGCTTCTAAGGCACTTACCTCTGCCCTCCTTACCACAATGCCATGTCAGTTAAATGTTCAACGCATTTGAAGTACAATATATTCTCCAACTTCATTATTCAGTGCATGAATAAGTGGTCAATGATATAGAAAAAGAACTCTTTTTGTGACATTCTGGAACCAATACATATCATAATCCATGTTCCACGGACTCATTTAGATGTGTCAAGTACCCATGTGGGACACTTAAACACTTGGCTACCCATGTGAAGAGGTAGCCCTAGACAGAGCTTAGTGGAAAAACAGGATTCACGTAGCAGACCCCAATTGATTGGGACACAAGGCTCCGTTTGGTTTGGTTTGAGATCTGTCCATATGTCTAGTTAGAAATTCATCTTACAATAGCAGTTGGTAAACGGAATTCACCCAATCACAGTGTATGCCCAATTGCATGAAAACTATTCATCTTGTAAAATCCTGTAAATAAAAGCAACATACTGAAGAATATGAATAGTTTGCCGTGTCCCATGTGATATGCTTACGATGTAAATGAGATGAACATGATATAAACACTCAGGCCTACCTAGTATATGTAACATAGACGAAGATACAAAATACACTGATGGAACTCTTGTTGCAGCTCCAGCATTCAGTGTCACTATATCGCTCGGACCTTGAATGTCTACTGCCGATCAACCCCAGCTGATTGGACAATGGAAGCCACACAATCGTGATCAACCCCAACTGATTCAGCCATCTCGATGCATTATGCAATGCGATGCCAGGAGCTCCGTAGCCGATGCCAAAGCCGCCCTTATTTTTGAGCCTGGGCCTTTGGAGTTATCTGCTGCACCCACCGCATCGAATGCTGAAGCCAGTCCAGCAACAGAGAGGGTGGCGTGCATCCGTGCGTTTTCTGCTCTCGCTTTCTTCTTTAGTGTGTTGTTGTTACAGTCATTGTAGTGGACCCACCACCCCTTACTAAGAATCCTGCGTCCACCACTGCAAAGAATGGCACGCAAAAGCGGCTGCAGCACCAACACCACTCTCCCCTCCTCCGCCGATGCCGATGCCAATGCCGATGCCGGAAACAATGATCTCCTAACAGAGATCTTAGCCAGCCTACCCGCTAAGCCCCCCACCCAGTTCAAATCTATGAGGAAGCACTGGCTCTCTCTCATCTCCGAGACCCAATTCCCTCTCCTCCACCAAAAACATTTTGGTTCCAACTAAGAACCCTTTATGTTTCAATTGAATGGAATGATTTTGATGGTTTTAATCTATTGAGTATTTGTATGCATGCTTTCAAATACGAGTCATACAATGATTTTCATTGATTGTGGTTGGAGTTCTGAGATAGATTATACTTATAAGACGGGTCGTGCCGTTAGGTGGCCAAACCGTACTTCTGAGACGGTCCGTGCTATGGGATAATCTATGCGTTTTAACAACTCAATAATTTTCTAGATGATTATTGCTAGGGTTTGCAAGCCCTAGAAATAATCCCTTCCGATTCAAATAATTAATCTTGCCTATGCATGTTGGAGTTACGCGGTCGAGGTGGATTCGAACCTTAGATTTTCTCTCCAATTGTTACAAATTTTCCATTTAATTTATTCTCTTAGATTTAATAAATTCTCCAAATTCAAACAACCAAACTTCCTTTGCCGAATTAATCTAAAAACTAATCAAATTTGTCGTAACTCAGCCACACTGTCTCCGTTGGAATGATACTCGGTCTTGCCCACTATTCTACGGAGTAGTAGTTAATTCTTGATTTTTATAAATATATTTTTGACACGGAACAACGCGGTCAGGTGCATTGTGTATTGTGGAGTTTTTTTTGTTAGGAATGCTAAAATAACCAATGTGGAGGTAGAGATTGTTAAATTTGATTATGAACTAAATGGATAATCAAATGCTGATGTGGCACATTTTGATTATTAATTTTGATTATTCCCATTGCGGATGCTCTAAGCCATCTTAGCTGATTTTTCACTTAGCTTGCAAGTCTGCATCATCAGCGAACTGTTGGACTTCTCCGTCTGTGTTTTCTCATCAAAATTCGATCAAGAAAAGAGAGGTGCCGACCGAAGATAAAAAACCGTTCGGATGAAGTCCTTTCCGGTCATTTTTTTTCTGGATTTCTTGCAAGTACTCTTAAAATCACGTTCTGAACACATTGAGCAGCTCGAATCATCAAAATTCGATCGGGATGCTATTTAAGAGAGCCTTTAACAAGTTCAGTTAGTCATTCGGATGGAAGAGAGCGTTTTGATTAACGGAATAACATTGGGAGTAAAATTAAATTTTTTGAAAGTTTTGGAGTCTAATTAAAAATTGAACGTAACGTTTGAGAGGTATTTTGAATTTTCCCCACATGGATACTACTTAAAGTTTAGCACAAATATAAAATGTTCAGGGTATTTTTAGGGTGTCATACGTAAGGTAGCTAGGGTCATTCCAAGGTACAATGCAGGAAAACATTTGTTCAAAATCATACACATGCGTACACAAGTACATAGATCAAGAAAATTAATATAAAGAATGCACCCCGTCCGGATTTAATTGTATTTTTTGAAAGTACATGTAATTTTTCAATCAATTATATCTTATAATTCATAATACTTTATGTAATTTTAAAAACATTATCTTATAGAACCAATTGAGATCTATCAAACAAGATTCATAATTAATATAAAATTTATCACCAATTTAAAAATATAACTCATTTTTTATCCGGTTAAAATTAAATGAGAGACTATTAAATTCAGACGGAAGGAGTATCATTTACAGCCTCCTTATAACCACCACCTGTTAACATCACCCAAAATTACACAATAAAAAAATCAAAAGAAAGAACAATATGGTATTCAGAGAGCACTCCAGGTAGATCCATCTTGAGATTGATGGGATCGGACCTGGTCCAGTGTGCTAGTGTCCATTTCAGTCCAATGTGCGGCTAGGATGAATCCCTATTAAATCTAATGCTCCACATCATGCCATGTCAACAAGCCCCCCATTTTGCTTCAAAAGTAACGAGAATCCCTAATGGAAGTCTTGAAAACTACTCTGCGAAAATTAAAAAACAAACGCGGAAAGCTCCACTCAAGCCACGTGTTTGCATATGCGAATAAATTTTATCAACAGCCGGTGGAAAATTCTATTACTCCACCGACTCTTATGGGCTCCACCGAACATCTATTGTTGTGAACTGAACCGTTTATATTTTAAAATCTGCAATATATTATGAGTATTGCCACGCAAAAAATCGGCTTTATCGAAAGTAGATAGATATATCAAAATTTGAATTTTAGTTTATAAAATGGAAGATCTGATTTTTGTCAATAATAATAAAGATAAACTATCCATTTTACAAAGCAAACTTCAAATTTTGATACTCCTATCGATATTCGATCAAATTTATTTTTTGCATAGACAGTTTTTATTTGGGGTTTACAAGAAGAACGGTTCAAATTAACAATAAACACACAACCAAACCAAAAAAAGATGGTGATGGAAAAGTGAGATTTTTTTCTACCGCCAGTGAAAAGAATTTAATTTCTTTCTATATTACTACTGCTGCCCTAAAATAAATGTTTCATCCGCAAAACGAGAACTTATAAATAAGACATTTTCTATGGGGAAACATTTTAACTTCTCTCATCAATTAAAAGAACTTATGGATATCTAGAGAATTGTTGTAAAAAGTTTGATTTTTTGTATTATTTTTAAGTTTTCATTTTGCGGATCGAACAATTATTTCTAGAAGACAAAAAAATTAAGTATTCCAATTTTTAATCCGTTTAACTGATGCAAAAATCTTATTTTTTTGATCATTTTACGCTAAATGGTCATAATTACTTTTGTCTCTTGGACTCTCATAATTAAGTATCTACTCTTTATTTGAGACCCTGTAAAGTAGATATTTAATTATGAAAATCTTAGAGACAAAAATTAATTATGACCATTTCAAGTAAAATGATTAGAAAAATAAGATTTTTACATCAATTAAAGATATTGAAAACTTAAGCACTTAATTTTTTTCTATAGAAAATATATTATTTTTAAGTTTTCGTTTTGCAAACCGAACATTTATTTGGGAACAGAGGTAGTAATATACAAACACGTGGCGTGAGTGAAGCTTTCCTTTTGTTTTTGAATTTTTGCAGAGAGTTTTCAAGACTTCCGTTAGGTATTCTCCATTTATTTTGAAGCAAAATGAGGGGCTTGTTGACATGGTATGATGTGGAGCATCAGATTTAATAGGGACTCATCCTAGCCGCACACTGGACAGATATGGACACTAGCACACTGGACCTGATCCGATCCCGAGATTGATTTCTAATAGGCTCCTTTCCTACAATAATGAACTGAACCAGATAACTCCCTAGATCGATTGAGATCCAATCAATTAACCTTGGTTTCTGCTTCTTCCGTCATCTAAAGCCTAGGGCATGTAGAGTCCCACCAGTAAAACAGTGGTGTGAAAATATTTTATTTGACAAAAATAAGCCAAAACTATAAAGTAAATGATTGGAAATTTCTTTTGACCTGCACAAAAGCCTAAATTGAAAAATAAGAACGCGTGCAGAGAACTATATCAAATACAGGGCAAACAGGTTAAACACGTACTCAATCAAGAATTTGCCAGCAAGGTCCTTTAGGCTTACTTTTTTCAACTGATTCTATTTAAGTAACTGAAATCATTGGCTTTGACCGTCTAGTTACAGGATGAGTAAGACCGTCTAGTTACAGAGAGGGGCAACCACCCTTGAAAACATCCCTTCTCTCTGCTTGTTAGCCTCATTCTCTTGAGTTGCAGCCATAGGAAGTTGCAGCCAATACACCAACGGGTTCACCAGCTGCAAAAAACCTCTTAGCCCCAGGCTAAGTCCCATACTCTAATTGAATGATTGAATTACTGCAGACATTCCTCACAAGAGTATTAGCGTCCTTTGATGCCACAAGAGGCCAAGTTTTTGCCTTCATTTCAAATTCGATGTTTAAATTAACCGGAAAAAACCACAATGTTTAAAAATTAGAAGATGAGCAATATTTTTTAAAAAAAACACACACACTGAATTAAACAATAGATAAGTACATTCAAAAAAGCTACTCTAAGTATTATCTCATCTACGCATAACTCTATAACTAAAGACACACTAAAGTACAAAACAAAAGCATCTGAAAAAACAAAGTGGATCCACATTCCACACACAGAGACTAATAGTCAATGATTCTATATGATAATCAGTTTGTAATGGCAAAGAACTCAACAATTTTATCTTCCAATATTTGACCAATCTGTTTTAAAACACATTAAAGTAAGAACTAAAAGAACACAGTTGCAAGCCTCCAAGTGGAATACCAACCAACTCTAGTAATCCAGTCAGTAAGCTAGTTAATGGTACAGCATAATCTTATACTCCTATTAGATAATCTAACAGTATTTAAAAAATAAACGACTGGTTTGATTGGTTACTTATGGCCAATGTCGAGCAAGAGCTCGACGTAGTTATCCAGAGACTGCTCAAGCTTTTTCTCTTCTTCCTCCTCGAGCTTTTCTAGCACAAAATGACATGCATTCTGTGTCTCATAATCTAGTAATCAAACCAAATTTCTAACCGTCAAATGTATAAGCGACCACATATGTTTATTTACCTTATATATGCCTAATGTTATGCAATAGGACTCGTGGATCAAAAACTTTTGATTGATTTGAATAGCTGAGGTGGTATAATCACCCCCCTAACTCATGATAACATCAATGTTATCCTACCCTTAGTGCATTAGAGAAGCTAACATCGGTACTCTGTTTTTTCAACCCTAAACAAGCACAAAAGGAAATAAGGAGACAAGAAACAAAAGGAATGCAAATTAAAAGCCAAGAGAAAAGGATGATAAATACTTACTCACTCTCGAAACAGGGCTAACAATTTGGGACATCCTAAATGAAAAAATGGACCAAAAATTTGTGACCCAGGGATGTATTAACGTCCTAGGCAGTTATGGTGAACCTTGAACAAAGGTCTAATATCTGATATGTTTAGAACCTAGGGATACCTAGTTCTGAATAGGGTTAGCGCTAAATTCATCACCAGTTCCTTGATTTTAGCTTCAACACATCCCAAAAACATATATATATCTTTTCCGCTTTTGATTTTCACTGTTTTATTCTTCTTTGGAGGTAGATTCCTTCAGATGATTACTTCTTATAACCTCGGACCTCTAGTTCAATCCATAGAGATGAATTAACTCTCCTCAAATCAAGCTCTATTTAACTGGGAAACTGATAGCGAAGGAAACTCATTTGGAAATAAACACAAAACTCAAACAAAATTACAATGAAAACGCAACAACTTGACAACAAAACAGTGTGAATATTAAAAGGAAGTGAACTTAAAAAGTAGATATCAAGCATGGTGAGGAACAAACCTCCTTTTTTATGCCTTGGAAACCAACTTTAAGAATTAGCATGACACAGCTCCACAAAACCTTGCAAAAAAGTCGAGGAATGGACAAAAGTATGTGAACGATCCTAAACGAAAAGCCTGAAAAATGGACAAATCATGTGTATGTTCAGTTTTATGGATCCTGGAAACTAAGTTGTGTACAAAATGGACTCTGGCATTCTGCTATTTTACCTTTCTTAACGCTTTTCCCTCTTTCTCTAGCCCCTTCCACTAGAGGATACTTCACCAACATGAAACACTCACACGACTCTAACCAACACACTATGCGTTCACATCTTCCTAATTTTCATATATCATCATACAAGTATGTGCAAGTGTGCAGATGGACGCTATCTACAGTAGAGTCTGTCTACCAACCCAAAACACTGAAATGAAACTTAAAATATTGAGTGTGAACTCAATGCCCACACTATCCATCCAAATCCCTCACATGGGCTGTAAAATAAATTAGATCTACTACCAGTTCCAGCGGGATTCCAAGGTATTAGAGAAATAATGAGCACTCAACAATAAGCTCCGTAGAAGCTACAAGCACAATATAACAGCATCAGGGAAATACAGACCTCATTTACCAAATGTTCATTTGCTAGTTCGTATATCAAACTCAGTAGGTTGGCAGAGTAATGCACCAATCTATAGTCATAGTCAAAGCCATAAACATGACTATTCTCTAATTTCATATTCTTATTCATATATATACCTGAGTCAATTAAAATGATCCAATCAATTGGCATATTCTTAAAATGTAGTAAGCCCACAAAGTAGCTGTTTTTGGGATGTCTAAATTGGCCAAAGTGCCCAACAATATTGAAATTGTGGTAAAGCCACTTCTTTCCAGAAAGCCAAATTAAAACATACAGAGTCCTATATACGAAACCGATTTTCCCTAGCGAAACTATATCATATTAACATCTCCCGCAATCATATATTGCTTGCGCGCTCAAAGCAAGTGGAAAATTATGTAAAGGAAATGAGAAACCAAATGCAGTTTAAGTCTACAATACTGATGCTCCTCAGAAGCCAGCATGAAGATTGCACGAACCTCTGTTTTTTTGCCAGTCGTGCTGCCAGGTTTGGCGGAAAAATCAGGGAGTTAAGACTCCACAATAGTTGGTGACAAAGAGAAATAACCTGCCCTCTATTCCTTGCCAAATGTTCTGCTATTGCCCATATCAAACCTTTTGCCAATTTAAAGCTGAAACAATCACCCAACAGAATGTGATAGACCCAAGTGTAGAAGACTCACCCAAAATCCACAAATTTGTCAAAGTCGAATCTATATAGATTTATATTTCGTGACCAAATTAAGCAATAACCAAGCAATAATCTAAATGAAGATTCTACTAATATATGCTATTTTCAGGAATATCATATGCTGTACCCTGAAATAGCAATTTTCCTTCTCATAGTAAAAGCAAAATGCAAGTAAACCATTTTCTAATCTAGACAAAAAAAGGAATGTAAATCAAATATTATAAATTTAAAAAGGCGGAAAGTTACCTTATCTAACTTTCCAAAAGTATCAGATCTTTGTAGTATCTGCCCCTTGATAGCTTTGCCAGCTACCTTAACAGCTCAAGAAGGACAAATTGCAAGCACATGTTCCCCTTCCGTAGCATTTGGAATGCTTCCCATAGACTAATAATAAGGAACACCACCAACCTTAGAATGTTCCCTTCTTCTCAAAATGGTCATCCCTGCCCTGTTGGAGCCATTCAATTTCTTATTACTTAATCAAACTCTAGCATCATGGACAAAAGAATACAAATGATATGTGAAAGCCCAGCTCTTGTATAATAGAATCATAAAACTCTGGGAGAGTAACTTATACTAATGAGACCAGGGCATCAAACTGCAAAAATCAATCAGCTTTGGGAAATGGAGAGAAGCATAATAATCAGTGTAAGTGTACCATAAGCTCCAGTATTTGAATGGAGAAGCACAAATAGGCTATATTTATTATAGATAATGCATAGATGATAGATCAACAAGAATACAAAGCAAGCACATAGAAAAGCAAGAAGCAAACCTAACTCAAAGTGTTATTGAATGCAAGAATCTGCACTCCTACATTGACCCATAAATTCCCTAGCTCTCTCTTGGTTGATTAAATCGTCGACTTCTCAATTTTCAATTAATAAGTTCTGATTTCATTACCTGAATCTGAATGCAAAAGCAAGCAGCAAACCAAGAATACTTTGCAAATGGCAAATGACCTTGTTTCATAAAACTTTACTAAAAAGAAGACAACCCCAAGTGATTGATTTAGCTCGTTCAGCTGGCATGTTAAAAGGTTTGGACTTCACATAGCCGATTACCATCCTAGCCCATAAACCTAAGTTCAGCAATTCTCAAATTCTAAGATACTTCCAGTCCTCTTTTTCTAACATATTTATGTAAGAAATATGAATATAGTTGCAGGCTTCCAAGTGAAGTAACAACCAACTCTAGTAATCCACCATTTACTAAGCTAGTTAATAATACCTACTCCTATTAGAAATTCTTAACAGTTTCTTCACAAAACAAAAATTACTGGCTTGATAGCTTACTTAGGGCAAGCGCAAGCACGAGCTCGATAGAGTCATCCAGAGTATGCCCAAGCTTTTACTCTTCTTCCTCTTCAAGTTTTTTTAGCCATAAAATGGCATTTACCCACTAGCTCATAATCCTGTAATCTTTATCCAACTTTTAAAACACTTACACTTCTGGATTCTCCTTATGAAGCCAATATATTCCTGCTTTCTCAGAATCCTTCAAATATGAGCCTCTAAGCCTAGGCTCTCCCACTTCCTTCAACATTGCACTCATTTACCGTATCGTCTCACCCTACAAATGCTTTGCCCTTGCAGTTTACAACATCCACTTGTTTCAGATGATGTCTCTTTCGAGCTTGTGATTTTACCAAAGAAAATTCTCAGTGTATTTGGAAAAAAAGGACAGTAACCAGCGAAACTCAATCCAAGCCTCAATTCTGAAGGAAGTGACACTAACAACACACTTCATATATCGCGAGCCACAAACCTCTTTACTTACTAAATCTACCACACCAAAAAGGTAGATAGTAAAAATGATTGTAACAATTTGACTTTAGATGCAGCCTGGGAAGCACAGGTACGGCGTTGGTACGGCAAAATTGTACTGGGTACTTTTGGTATCTTTGGGTATGGCAAGGGTACTCCGTCGGTACACCTTGGGTGCTTCGTGGGTACATTTTAGCCCAAAATGAGAGACACACACTGAGAGAGAGAGAGAGAGAGAGAGAGAGAGAGAGAGAGAGATGGAGAGTCAGTCAGAGATGAGAGAGAGAGATAGAGATGGAGAGAGAGAGAGAGAGAGAACCTACTTTTTTACTATTTTGGATTTTGCCGTTTCCCATACCCATACCTGTACCGCGTACTGGTACCCTTGCTCCATGGAGCAAATCCTCCACAACCAATTCTAACATTAAATTTCGAACCAATGCAGCAACTGAACAACATAACAATGCGAATATTGCAAGGAAGTGAACTAAAAAGTAGATATCAAGCATGGTGAACAACAAACCTCCTTTTTTATTCCAACGAAACCAAATCTTTGAATTAGCACGACACAACTCCATAAAACCTGGGGAAAATTTGAGAAAGTGACAAAAGTGTGAATGATCCTAAAAAATAAGCAGGAAAATGGACGAATCATTTGTCTATTCAATTTTTTAGAATCTGGGAACTAAGCTATGTATAATATGGACCCAAGCATTCCTATTACTTTACCTTTCTTAACTTCACATAGCAATCCCCCTTAATAGACAGCCTGCAAACAAATAAATAAATCAAGCGTCGTATAATGCAGCTCTCTTTGTGATGTAAAAATTAATTAGTTGCAAATATTAACCTGAGAACTATGAACAAAGAGGACCAAATTCAAAAAAATAACCAATCATGTTTCTCTTTATTTATATAGTACAGTATTAAACAATAACACATAACACAAAAAATAAAATGCTCATGATTGTAAAATGGTAATGGACATTTAAATTGGAATACGAAAAAATATATAAAATGTACTGGCAAAATATCAATTCAAGATTTTTAAAGATTCGAAAGGGAAGCCCAACAACCATACCTAATGCCAGAATCCTTCCATGTCCTTAAAAATCCCTTTGCATGCACTTCTTAAGTTCTATTGCTATCCCTATTACGTGTCTGCAATGAAACGGACAAAATCATTAAGGTTACTCCGAAAACAATTTGGGCATTATTAGCTAACAACAATAGAAGAAATCCCAACACTACTCAAAAGAGGAGAAGATTACTTAAAGAAGGGGAAAGTTCACGAGAAGAAAACAAAACGTAGCAAAGCTAAGGAGTGGTGATTTAAACAGAACAACCTTATATCAATACGGATCAAAAAAAAAACCTTATATGAATAGATCTTAGGAAAAAATTGCATGCCCGACTCAAAGATTCCCACCAGTGTAACACAAGATTCAATCACAAGTACACAACACATAAATAGATCACATGATTATAGCATAAGAAGTCATGCTTGCGCTGCGTTAGATGAATACTCATTTGAAGCTGCTGCATACCCATAATGAAGAACAAAACGGGCAATCCATCAAGAGTAGAACATCAAGGAGCCAAGTTTGGTTGAATCAAATCAACAATCAATATTTCTGAAAAATAATTTAACAGTCAATAATCAGAAACCCTAAGTGTATAAATCAAATACCACATGCAACCAACAATAGAAAATAATTAGAAGCCATAAATACGTATATCCCCTGAAACCCTTACTCGACAACACAGATCTTCCAAAACTGCACCAATGAACCCACCAAACTACATCCCCGCCAACCGATGCCGTGAAATACATCGGTGCCGGCCCAGACCCAAATCCATCGGCAGCCACCTAAGTTCCTCCCGTCGCTTCACCATCTTAACCTGTCCCATGACACAGCTTTTTGGCCTGAAATCTCGAGACGCCTTGGTTCCGGTCCATCCGATTTCGCTTTCGGTGACGGAAAACCTCTAAAAGTTTTAAAATTTTCACATTCTAAATCCTCAACGAGGACACGACTGGGTCGGAGACATTTTAGACCAAATCTTTGAATAAGGCTTCATTGAATGGAAATGTATCTTCTCTTAGCTCCCTCCTAAACTTTCTAAACAACCAAATATAGCATTATCCTTCACTTATCCTGTGGAAATTAATATCTACCACCATAGTTGTCAAGGGCGAAGGGCGCACCAAAGCGCAGCGTTTTATTGGGCCTGGGCGAGAGGAGCAAGGCGAGGCACACGCCTATTTGAAAAGAGGCGCACCTATGCAGAAAAATAAATAAATTATTTCTGAAAATAATTGTGTAATGTGCACCTTTTTTGGGGGGGAAAAAAAAAACCTCGTTTTTTGTGCGTTTTTTGGAAAAAAGTGCACTTTTTTGATCTATTTGAAAGAAGCGCGCTTTTCTCGCCTTGTCACTTTTCGCTCGCTTTTTTCAGGTCGCCTCACCTTGTGCTTAGGCGCACCTTTGACAATTATGTTTGCAACTTAAATTTTCCTAAAGAATGCATTATGCTGCTGAAATAGAGTTAAAAGTTCAAAACTCTCAGGACAAAAACATATCATCAAAACAAACATAACCATAGAAGTTGAAAATAGTCACTCATGAGAGCGGATCAAAAAGGAAAAAGTCATTCATGAGAGAGATACTGACGTCCAACATGTGGTCAGCAAAAGGATCCCAGTGCATCAGCTATGCCCGAACCATCCAAGTTTATTCTCATTGCTGCATTGGTCTCTTTTGTAACCCTCTTCACCTCTCTGCTGAGCACCTACATAAAAAAACAATGAACTGGGAATCGAGAAACAAAACTCAAAGGCTCCGTGTGGATAGATGTAGATTTCAAACACATGGACCCGATGTTCAACTCCAAGAAAAACATTTTAGTCTAGTTATCAATTGTGTATAACTACAATCCGTTCATCAGTTCATGAAGTCACTCCAACTGAATCGATATATCAAGTTCATCATGACTAAGCTCTCAAAGTATATTCTTATGCATACAACCAAATCTTGAATGGAACTATTGTTGTCGAATACTAAAACCAAGACCATTTGGAACCCATGGCTATAGAACAGAGACCAAAATGCAGTAGTATCACTGTATAAGAGCCTCTCTAGCCCTTACCAATTTCTTAACTCAAAACTCAAAATCTGAGTAAAACCCCCTTAAGAACCACTCCACTCCTTAACTCAAACCTACACCAAATTAAGTTTTACTCAAACTGTTATACAAATCAAAGGAGACTTGTATTTTTATTCTAATTTTGCAACGCTATTTCTCCTCTCAAATTTACTACCATGTCATTAATGTAGCTTTTGGCTTTCACTCATGTTTGTGACAAAATTTGAGTTTGCCCATCAGAATGCTTCATAACAAATGAAGTTTGTACTCAAGTTGGAGTAAAAGTATAAGGACTGGAAATGCTCTAACGGTCTAACCACAATCATTGACATGAAGTCACTTGTGACAAAGCTCTCAAAGAAGCTTCTTAAGCACACTACCAAATAGGAACTCACAAGCAAGTTACAAAAAGCAGCAGTGATATCTAAAATTACTAATTTATGGGCACAATGATATCTAAAAGCAGCAAGGACATACAAACAGAACTATGGAGTACAAACAAAATATGAACCAGAGCATCTAACCACTCCACAATCTGACCTCAAAACAAATAAGACCTCGCAATCAATTCACTAAAAGCAGCAATGCATCCATTTTTACTAATTTATGGGCACAATGATATCTAAAAGCAGCAAGGACATACCCACAGTGACGTAGCTTACAAACGAATCATGAACCAGTGCATCTAACCACCCCACAATTTGACCTCTCAGATCCCATTTTAGATTGTCACTGATTAATATCATTTGATGTAGCAGCAATCAGGTATTGAACACCTACTTGCATATTACGGATTTAACCAACAAGCCGATAAGAAAATTTAATTAACAAATCAATTACAGACTGTGTGCATTAAAACCCTACGCGGACCATGATTGCATGTGTGCATATGGGTGTTGTATTAAAGCATCTCCAACCATGAACCAAAATTAAAATCAAATTTTTTTTGAGTGAAGCTAGAGAAAGAGAGGTAGCACAAGAGTTTATTGGAATAGGAGAGGGAGACATGGATGGGCAGATTCAATTTTTGTGACTGAAACATACATTGACTATGGCCTTCTCTTTTCTCTTTGCTTATTACAAACCCCGTAAACCAAGCATATAATTTATTACTATGAAAAGACATGCATAAGGGAGTTTGATATTCAAGAAAATGCACCTACCAATAGAGGAAATAGACTATGCAACCTTAGACCAAAATTCCAAATGTATCAGTCTCTAACAATGTCCAAGTTTACCTTCCAAATGTCCAATTTGTAAGTCATCTAAAACAGAATTGGGTAACCGAAGAAAAAGAGAAAAGAGTTTAGAAATCATGAGCAGCTCTGAGTCAAGCTATTCCTTGGAAACCCTCCTTGCCCATTCTTCCTCACCAGCCACTCTATTCGTGCTATAAGAGTTGAGATGCCCAGGCACCGCCAATAGCAACCAAGATCTTGGAGGCTATCTCTTTGACAATGTAAACTCTCCATTTTAAAGAGGACTATTGAGTCGCTAATCGAATAAGATAGTTTGTTCTCGACCACAAACAGAATAACCAAAACTAAAACAAGATTACATGAAAGCAGTGTCTTTGATGGGTTTTCGATTAACTAAATGAAGCAAGGTTCAAAATAGCATAGAATAATATGCTGTATGTATTCACAGCATGAGATTTGTAAAAATGTTACAAATGCAAGGGCTATTAGGATAACGCAGGGAACGGCGAATTCGTCATCAAATTGACTATCAAAAGGAATAGAAAGATACCTTCAAAACCTTCAAAGAGTAAAACATCACAACATCTAAGAGATTACGAAGTGTTCTTTCATTTGAGAAACAGGTGTTAAAAAATAAAACCAGTTAACCACAAAAAATTAGAAGGCTAATAAAAATTGCTGAAATTATGGTAGCTCTAAATATAATTATGGTAGCTCTAAATATGCTAATGAGCGATAACCGAAAGTGAAGAGCAAATAGAGATCACTATCTACTCTGAAATTTCAGAATTTAGAAACAAATGCATTGTATGTCAGTGAACCAAAATCTGAATGACAATTAGGCTTTTGCTTAGGGAGTCACCTAGTCTTTTCTCTTTGCTATTTTAATCCTACTTAACTTGACCGAGAGGAAACCACCATCATAGACCAAAATATTAGGGCATAAATGCAGAAGAACAAACAAATATAATGTATCTAAACTTGACCGATAACCCATATGGCAAAAGTACAATCCGAAGAATCAAAATGCACAACAAAGCAAATAAAGGAGTACCCAAACATAAGCACAGAACCCTACAAACAAAAACCAAATTGAAGAGCACAATTCTATGAATACAAATTCGTACACCACAACACCTAAATCTACACCAAAAGACAGAACAATAAACAGAGCGACCCAAGTTGCACTGCAAAAGAGAAACAATATCGGAGATTGTGAGTTTGACAGAAGGAGGGAGAAACTCCTCGAATGAAAAAATGACACAACTAAGATTCATCTTAAAGAAACTAAAACTCAACTCAAATTTGAGACTCAAATCTGACATGAAATAACCAAAATTTGATGTTGATTCAAACCAAACTCAAATTCCAAACAGTGGTTGTACCTGGTAGTTGGCGGAGGCAACGCTGGTTGTTTGCGCCGAAAGTGGTGGAAGCTGGTTGGTGGTGGTTAGCGGCGGCAGTGGAGGGCTTCCAAGGACAAGATCTGTTGAAGGAAGAAACCTGCAAAAACAAAGCATATCTTCTTTTGATCTCTTCTTCGAATTTCTCCCATACTCGTACAAATTTTCAACGGCAGGCCAGCAAAAGAATGGCAGAAAAATTCAAATGCCCACAATCGAAAATTGAACAGTCAAAAAAAAAAAAAAACCCGTAAGATTGCATGATTAAAGAGTTCAATATTTCTACAGCAAACAAAAAATCTACCGGAGCAGATCTTCTGATCGGTGAGCTTCGAAATCAAAACAAGAAATCCGAGTGCGTGAATGGGTCTGGGAGGGACGTAGAAGTAACTGTCTCGATTGGCACGGAGCCCGAACCAATAGATGAGCGGGCAGCAATGGCGTGATGAAAATTTTGGTACTCGTGAGAGAGAGAGAGAGGAGAGAAGGATCTGGAATGGCGCGCGCGCCGTGGGGGGATGGGGGTGGTGCAAGGGGGGAGATTTGGGGAGAGAACGTACGTGAAGGAAATTTGTGCATACGTGGACATCTGTGACCCATATGCAAATCGTGGATGTTATTGACCAAATTACCCTTTGTGTCAAAGAGGGAGCCTCTACAATTAAGGGGTGTAATTGGAAAAATAGGGAAAATTTGGCAAGCCGTCCAATTGCTTTTAGCGTTCTTAGTTTTTAACTAGGTAAACTGAGCGTGCTAGCACGCGGAGTCTCATGCCTGTAAATTTTGTGCATGAGATGTACTGTATGCTTGAGGAAGTTTAAGGTGTGTACATAGAGAGACAAACGCTAGATTATAGTAGAAAGTGAGCAGATACGAATGTAGAAAATGCAGGAACTGATTGCAAATGGAGAAATTAATTAAGCTGTTGCAGCCTCAAAGCATGAAAATAAGGCTTGAGATTTGTATGCGACGATACCCGATTTTCATGAGTAAATTGACCATCTCCTTAACTGACCACCCCATACCAAATGGGCTGAACCGCAAATAAACCAACTGGAACCCCATCAATGTATAACTTAATGACCTACACCCTTGATTTTTCCACAGACCAAAAATTGCCTCACTTAATGACTCAACCAGAGGTAGTGCGTCAAAAATCAGACGCATGAGTTAACTTCTCACAACACACACAAAAATCTCAAACACAATACAACATTTGTTCATATCACTTCTCAGCAAAATTTAAAATGGTAGATGAATTTTTTTAACGTAAGCAAAACCTTTTGTGAATGCCACGTATCATGGGTAGACCGGAAGTTTAAACAAACGCTTCTTATCCAAACCATCAAAATCAATCCAGGTAGGATATAAGGGATAATACTCATGTCTAAACATAAACTGTAAATCAAAAACTGTTTTTTGGTCAGAAGAACTTCTCAGTCTACTAATATGCCCCACTAAAACCTTTACCTGCCATTAAACAAATAAAAAGAAAATGAAACAATATATTACAATCACAAAACAAAATCCAAATTTTTAAGGATGCATCTAGCTTGGTCACATAATAGTTACAACACTCTTAAGCGTGTGGATAAAATATCTTCACGTCCATATATATTCTCCTCAAATAACCCCAGTTAATGCAAATAATAATAGTTGTTGCAAATCATCAAGTTACTGGTTGAATACAAAGTGACACTATGAACTCTATTGCTTTCACTAACAACTGCAATTTAGTTCTGAAGCATCAAACGTTGGAAATTGATAATAAAAATGCATTCCTAAATGGCGAGCGCAAACATAATCCATCTTATAATTGCTATATCCTGTTTGGTCAAAAAGTATTTCAGAACTTTCGTGTATATAAACATATTTCACGTGTATACATTTTGGAAAAAAAAATCCTCCTGGTCAATGGAAAGCAAATCATCAAATTCCTTGCTAAATGATGGCGTGATATCATTCTTTCTTAAGGGTTAGAACTCAAACGAAAACACACTCAAGACATGATTCACATGAATGTAGAAGGCTTAAACCAACTCTGAACCACGTCACAAAAAGATCCTACTTTCAAAGGAGATGTGAAGCCTTAAATCTCATAAAGAAATCGACACCCACAACCATATAGGTTCAAAATTGCAATTCAGTTTTGAAGCATCACATTTGATCTATTCACCATAGATATAAGACACTCACCTCTAAGAAAGTCTCCAACTGCCTCTAAACTTACAACTTTCTGCTCATCGACTTTATTTTCTTCTATAGAACTGTTATGAATGATGACGACCTGCAGAGAATGATGACCTCCTTCTGAGCCATGGCTTCTTTACAAGGAATATGCTCTGGAACCCATGTGCTAACATCAGGGGCCACCCCACTTTTCCACTCTAACAGAACACACATTGCTTTGTGAAGACCAAGGTGCTCCGCTCTCAACTTGAACTTGTGAACATGAACGCATGTGTAGCCAATTGCTGAGTGTCCATGAAGTCTTTTGATACACTGGAAGAATACACGCATGAGCAATTACATAAAAGTGAGGATTATGTCATCACCACAGGGTAGGCAAGGAAAAAACATACCTTCTATTCAAAAGCGGAACAACAAGAACATTAGAGTTCTCAAATGTTCACATAGCAAATTATCTCGAAGTCAACTAAATTTACTCTTACAGATTGCTAACTTGTTCACACAATGTGGAAAATTCTTCCATGTTAATAAACATAAATATGTAGACAATGTGCCTGGCAACAAGTTTACACAAACACGCACACACAAACAAAAAATCCTGCTTGGGAAAAGGAAAAAGACATGGTAAAACCTAATAGGTTTACAGCAGGTGTCCAGTTTTATCACATACCAGTGGTCAAGAGGGGTCATGTCAGTTTTGATTGTTGTAATAGTAGTCTGGGTGTTTAAGCTTTAAAAAATACCAGCATACTTAAAAAAATCAGACAGTTTCATAAAAGTTCAATGCATAATCAATAGTCAGTCAGTGTGCTACGAATAGACATACACCTGTGTTGTCGTTAGGAAAAATGCTTTGTTAAGTTGGGTGTGTACGCATTTGTGTTCAGTATATTCTACATTTATCAAGAACCGTAATTAAAACAAGTCCAAAGATTGAACATTCACCAGTAAAAGAGAATGATTTGTGCCAAAACGTGATTACACCATCAAATGAACAGCTAATTAAAACAACTGAAACTTAGTTCATTAACTAAGGCAAATAAGAAGGGAAAAAAGAATGGAATTGGAAGAAATCAAGAATGATATAAGAGGCAACTGAAGGGAATTTTTGGTAGAGATTGGAATCCTGGTTCTGAAATTGCTCACAGATATCAAACCAGTCAAATGGAGGTCTGTAATTTCTGGCAAATACCAGCTACAACCTACACTCGAAAAGGAAAACTTTACTTAATAAAATAATAACTACAGATACAACTCTTTATGAACACAAGAAAATCCAATTTTTTAAACTACTAACAGAGGAAAGCAATATAATAAACACAAAACTTTAATCAAAGAAAAGATTACGTGAATACCAACAGTACTTTCACGTACAAATGAATTGGGAGCGATAGCATTAGCCAGACTACCAAGGAGGCCTCCGAAGTCCAGTGTTAATCGACACCCAATCCCAGTCGGTCAACATAGTCACGAACAAATCTGCAGTGTGCTTTGGAAATGGTGCTGTCATTTTCTCCTGGGTATGATGTTGCAACAATAATTTTTTCTGACCTCAGCAGTAACAACAAAATAACAATCACGAACACAAACTCCTGAAATTGGATGCCTTTCCATAGTCCAGCTAACATACGGATAACGAATGACCATAGTGTTGTAACACATATATACAACCTAAATTAGAAACCAAAGAACAAGCATACTTTCAGCAATCATTTTTTCTAACACTTAACTTTCAAGAATACACAAATCATAAATAGATAATCATTACAACCAAGAATACACAGATCATACAATAGATGATCAATACAACAAATAATAAAGTATAATAATATAATAAGCCTGAATAACTCTTAATCTGCATTCTAGAGTTAATTAGGTCAGTTCACAGAATGCAGATCGATAACAATTAAGGCATATAGAACCGAATAACACTACAAATCGAAACCCAGGAATCGATACATCCATTCACACCCCAGATGAAGAACTTACCCAGTGAAAACCACGATTTTTTACGGCGACGATCTTGACCTGGGGCCGCGACGTAATATCTTTGAAAGCGTAGAGATACAGTTGCTCTCACGTCACGCGACCCTGTAGCAAAAGGGCAAGGAGCGACGACAATGGAGGAAACGCGCAAATCGGCCCTCTCTCTCTGAAGGAAAGCTGTAGAACGGAGTGGAATCTCGAACACGCGGGTAAGGATTGGAAGGGCAATTGGTAAAAATCGAACAGAGAAATCTAATCTTGGTGATTCTTCTGGATGTGCAACAGCTTGGAGGAAAGGGTCATTCCACGTTTGTCATAACGGTGTACTTGAGAGAGAGAAGATGGATACTTCTGGAAACCCAGGTATTCCCACCTCACCTCCTTATTACACCACGCGTCCCACATTGCAAAACAGCTGAAAGACAAAATTACCCTTGGAGTTATAAGAGGAGGCCAGCCAATTAAGGGGCTCAATTGGAAAAATAGACAAGCCATCCAATTTGGCTGCAAGGTTCTTACTCTTTAAAGCTTTAGAAAATAATAATAATAATAATAAATAAGCTTAGATTAGATAGATAGATATAAGGTAGGATATATGATAGTATCATGTGTAGCCGTCCAATTGCTTTTTACGAATTTTTATACAGAGTATATTCGTATTTGCATTATGCAGTTTTCCCACCGAGTAAAGAGTTAGATTTCGTATTTGATTTGGTTTGGTTTTCATTTAAGATCACAAGGAAAACAAACGCTTTAAATAACTATGAGAAATACAAAGCTGTTTTAGAGTTTGTACCACTTTAATTGCTCACAAATTGTAATATATAATATTTTATTTAATTTTGAAAATTTTGATTGATAGAACTAATTGAGAGATCTATGAAATAAGATCAATATTACATTAAAAAGTAGAACAATAACCAATTTTCCATTCCGAGGGTTGTTTACTAAATGATCCGAGCTTGACACTCAAAAACTCAACTCAACTCGCAAAAGCTCGGCCCCCGTCAATTTGGAGAAATTTTTTTTTTATTTGTATATATTTGTTTTAAAATAATGACCGTGAGTATCAAATAACAAGTCACCACTTTATTTGTTTGTTTTTTTAGGATCGAAACCTTCCGGATTTCATCAACTCAACCCGGCTCGCAAAAGCTTAGCTTATTTTTTTTTAAATTATTAAACTGTTCAGATCAATTTTCGGAGCCATGAGTTGCTTGTTTATTGAGTATACACATAGCAGTACTCAATAAATACTCCACTAATCAGAGTCTCAGGCCTTTTCACACCACTACCGCCGACTCCCCCCCAATCAAATCGACTGACTCCTCCCAATCAAATCGACTCTCCAGAAAGAAAACCCTAACCCACTCTAACGCACTCAGATCCAAAAATGTCGCCGTGGACGTGCCGCCCCTGCGGAAGGAAATTTGCCACTGCACTGGCCCTCGCCGCCCACAAGCCACATGGGATCTGTAGCCAGCCGGTAACGAACTAAAACGGATGATATACTCTATTGTTTTGTTTTTCTGAATCGTAATCTGTGATTTAGACATGCTTCTGTTGATGATAAATTAATTTAATCGAGGTCAACTTGTGATGATAATCTCAATTAACTTTGTTCGACAAAGGCTTAAAGAGTTATAACGACAGACAACCTCAAATAGAGCGCAAGCAAATCATCTGACTTAGCCATTTTGGATTTCTTGCACTAGTTCATTACAAAAAATTTGGGGAAAACCAGAAAGTTTTTGGTCTAGAGCGGATTACATTATGTAACTTCACACAAGGAACAGTTGTGCATATATATTTCTGAGTCCGATCCGGAATGGGAGATGCCTCCCTATAGAGCGCTAAGCATCTTAGCAATCGACGGCTCGGATCTTAATCGAACAATAGACAGATCAAATTTATATGCGCCCAAATTCGATCCAAATCGTCCGTGCCGAGATAAACAACTCGGATCCGCCGCTCGGGGGCATTTTCCTTTTGTGGCTAGTTAAAGTTCCTATTTCACCTAATTCTCTCAATTCTTGTGATTAAGCATTACTATCTGCTATAATTGTTTGTTTCAGGCCGCTCCTCCGCGCGCACCTCGCGCTGGTCCTCGCGCACCTCGAGCTGCTCTGCGCGCACCTCAGCGCGCCCCTCGCGCACCTCGCGCCCCTCAGCGCGCACCTCCCGCTGCTCAGCGCGCACCTCGCGCTGCTCAGCGCGCACCTCGCGCTGCTCCACCACCTGCAGGTCCTGCTCCACCACCTGCAGGTCCCGCTCCGCGCCCTCCTCCGCGCGCTGCTCCACCAGCTCCAGGTCTCGCTCCACGCGCTCCTCCGCGCGGGGGACGCGCTGCTCCACCAGCTGGAGCTCCAGCTCCACGCGCTCCTCCGCGTGCTGCTCCACCAGCTGGAGCTCCCGCTCCACCAGCTGCTTAGCTAGGTAAGAATGCAATTTTTAATATGAAAATAAGGATCTACCTTGGTGTGCTTTGTTCATCCCGGCCTGGGTCTGGTTTTATTGCTCGTATCTCATGCGTTAAGCTGTCACAGTGCACTGGTCTAGGTATTACTCTAAAGCGATACATGTCTGGCTCTCTATAGTTATTGCTTTGTCTGAAGGCATGAATTAGAATAATAATTATATACATATAAGTTCACAGTACATGTAAAAATTTACACAGATACATGTTAAAATATGTTCAATACGTACATATATAAAGATATAGAACAAGGATCAAAGATAACAAAAACAAAAAAACAAATAGAGACAAGGAACAGGGAAAAAACTCACAGATCCGTCAAATTCTAACATAAAGCATCTCTTAACATCCTCCTTTGGAGGCTTGCAGCAACATCGATCTCATCTGGAGGTCAAGTCTACACGAATCTATTTTCGCCATTAAACTCTGCCTAGGGCGCACCTTTCAAACTACTGTCTCCCGAGTCAATTTTCGTCTACCCCTCCGCTTGGTGCTTCCCTCTAAAGTAACCATACCACTCCAAACTACCGCATCGGCCCATCTATGGTAGATAGACATGCTTAAACCTACCTTGATATGTTTTCTCTTGGTTTCTCTTCTATTAGTGCTACCCCTAATATTCCGCGAAGATTTTTGGATTTAATTTTATCTCGCAAAGTCTTACGAAACATCCATCCCAACAGTCTCATTGCACTGCACTCATTAAACAACACCCATCTTACTTGGATTTTGTTTCATGCATGCACTCAACTACACAATAAAAAGTGTATGTATTAGCATACTTTGAGGATTTCATATAGTTGTGCCATCTGCGTGCACCATTAGGACGAAGATGATCCTGAAAGCGAGCAGCGGATTTCCATTTCCGTAAGTCAAAAAGTAGTTTGGGTTACCACGTGTTGATTCCTTGTACATGCCAAAGGCCCAAAGTAGGTATCTTTTGGAAGATGGTCATAATTCTTGTTGAACATTGATACCTATCAGCATATGTTTAAATAACGAATTAGATCCAAAAATACATCCTCAAACATAAGAGTGAAGGAAAAACAAGACCGTAGCATACAACTCACAGGAATAGATTCCAGGACCTAAAAGCCTAAGCCTAATTCGGATCAGCCTATGAAAAGTAGTTCCCCGTGGAAAGCGAGAGAGCTGTTTGTTGATGGAAGAGGAATCACTCCCTTTATCAATCAAGCAATCCCCTTCTCTAGGCAGCAGGGGCAACAAACAAACAAGCAATCCTTTCGCTCACCGCACTCATCCCATCAGAATGAGGGTTCAGTTCGGATCTTCCTTCAGAGGCGAGGAGAGAGAGAGTCTATCTAATTTATACCCCCAGGCACAATAACATAGTAGGTAGCAATTGAGTCTGAGTAGGTGGCTTACTAGAACTTGAGTGTCGGATTGCTTCCCTTATTCAAATGAATGACCAAGAAAGGTTTGGAAGGTTAGGTCCCTCTGACCCTCCTAGATGAGAGAACGGGCTTTTCTTTTCTAAAGGAATAATTACTGATACAACTATGAAAAAAAGCCACTAAATTAACATGTACAGGCATGAATCGAAAGGAATCAGAAGCATATAAACACAAGCCTACGATTCCCACCAGGATAGGAGGTTCCTGTAACTACGAAACCAACCATCAAAATTGCAAAGTGACTAACCTCTTCGCCTGTTGCTCTTCCAGCTCTCTAGTTCTGTACACTGCTTTTACTCCCTGAGAAAGAAAACGTTTCATTGTGGAATCAGCACATCGAAAATCACACAACCCGTAAAGCTAAAACATGAAGAGACAGGCAAAACAAGAACGTAGTATACAACTCACAGGAATAGATTCCAGGACTTTAGATACACTAGGAGATGCAGGCTTCCCTTCCCCGTGCATATAATAGTTTGTCGCACAATAGGATCCTGTTATTGGAACTTTTTGCTTATGTCCATCCTCTTTATGTACTCTATCATGGTCAAAGTTTTGATGAGGGTCTATTGGATTATGAAAGTGGTTCTTGAACGTAATTCACGACATCATTTCTAGTTTTTTGTTGCATTAGCATTGTTTTGTATTGGCCAGGTATATGATCTTAATAGCTCTTTAAGTTTTATTGGTCACCATGTGAAAAAAGGTAGCGACATCAATAACTTTATGATAGAACATCCATGGTAGAGGATCAAAAAAAATACATCCATATAGAGTTATTGGTGTACAAAAACAGCCAAGGTTAAAAATGATTAGCATAAGTGAATACAATTTCTACAAGAATAAGAAATGCAGTGCTCACATTCTACAAAAACAGCCAGAACCCAAAATGATTTGCAGTAGAACCAAAAAGAATTATGTTTGGGAAAAGTCCAGATTATCACTTTCATATAAAATGTAGCAACCAAACCTAAACACAGAACAACTGACTAAGATAGATGTAGTAGGTACAATCCCACTCCTCTGCAAGGCTCGACTGAAGTTTATGGACAATCTAGTTTTACAATGTACTTCCAAATAGAAGGCCCGGCAGAGTAATTGGCAGTTTTTCTTATAGGGGGACTGACACATGAACAGGGAAGATATAGGCCTTAATAATGGGCAAGTAAGCAACTGGGATCAAACACTCCCAAAAGATTCTTAGTGGTGATAGTTTGGTCAAATTGGGGTGGAGAACGAATGAAGAAGAAAGAGAGACGGATGACATAGAAGAACCACCATTATCTTCCATGAAATGATTAAAGGCAAACGGATTATCGAGGCCTCAATTATTACCTCGCTTATGTTTTGTGTAGCTGCATCTCATGCTTTAAGAGATGCTAGGTGTTGGATCTTTGTGAAACTTGGTCTTGCATCTGCATATACTTTATTTCTTGCAACTATTTGTATGGACTCTTCTAATAAATATACAAAGTACCCGTGTCGAACACTCAACACTCAGAGAAGGTTAAGGGCTCGTGTCTCAAATGTTTAGTTAGATATTCACCTAGCAGGCATATTATACAATCCGAATTACCACAAACTATTCATAAAACCCCTATGTTTTGAATGAAATGCCCCAAGGAACATTGCAAACAATCATGTATCCAACAAAGCTATAAGAATGTTTTGGCATGTCTGAGTGTCTTCGATATTGAAAACTTACACACATAACCACACCCTCGACACTTGTATAAGAGTCCATGTAGCATAAGTTTTTGGCAGTTCAAGGCAATTTATGCAAAATCTGAATCTTATAGAGCTTACGGAAACAGGTTCTTGTATCACTGATGAGTGACTATAGAAAGGTAGAAATGAGACTGGCTTCCCTATCTTAGTTTTCTTATTGGAAATTAGCCCATTTTTTTCCTTAATATGACTGATTTCCACTTTCAATTTGCAGGTTGCTGTTCCAGATAGGACAAAAGATGTGTGCTTGTTTTATGTTTTAAGAACTACGCGGTTTTTTTTTTTTTTTTGGAAAACAGTGTACTGTTGTTCTGGAAAACAGTGTACTGTTGTTCTGGAAAACAGTGTACTGTTGTTCCAGATAGGACAAAAGATGTGTGCTTGTTTTATGTTTTAAGAACTATGCGGTTTTTTTTGTTGGAAAACAGTGTTTGTTTTTTTTTTTAATCCGGACCATTGATTGCCGAAATGAACAATTTAGATGCGCTCGACAGGAACCGCTTGGCAACATCCTAGATCCTTGCAATTGCGTACCAAGTTTACTCAAACTGACATGATCAGAAGCCTAGCTTGTGAGTGAGTCTCTGTCCTCCCACGGTACAGACAGAAACCTAAAATTTGTTGGACTGAAACCTAAAATAATCAATGAGGGGACCGAAACCAAATATACTCCAATACCTACTGGTTTCGTTGAGAATCGAACGGACAACCCCACCTACTGTAAATTTTACTCCAATTGTTTATGCTTAATCAACTTTTGGCATCGCTAATGACCCATAAGAAATACTGAAATAGTAAAATTAGGTATACACAGTAATACATGATATGAGGATTGACAACTTAACCTTTTTTTTGAACGGCTATTGAAAACTAAACCGATTATGGCAGAGTTGCAAAATTTCTCATGCCTAAGGAACTCTTGGCATAATAAGGGTTTCGACACACATGATAAAGAGAAAATGACAACACTCAATAGCTAGAATTTAAATGACCATAACCATAGAGAGAGAGAGAGAGAGAGAGAGAGAGAGAGAGAGAGAAAACTTACTGTTGGGTGCTCGGGCCTACTTTATAGGTTAATTGAGAACTTGTTTTGCTGCCCCAATGATTTTGAACTTGCAGTCACTTGAACACAACCTTTCGAAACTTTATCATTGCCAACAGGTATTCATATTTCTTGCAAGGCAGTAAGAGCTCCATTTTAATCCAGTTATTGCCATCTGGCAGGCAGGGGAAACATAGACATTATGCAAAAGCAGTCATATCCTAAATTGTAAAACAAGTAGTGACCATTTCTCTCGTTTTGTAGTATTTCTTGACCCAACAAACCTTGCTGGGATCCGTTGATCTACAATATTCTTCATAATGATTTGAATAACTTTGAATCCGATATTTGGAAATACAATAATGTTATGCAAAGTAGCAACATACAGCACTTTGAGTGAGGAAAAAAAATGTACTAGAAAAGCCTTCTTTAAGAGAAAGGACAAATAACTGAAGACAATAATCTTCAGGAAGAGTCTAGGCGAACAATATACATCCTGATGTTGAAAAGATAATCACAATGAAAAGATAATCACAATGACAACCACTATTTAATATTCTTATCTAAAATTTTTGGAAATGCTAATTTAAATCTTCAAAGGGAAATGAATAGTGTTCGAGTTTCAGAGTGCTTTTTAGAAATGCCAAAAAAACTGATGATCTGAAAGAACTAAGAATCATATGAAATCCCAAGTTAATCAGAAAGTAAACAAATTCAAACGCATTCCCAAAATCAGAATAATCGATTTCTCACCAAAATGAAACAAACAAATGATGCCCTAGACCCTTCCTTAGCTTCTGGTACTAATGCGTGTTCATCTTCTTTCTTGACACTATAAACCCACATCATCGGGCAGCACTAACCCAGTTGAAGGAATGGGGATTAAAGAAAACACAAGTAATCGAATCCCCTGTTTTTGGTGGACCCAATAATGGGGCAAGGTAGACATTATGGGGATCGTGATGGAGGCGAGTGAAAAGAGTTGGGATAAGAGTTGGTGATTGTCATGGCACATGATCAGGAGTGAGATAGAAGAACGATTGATATTTCAATGATGTAGAGAAGGGCAAGAGCCATTGAGAAAGAAGAAGATGGAGAACAAAGAGAGAGGACCGGTGTGATTGTCCACAGATATTCGGCAAAATCAGAACATGGGACAATTCATTTGTTATGAATTTTTCTTCTTTCTTTTGGTTGAGAGGAAAAGAGAAAAGTGAGGCTAACGCTACGCTTATAGAACTTCAGAATCAGATCTGTTTGACAATCTGCATAAATAAATTGATTATTAACAAACAAAGAACCAGTCTCCAATCAGTTATAGCATCCACATGAAGAAAATGAACCAAGATAACAATACCAACGCTTTAAACAGGGATGAAAGGAAAATAATCAACATACCCACCAAACAGAAACAAGATATGATCTTTCTCAGAGATCTCTTCTTTAGAGGGGTGTTAGAAGTGAAGGACAGATCGATAGATCTGTTTCAGAAGGCTTCAAAAGTATCGTCGAACCCAAAAGCGGTTATCTTTAATCAAATCTAATAAAATTGTTGAAGAAATACGTATTAAAGATGCTATTTTTGAACCCAAAAAAAGATGTCCTGTCTGATGTAAACACGCCGGAAAGAAAAAACAGGAATTGGTTAATCGGAGGGAGAGATCTGTTTCCGAAGGCTTCAAAAGTCTCGTCGAACCCAAAAGGGGTTATCTTTAATTAAATCTAATAAAATTGTTGAAGGAATACGTATTAAAGATGCTATTTTTGAACCCCAAAAAGATGTACCGTCTGATGTAAACACGCCGGAAAAAACAGGAATTGGTTAATCGGAGAGAGAGAGAGAAACAGAGATAGAGAGAGAGAGAGAGAGAGAGAGAGAGAGAGAGAGAGACCTGCAATTAGGCAATTAGTGGTGATGGGTAGAAGTCCGATTGGCGGAGAAGAAGCCGGGAGAGAGAGAGAGAACCGGTCGGCGGCTGAAAGTGGAGCAGAGAAGATATATGATTGCTTTCGATCTATGCTTCAGTTCAGGGGTAATCAGTTTAGGGTTTAGCTTCCATACATAAATCAATCCTCCATACTTTTTTCCAATGGGCTCATCCCGAATCCGTATTGATAATCTAGACCGTTCATCTTGAACGTCATAAATAGGAAAACAATTTTAATAAGTTAAAATTTTTGATTAAATTCCAAACAATATATGAATCACTTGTACAAATCAGACAATCTTAGATTAAGTTGAAACAATTTAATTTAAAATAATCTAAGTTAATTCACATCTCGATCGGCATCTGATCAAGCTTAGTTTTTACGTAAATACTCTTCTATGCATGATATTTAAGATCAATGGTTTGAATTACTAATTTGAGTTCGGGATTAATCAAAAAATTGAAAGACTCTAGGAGTACAGTGGATTGACGTGTAGAGTATTCAGTTTGTGGATTCCATGTGTTTGACCTAATTAAAATTACATTTTAAACCCTTTCACTTTTCGATTCAGTTATATTTTGTAAGTAAGGGATTATTAGTAAGGGACTCAGGGGGGCTGCTCTCCCCCTTGGGGGAGTAGCGTGCTGCTGCCGCCGTTTTTCGGGCCCGTCTCGATCTCGCTCCGATAATTCAAATCATTCACTTTGTAGAGCTTGTCAAGTAGAACGACTATGTAAAAAATCAGCTTAATTGGATATCATTAAGTGCCTGATCGGAGCCTATATAACTCTTGGTCCATTGGGAATAATGGATTTGATCCAATGTTTCGGATCCATTCTTTTCAAAGTAAAAAGGCTCCGATCAAGCACTTAATGATATCCAATTAAGCTGATTTTTTGCATAGTCGTTCTACTCGACGAGCTCTATAAAGTGAGCGATTCGGATCATCGGAGCGAAATCAGGACGGACCCGAAAAACGGGGGCAGCAGCACGCTGCTCCCCCAAGGGGGAGAGCAGCCCCCCTGAGTCCATTAGTAAGGGGATTATTTGGAAGTATAGTTCCTCGTATCCTATATGTTGTTTGTGCAAGGGATTGAACAACGGATAAAGTTAATCTCTTGTGTCCCACATTTGTTTTGAATAACGTTTGATAAAGATTAATTGATCAATTGTCCATATTACTCTTAGTGCAATTTATAGATGAGTGATTTTATTTGAACTCAAAAAAATATCTCTAACCCCGACTATTCTTTACAACCACCTCAATTAATTTTATCCAAAAAAAAAAAACTTGATTTTCAATTGACTATGTTGCCTTTGATAGTTTACTGAATCTTTTCGATGGTTTTTTTCTAAAAGAGTCTCCTTCATGAAGTGTTGTATTTTGCTCTAGAAGGGTATGGGTGATATATCGAAATTATTAGATTAAAAATTTGATTTATTAAATTAGAAACTTGATTGGGGTACATCAAAAAATAAGAAAAGCCTAGCACCATGATATTAATACATGGAATATAGGATGGGAAAACAACCTCCAATAAAGTATTGGAAGAAGAAAAGCCAAAAAAAATAGCCAAAACATAAGACCCAAAACAAATCAATAGAAAAAGTTTTATTTATGTTACAGTAGAAAAAGTTTTTTTTTTGTAACGTTTTTTTTTTTTTTTTGTCAAGGTAAGTAGAAAAAGTTTTTTTCCAAGTTGAAGCATAACAAAATTAATTTTTTTAATTACATAGAATAGTCCTAATGTGTTTTTCCTAAGCCATCTAAGGGCATCTTGGTAATCTAACCTCTAGTCTGGAGCACCCCCAGATTGTTTTGTCCCAAGCACGGAGGATAACTAATCCGGAGGGGACTAATAGTCGTGAGACTAATAATAACACAAACATGGGATTAGGAGAAATGAGGGGATTAATAGTCCAATCCCACCCTTAGTCCCCCAATCAAACAGGGCCAAAGGGTAGGCGTGGAAGAGAATAGACTGAAATCGAAATCGGACCAAACTAGTTGGTTTTAGACGTAACCGGTTTGGCTCAATTCAATTTTTATCCAAACGAATAAAGTCGGTTTGGTCCGGTTCATCACCTTCCAATTCGGAAAATATCGGAGGACTACTAAAGTGCCATCTATGCCTACGGCCCTACGCTACATCTCAGTTGCAAAATCCCTGAAGCCCCTTCCTAATTGCATAACACTGGCCTTCGATTTTCCTTGTCCTTGTAAATAAAAAAGTAAAAATCAATCTCTCCTCAATGTTGATAGAATTGAAAACCGTAAGGTGATGGTCGCCATCAACTCTTTTTGGTCAATCCATGAGTTACGTCTTAGTTTTAGTTTTAATAATTGAACTCCCTGCTTTGGATTCCCAAAAATTAGTCCTGATGCCCTTAAACTTTCCCTTTTATCTTTGAGAGTCCGTTTTGATTAGCGAGATAGTGATTAAGCATGAAAGATTGCTTTATTTTTTCTCGCAAAATGTGCAAGAAATTTTTTTTCCTCTCGAGAAAATCAATAACAATTACTCTAACTTCAATCTTTATCTTATTCTCTCCACATTTTCTCTTCTAATTTCGGAACAAAATATAACTTTCTTGCAAGTTTCCTCCTTTTTGAACAAGGATATCTTATTTTCTCTATTATTTTCTTGCAAAACTTTCATTCTAATCAAACGGATGTAAGAAAAAAATAATTTTTCTTTTTCTTTTCTTTCATTTCACTTTTTATTTTATTTTTCTTGCTAATCAAACGGATTCTGAGTTATTAGAACATAAAATCACATGGAATCAACTCTGATGGAGCCCACATCTAAGTGTGTTGATACTCGTATCAAACAATCTCTATTATAAAACAGAAGGTGTATGAACAATTTGTTAGAACGGCTTAGATTCATTTGATCAAAAGGCTATAATGCATCATTTGACTTTCCGGTTAAGTGTCCATGGTTTTCACCTAAATCACACAACTGTCTGTCATTCTCTTCTAACATGGATGGATGCCACAGTGTCGTATGCACGGGTTAGCACTAGTACAGGAGATTGCAGAAAAAATTACTCCATAAAAGTTAATAATATATCATGCAAAATACATTTTGAGTATTTTTTTATTGGCAAAATTTTTTTTATAAATAAAATTTTGAAAAGGATTACAAAAATTCAACGGATCACGAGCATATCAACATACGCCATCTGAAAATCAACCTCAAAGGAAAGCAAAAAAGCAACTAAAACACCACCACATATAACGAAAATCGCACATTCGCTAAAACAACCCAACAACCTACAACCAAAACAACCTAAATATGAAAGAATAAACCTAAAACAAAATTTAAAAGGACAAATTGAATGAACAAAACTAAAGATCAATAGATCAAACCAAAACTGCCAAACCTCGAATTTAAAATTCCATATAAAGGGAGGCACATCCCTTGAAATCATTATCTTCCTCGAAGTCTTGAAAGATATAAAACCCCATTGAAAAAATTCAAGGTGACCCTTAGTAAAATTAAAAGTGTACATAACTAATGGAATTAAAAATAATGTATTATTTTTTAATTTAATGCTTAATATTTATTTTTTTATTAATTGATAGGAGAGATCAATGATCAACAAAATATTAACCCCGGGACTCTAAAATCCATTACATCTCTTTATTTTCTCCGTGCGAATTTTGGGTTGTTCATTCTCTCTCTCTCTCTCTCTCTCTCTCTCCATTCTTGCCATCACCAGCAACTCCATCTGGGTTTTCTTTTACAGGGCAATATAAGGTTCTGCTTTGCAAGATCTAATCCTAACTTCACAATTTTGACTCAGGGGTTTTACTCTCCATCTATAGTGAGAACAAAGGATGGGGATAATGTTTACAAAGTTGTTCTCCTCACTATTTGGTAACAAAGAAGCTCGAATCCTCGTCCTCGGTCTCGACAATGCCGGAAAAACAACAATCCTGTGTAAGCAATCTGTCTTCTTTTTCTGGTCTTGCATTGATGTCGATCTGGGTTTTCCCAAAAGTTTGATAGTTTAATTTACTCAATTGATTTGGTGCAGATCGACTTCAGATGGGAGAAGTTGTCTCCACAATTCCAAGTTCGTTTCTTTCTCTTTTGTTTAATTTTTTATTTAAATTTTTTTCTCAATTCCAACTTTTACTTCGTAAAAACTTGTACTTGTACTTGATTTGATGATTTGAAGCACGTCGATGGATAAACTCGAATAGTAGCATTTATTTCAGTTAAGAATTCATTAGCGGTATAGTGTACATTTAGAAGGCACTAATTAGCCTTCAATCTAGTCGACTAAGATATGAGTCTGTCTCCCTTTATTGAGTATTTGGTGAAACTTTGTTTGATAAAGTCACATAGGTTTGAGTCAAGGAATGGAGGGAGTTTTAAGGGGGGTTTGACTCAATTTTGATATTGCTAACTCTTTGGTCAATTTTTCAGTCAATTTTTGTAGAATTATAATGAGAAGCTTCATTGGGGTATGAAGCACTAGAATGGGAAAAGAAGAGGTGAAAACCACAAACAAGCCTTTGAAATTTTGAGCAAACAAAAGATTCTCCCTGATTTGAGTAGAAAGATGAGTAAACTCAGTTTAGTACAAGTTTGAGGGAAGGAGTGGAGCGGGATTTTAGGATCTTTGTTGTCAAGCCTGAGTATGAGTACAGATTTGAGTAAGGGCTGGAGCTGCCCTGATTGTGAATATATGATTATATGACATTGTAGCTGAAAGTGCAGTTGAGTGGACGCCTTTTAATTCTTGGTTCTCAAATTAGCCATAACTATAAGCAATTCCTCAGCAGTGAAGGTTTTATTCTGCACTAGAACAGTTGTATTTACTTATTTTGGGACCTGGGGATTGATACATATTTTTTATTTGATGCAGCAATTGGATTTAATGTGGAGACAGTGCAATATAACAACATAAAGTTTCAAGTTTGGGATCTGGGTATGGAAACTATACTTAAAGGCTGTGCTATCTTTCCTTATAAGCTGATGTTGTTCTGTCTGTATTAGTTCTCAGAGTAGGGTACAGTAAATTGTTCATCTTATGTCAGTTTGGTTTCGGAAAGCTATTGCCGGTTCTTGTTGGTACCTTTTTCTAATACTCGTTGCTTTTTTCATGACACAGGAGGGCAGACAAGTATTAGGTATCTCCTTTTTACTTGGTGTTACTTCTTGTTTCTCTTTTGGCTGGGATATACATGAATTCCATCTGGATGAGTTCATAGCTTTGTCTTATGTGTACCAGCTTTATATTGTGCTTCATTTGTTTTCTGTAGAGAGTGATTGTGCATTGGTAGGATTATGAAACGAATTGGCATTAGTCAGTTTTTCAAACTTCTATCTTCAGAATGCTTGGGCAATGGACATTGATTTAGTTAACTTGTTGAATTAGTCAGTTTCTTCCAAATCTATGTTTGGTTTAGTTGGTAGCTTAGTAGCTTACTATTATTTATTTGCTGGCTTTTTTAGTTCAATTTGTTTTAAGCTATTACTTGGTCCTCGCTAAGCCATCCTTGACTTGTTTCACATTGATTGTTCTACTGTGTTTGTGTTTTGAGAAGATGAGAAGGCATCCACATTTTGCTTGTAGGATCACCTTCGGTAGGCCCTATTTCCTCTTCATACCTCATTAAAAGGAATCCTATGTGCTGGTTTACTAATTCTTTCATAATTTCTCAAACGTTCAAACGTGTGCATAGTAAAGTGGTAACAATCCTAAGAATCTTTTTGGTGAAGGGTTGTTTGATTCATATGCCAGTTTCCAATACTTTTGCGTTCACCAGTTTCTACTTTATGAAATTGTAGGAAGTAAGCTATGCCTATAACAGTTTAGATTCCTGTCCAGTGTCTGTATCATGTTTAGAGTTGTCATTCAACTATCTTAGATCTGAGTGTAGATCAAATTACAGAAGTGCTTAGGAAGGGTGAAGGTGATGTCAAAGGGAAAATTTTAGAGACTGAAGTGATTAATGACATTCTAGCAATTAAAGAATCGAAGGAACAAAATCAGTTCTATAGTAAGAAAGCTTTCCACTGTCAAATCTTTTCCGCTCCTGGTAAAATTTGTGGGGATAAATGGGAATTCGATGTCGGAAGCATAAAAGGCATTTTTTTGGATGATAGCACGGTATCAAAAACACATTAGTGAGGTCGTGTTTTACTGTGTTTTCTATCATGCAAAAGTTTTTAAGTTCAATTTGTTCCTGGTCTTTTTAAATACTGAGCTATGGCAGTCTCCTGATGTGCACAGTCTCGGTGACGTAACAGCTCATTTAATCTCTCAAGGACCAAAAGTATCTTTCGTGGTTCATTTTGTTTCATTGTTTTGTTGAGCCTTGCTGGGTGTAATAGTATCATCATTCTCTCAAATGGACATGAAAAGTATGAAACCAGATAAAAAGGCAACTTAAGTAGGAACTGGGGATACATTCTTTGTTACATGGGCTTGGGGTCCCAAGGATAACTTAGAAGATAGGAACAGAACAAAGATTTTATTACATTGAACTTGCTTACTCAACAAGCTTGGGTGACACCATTGTCTTCTGTACTAAAGTGTATAGGAGGTGGCTGAATGGAAGTGACCGCTGAATTGACATAGGTGGATATTTGCCATGAGATTCTTCTTTGTAATGCTCTCATTTGCTAGTTTTTCTTGCATATTCAGAATTTATAGGTTGTTGTTTCCTGTTTTGTATAGATTAATAAGCTTTGTGAATGTTTGTGGCTGTTCTTATCTTATTTGTGTAACGGTTGTTTTTGGATAAATGGCTCAAGGTTTTTCTGAGTCTTTTGATTGCTGCAGGCCGTATTGGAGATGCTACTTTCCAAATACTCAGGCCATAGTATATGTTGTTGATTCAAGTGACACTGACAGGCTGGTAATTGCGAAAGATGAATTTCATGCTATCCTGGAGGTAACGTATGCCTGTTTCCTTGTTATTTTTCTTTTACCAACTTTAGTCCTATAAGAAAATCCTTCAAAAATTGTGGATACTGCTGTTTTCATGGTAGTTTTTTGACACTTTTTTTCTCCTACTCGCATTAAGCATTAGTAACACCTTTTTTTTTTTTTTTGGATTAAAAGAATCCATTTTTATATCACAATTTCTTTCATCTGGGCATTAGAGTATGAAATGTATTCATGCATTTAAAGGTAGAAGCAGTATGAAATAAAGAAGCAGTGCTAATTTTGTTCTTTGAGTTCATTTTATGTGTTGTAAACAACAGACCAAGATTAGTGGGTGCGCCACATTTTGATACTTGCAATGATTAAACTTCCTGTCATGGAGTATCTGATTATTGTATATAGTTAGTTATCCCGGATACAGCGGGCCTTTCTTCTTCTTGTTTGCTGCCTGCTACTCTGTTATTTGCTTTTGCAAATTATCTTTCTCCATCCAAACTGGAAATACTAGCCCCTTTTTTGGCCACCGTTTGGCTTTGTGTTGGCATTTCTAGTGCTCCTCTTTTCCATGTTGTATCACCAGTCGTCTTTAGTTGACAAAAATTTGTATCATTCTGTTTTTGGTCAGGAAGAAGAGTTGAAAGGTGCAGTTGTTCTTGTTTTCGCAAACAAGCAGGTCATCTTATTCTCCTTTTCTTTTTCTTGTTTTACCTTTTTAGCTTTTCCTTAAGTCCATGAGCACATCGATATGAAAGTTGGCCAGGAAGCTGCGGGCTTATTAATTCGTTGACATCAAGATGTTTTAGCTGAAGCCACTCTACACCAGAAACAATCTTCGTGAAATGATTTGTGGATTTCTAATTTCCTTCTTGATACTGTCTCTTTCGATCCTGCAGGATCTTCCTGGTGCAGTTGATGATGCTGCAGTGACCGAGGCCTTAGAGTTGCACAAGATAAAAAACCGTCAATGGGCTATTTTTAAAGCTTCAGCAATAAAAGGAGAAGGCCTGTTTGAGGGCTTGGACTGGTAAACTTTTGACCATTTCGTTATATAGGTTCTTATATTCCTATGATTGGGTACTTCTGGACCAAATCCCAATTCCTTCTCTGACGATAAGAAAAACATTGATTCTAATGCTTCCCAAACAACTCGGCTATTTACCCATTATTAAACCAGAAAGAAAAAACAGCAGAACAGGAAAGACCCATAAAGAAAAAGTAGAAAACTATTCGGAAAACTAATTTCCGGTGAAGGTTCAACATTGATGTTGGTTGGTCCACATCCGAAGGGAATACGCACCATACACCCATGTCTGGTTTATTTTCTGTGGTTTAATTCTTTTTCTTTTTTTACCGGCTCTATGGTTTAGATTTAGGTATGTAAAACAACATTCGGCAATTGCTTCAGCATCCTTGCATACTGCTTGCACAGCGCATCTATACTCGTGAGGCTTTTGTTACCAATGTTATGCAATAATTGCATCCCAAGTAGATTTTACTTTTCCACTAACCAGGACGGACAAACACAAAGCATAATGGTCTAATGAATGGATTTGTAATTTCGATTTTAACCCAAGTGTAAGAGAATTTGCTATGTGGCTTGTGAAACTAGTGTTGGAGATTGATTTTTTTTGAACGGTGTGTTGGAGATTGATTAGGCATTCAGTAGGGATCGAAGTCCTTTGTCTGGATTCTTGATTCTTGACAGCCTCATTACCTAGCATAAAAATTAAAAACTCCCCGACAAAATCTCGAAATGCCTATGTATTCTATTAAAGTCCAAACTTGGGTTAGTATAAAAGCTCCCCGACAAAATCTCGAAATCCCTACGTATTCGATCAAAGTCTAAATTTTGGTTATTCTTGGTGAGTAAATAATAATTGTCAAATCCCTTAATTTGGAATGTACATGCATCCAAATAGACTCTTCTTAATCTCCTCATCTCTTTGCAGTGAGGACTGTTGCTTTAAGGATTCCTAATGGAAACAATGACCTAATTTTTGTACAGGTTGAGTAATACACTCAAATCAGGGGGCTAGATGCTGCTTACAATTCCAGAGCTAACAACAGGGGGTGTGTCCCTCTATTTACTTGGTGTGATCTGTGATAGTGATTTTTGTACTTGAGCTGCAGCAACTTCTTTTTGGATTATCCTCGCTAACTCCTGAATGAAAAACTAATATAGGTGTTAAAATGTCAGAACCGGGGACTGTGCTGTGCAGCGTGTGGACCCTCCGTCTTGGTAATCAATAGTCCAGATAAAAATGAAACTTTTCCGGGCTAACTCTTTCTTGAAAAGTTTTTTAAAATTTGGACCATCCATAACACTTTTGAACGGTTGAGATCACACAGTACCGTGCTGTGCACTAGGAGCGCAGCACGCCCCCCGTTCGTAAGATGTCATGAACTCATGGGACTTCTTATTAAATTTAGCAGGTTATGGCGTTTCCCGAGTTATCTTTAAATACTTTGACAACGGCCATTTATTTGTCATTTTTATTGCAAAAGCCTTTCTTTTTCTTTTTCTTTTTGGTATAAACTCTGGGAAATGCTCTTGGTAATCTTGTTGACTAGGGCAGTTGGCCCAACGGTGATGTAGCATTGCTTTGTGGTGTGAGGTACTCGGGTTTTAAGAAACTTCTCGGACTCGCTTGTTCTCCGGTACACATTGCCAGGATATCTGAATTTTTTTCCCATTTCATTTTATGGTGTTTCAAAGATGGCTTGAGAGACTACAGTGTTACGATCCAGAGTCGCTAGTGTTACGATCCAGAGTCGCTAAATCAATGTTGTCAAATTTGGATCGGATTGATCGTTGATAAAGTATGGAGAACCACTAAACCGGATAGGGATGCTGCTGAGCGGCATTCCTACAAAGTGGTGCCAAGCGGAATGGGTGCAGAATGGTGGATTCGACCGTTCATCTTGGCCATCGGTGGCTTAGTTCTTAACCAAGTGATGAAAGGTTCAGATTTGTATGCGATCAGATTTTAATCTGAGCCGTCCGTGTCGAGATGATCGGTCAGCTGCTTGGCACCGCTTTGTAGGGAGATGCCATAAATAACTACGGCGGTTGCCAAAGATGTAGGAGACAAAAGGTTGTGGTGAAGTGAATGAAGTGCCGTTACTCGTGAATTTTCAATCGATCGTTGGGTGATCAGGTAGGCGAAGAGGCCACTTTTGATTTTTCGATAGGTAATGAATGGGTGGTCGAGTGAAGTAATCAGATTATTAATGGGTGCATCTCGATTAATTTTGGAGACTTAATTCCACAGTTGACATATCTTTTCAATTAAAGTCATGAATTAGCCCTAAAATAATTAATAGCGCCTAAGAGATTTCGAACCTGAAACTGAGCAAACTACTAAATCTCAAATCTTATCACTGGGCCAACCCTTGGGGTTCAGTCGTGCCCTCTTTTACACGAAGTATATTCTCACTAATTTTTTTGGCAAGTATATTCTTTCTAATTTTTGGTCCAGTACTCTTTTCGATATTTTTCTTATTGTGAACTTTTGTCACTCTCAATTGGGTGTAGACTTAAGAAAGTCAGACATTTTTTTAGGGGGTGTTCCGCTTTTAAAAAAGGAAGGTTTTTGAAAAAGATGGTAAATTTTAAGGTCAAAAATCATAGATTTACATAAATAATTTTTCTATCAATATGGATCTTATTTGATAGATCTCATTGAGATCTTTTAAACGGTGCAAAAAAAAATTGAAAAATTATTTTTCATTTTCGTTATATTTGAATTTGAAATTACCTTCTTTTTGAAAAAGAAGGTTTTTTGAGAAAGCGGAACGGGGCCTTATTCTTTTCCATGCATTAATTAGGGCTAGCACCATGATGGAAACCTTGAAAGTTTGAGAATATATACAATTGGAAACAAAAATTCGATTTCCAAATTTATGAAAATAAAATATATCTTAGTAGCAAAGTAATTTCACCTTAGAGTGTGTGCAAAGGGAAATTATATGAACACAACAACATACGCAACATTTTATACAAGATCGATTATGTGTCAGTATCTTATTGGTAATAAAAAAATAACAACCCATCTAACGGCCAATGAGACCCTGCCACATAGACATGTCGTGCATGTTGTTGTGCTCCTAGCACTCCTCGTGTGCAAAAAAAAAGAAGATATCTTAGGGGCAAAGTAATTTCTCCTTAATTAAAAGTGTATGCAAAAACATACGTACTTGTACACTTCCCTATATATATTCTTCCAAGTTTTCTATCGCATTCCTTAAAACCCTAAAAACAAAGCCCCAGCCTACATTCTCCAAAAACCTCTCTCTCTCTCTCTCTCTCTCTCTCTCTCTCTCTCATATCCATGGGTGGTGGACCAATTTCTCCCACAAGTCCTCAAGCCATGCCGTCCAAAGAAACTTCTCCTCACTCTTCCGACCCAAAAACTAAACCCGCAGCCAATATTGACCAAGTTACTTGCCTACAAACATACTTCCTACTATTCACTTTCGCCATTGCACCCATCATATTGCTAGTAGTCCGAATCCTTCCTTTCGATGTTTCCACTGACCCGAAATTCGAAATCCACTCCATCTCAGTGCGGTATCCATTAGACGGCAGAAGTTGGGCTACAAATTACCTCGACATACGTCTCACATCCGTTAACCCTTGCAAACATACAGAAACCTTTTACGAAAACCTCGTTGTTTCGGTTTTTCACAAGAAAGAACTTGTCATGGTGGGTATGTTGCTGCCTTTCAAACAAGAAGCCGGAGAGAGAAAACTGGTGAAGGAAACTGTCGTCGTCGCAACGGGATCCATGTATGATGCGGCGGTACTTCTGGGTGGTGGGAATTATAGCGTCAAGATTAACGGAAGGATCAAGTATGCCCCGGGGACAGTTTCGGAAAGAAGCGCAAGCGTGACGGTCCGGTGTGACAATGTGAGGGTTCAATTTCCGCGGCCAGAGGATAAGAGGGTTGAATTTCCGCGGCCATATTGGAAGGTTGAGCCCGCCGTGACAGAGGAATTACCAGGTGAGGAGGAGGGTGGGTGGGTTGAGCTGGTGGTGTGGGGTTTGTGTCTATTAGCGTTTTGGCTAACTCCTTATTTGTGTTTTTGGTTCATCACAAGGTTGGTCTGGCCTTTGATATGTTGTTTTGGGCGACTATTATTTTAGGCTCCAGTGTGGATCTTTTAATGGGTTTATGTGATTTTTCTATATTTATGTTGATACGTTGTTCAGTTGCGATTTCGAATACCTAGCTAGGCCAATTTGAACCTTGTTATGCGTTTTTTCTCTCCTACATTTGACCATTCCTATGGCGTAGGCAATTTAGTGAGCCGAAGTCCAAACCGAGACTGTAGAGAAGATTATAGGGAAAAAGGATTACCGAGGCCGTCAAAATTGCCTATCATAAAAATGTTGAAGGCATTTGCGCTGTTGGAGAGATATGCGTTATCACTTCATTTTATTTTTTTGAGGAGTTGAATAGTTCCACAGTTCTACTTACCACTATAGATTGAATTGTAATTTGACTAAGTCTATCTGAACGAACAAAGTTTTTGATCTTATCGGCAAAAGAAAAATCTAAGCTTTGAGAGCCTGGAAGAGTGCACAATACTTCCCTATTACTGCTGCTTGCATGTTCTCTACATCTCGGAGATTTTTTAAAAGAAAAAGATAAAAAAAAAAAAAAGGATTACCATTGACTCAAATACACAAGAAAATGCCCAAGTCACAACCAAACCACCCGAGCAACTCATTGCCGCCATCATTGTTCACGATCAGCCGCTACTCCTGCCCTTTGCCGCGCGCTGTCCCATCTGAACACCAAATGCTGCTTCCTTTAACGATGCCAAACGGCCACTAAGCAAACCCTAATTAATCAGCCTGTAGATAGTCCACAAATCAGCCTTTAAGCAACATCTAAATCAACCCCCCTAAATTAGCCCCAAATACCCCCAAAAAACACACAAAATAAGCCCCAAAAATGACCCAAAGAGCCCCTCTACATAGCCGTCAGACCTCAAATCAAGCCTTAGAAAAACTTCTCATTGGGCTTGAATTTAATGAATTAAAATGCCTTTTGTACATGGTGTTTTAAAGAAGGCTTGAGAGACTATTACATAGGGTAGAACCGTTTTAGAGTAGTGAAAAATTTAAGTTGATACATATTACAGGGCATTGAGGATAATGATGCAACAATTTGTTAGAGAAAAAAAAAATGCAACTATAAAATGGGGTTCTTAATTAGTTAGGGGTATAAAATCAACTACTTTGTAAGAAGAAAATATTTCCTTTAATTTCTTTTTCTTGATTGGATTCGAATTGGTAGTTTTCCTTTTTGAACTCATCCCTTTAACTGAGTCGAGATTAGTTCTCGTATCTCTCAAACATTTCCCTCCAGTCTAATTGCTCAGTACTCCTGGAGCACAGCGGTGGTACTCTGGGACATTTCCAATTCCCACATTCTCGTTAGATTCACAACTAATTAATGTAATGTACACCATGTCGTGCTGAAATAATCTGAAGTACCATGTGGCTGTACTCCAAGACTATTATTGAATACAATTACCAGATTACTTATTCACTATCGGAAACACCCCTTTAGTTTGTTTGCATCAAAACTCTTCTAGAAAATTGGGTACTGTGCAAGAAATAGAAGCAATTTCGCTCCCATATCCTCACAAACTTCTTTCCCATTCCCATCTCCGTTGCCCTTCCCATTGTCATGATTCCCCTTTTAGGAAAGTGATTGCTCTATTCCAGATTGTTGATGGAGCCGTTCATTGCTCTTTCATATTTTATTTCATTCCATTGATACTTTTCATGTATCTTAACATTTTCCTTCAAATTTGGCTGAGGTGTGGTTTAAGTGACCATAACCGTCGGATGGTATTTTTAACGGTCCAGATTTATTTTTATATATTTACCGGTAAGAATATACTTTTACCGATAAAAGTTTCACCAAATCCGAACCATTAATTATTAAAATGAATGATTTAAATTCAACCGCATACGCTTTTGAAGCTGTATCCTTTTGCCTTTGAGCGCTGCTATTCGCAGCCCTTTATTTTCTCTCATAGCCTACTATATTTCGGTAAGTGGTTGTTGAAATTCATAAATAACATTTCGGTAAATAGCTGTTGAAAACAAGATTTTATTTCGGTAACTACATGTCAAAACCATATTCAACTTTTGGTAAACAACTGCCGAACATACATTTTTGGTAAATAGCTGTTGAAAAAATTATTATATTTCGGTAATTGGATGCTGAAAATGTATCTCAATTTCAGTAACTAACTGTCGAGTATAATTAAAAATTTTTAACGGGCTATGGGAGAAAATAAAAGGCTGCGAATAGCAGTGCGCTTTCCTTTTCATATCCAAATCAATTGATAATGGTAAAAGTACACGGAGACCCCCTCAACTATGCCTTTTTTCACGGAGACCCTCTCACATTTAAAACCTCTCATACAGACCCCCTCAACTATATGAAATAAAAAATTGGCTAACTCTGCTGACGAAATGAGGAAAAATAAAGATTCTGCCCCTAAAAAATCATCCACACTAACCCCTCATCTATAAAAATTGTCCACACTAACCCCTTCATCTTAAAGGTATTTTTTACAGAAAGTGCTGATTGGTTAACAGTTACAGTTGATGGGGTCTGTATAAACGGTTTTAAATGTTATGGGGTCTCCAGAGGAAAAAGGCATAATTAAGGGGGTCTCTGTGTACTTTCACCATTGATAATTGGTGCAGCACTATTGACCCACCAATGCTGACAAGTGACAATGGCTTCTTAGGTTTGCGTGGAACACGAGTGAAGGGCATTGTCGTCCATTAAAAACCAAAGCTGACGCGCAGCATGATGTTTACTGTATAGTCAAGTCTTTCCACACTGGTGAGTGGTGTGGCGAATCATCGTCTTTTTAGTGATTTCCACATTTTCCTTCTAGATATCCACACTTTTTTTTTAGAATTGTAAATATATTATTTTTTTATTTAAAAAAATGGGAATATTAAAAAGAAAAATAATTTCTGCACTTCATTTTTTGATTATGACATTTTATTTCTTGTCTTTTAGTTAATCTTTTGTGTGTATTTTTCTCTAAAGAATAAGAAAATGAATGTCATAATAAAAAAAAGGAATGCAGAAATCATTTCTCTATTAAAAAAGGAAGTGTGGAAATCGATTACATTTTTTTTGGTCATATGGTGAATGATTGTTCGATTGAGGTTTTAAGTTTTCCCTTTTTGAACAAAAAAAAAAGCTTGCATGACTTTAGGATTTCTTAAGAATGAGGATTTTCCATAGGCGCATAACTTTTCAGATTTGATCATTTAACTCTTTTATTTTAAAGTTTTATGGTGTCAAAGTACGAATAAACTTGAAGATTTAGTATTGTAGTATTTCTTAAGAAAATAGATTGAAAGCATGTTAATAAGATAAATGGACTAACATGATTTTTTTCTTGAATCTTGACACAATGATGCCTATAAAATGTATGAACGAGATCATAAGTATCACGTTGTAACTTTTAGGAGTGCAGATGTTTATTAAATAGTTTGACAATAAGCTTTTTTACCTGACGCTGACAGATCACAGATCAACCAGTATTTTTTTTTTTCAATAAAATCAACTTGAGGGCAATTTAAAAATACTTGAGCAAAACAAAGCGGTTATTCTTATTCTATTTTTCTTTTTCTTTTTTCTGTTGACGGATGCAAAAAGGCTGCACGCATGTTTTGTTTGATTGCTAATTTATTTTTCCAATGTAGATAGATTAAAGTTTGTTCGATAACAAAACTTAAAAATATCAATCGAAACACTAAAACACGTACTTTTTTTAAACACAGATACAGGCACAAAGCACGAATAATGCTCTATCGACCTAAATTTTAATTTACTTAATCGTGAGAGGATCGAGACTGAAAACACTACCGCTCCAGAAACTTGTTCACATAAACTCCTAGAAATGCTAGGAGCAGTACTCGTCCAATTTTTACAATCATCGGACACCACTAAAACAAGATTGGCTTTATAGGCTATGGGGCTATGGAGTTTCATCTCGAACGATTGGAACCAGTACTGTTTGTTCTCAAATTATTGGAGTTGCTCTTGCTGCTTTTAATGCACCTTTTCGGCATGAAAGAGCTAAAAAGGTTTTCCCACCCTCGTGAGCCTGTGACCCTGTTGGATTGCTACATGCTGTACCTATTACTCCGACTTTACAACTTGGGAAACCGAAGGGCCAAGTCAAGTGGCACCATGATGAGCCGTAAATTCCGACATTTTGAGTTCAAAATTTGGTTATCTCTTTAGCCAGGCCGTAAAAGAGAAGTATATTTTGAATTCTTAGATCCCGGCACGAATAGTGTCTGTCTTCCAGAGGCGAAAAGTAATCGAGGCACGTGTAAATTGGTTCAAACGACTGTCCAAAAAAAAACCCCACGACCTGGGCGCGTCGCCCCATCACAATCTCAGTCTCACGGAGATTTCATCAAACAGCCTGTCCACCCATCCCACGGGGGCCCTACGTCGGCACAGACATAGACAATTGCATCTCACAAAAGGCAATACCCAATAATTATCTCTTGGTAAATCTTTTACTTGGCTCAGAATGATCCACGTGTGCCACTGTTACTCGTCATCAGCTAGATTTTCCTCAATCTGACTCCATATAGATATTGGTCTTGACCCCATTTACCCAATCAATTGCAAGATTCTTATTTGCAAGTGCTCTTCACTTGCTAGCACTTGCCAAAGACTCATTGAGAGAGAGAGAGAGAGAGAGAGAGAGATGGGGATGGATGAGAAAAGTGGTGGTGGTGGGGGGAAGTGTTTACCGGTGGGGTGGGTGGCGGCGAAGCCGTGCGACTCGTGCAAGGCTGCGGCGGCGCTGCTCTTCTGCCGGGCGGACTCGGCGTTTCTGTGCATCGGGTGCGACTCCAAGGTCCACAGTCACGGCAACGCGCGCCACGAGCGCGTGTGGATGTGCGAGGTGTGCGAGCAGGCGCCGGCGTCCGTCACCTGCAAGGCGGACGCCGCCGCTCTCTGCGTCACCTGCGACGCAGACATCCACTCCGCCAACCCTCTGGCCCACCGCCACGAACGGATCCCGGTGATCCCCTTCTACGACTCCGCCGAGTCCGTGGTCGAGTCCGCCACCGCAGCGGTCACCAACTTCCTCGAATCCGCCGATGACCACCGGAGCACCCACCACCACGCTTGCCCAGCGGATCCGGCATCCGACTCGCCTTCCTGGGTCATCCCAAACCCGACCCACAAACTACCCGAGGAAGATGCTCCGGAAATGAAATCAATTGAGCTGTTGTTTTCGGATCCGGCAGACCAATTCCTGGATTTCGATTACCCGATTGGAATCCACAATTCTGGGTCGGACAGAGTAGTACCGGTTCAACCAACGGCCAAACAAACGGGCAATCCGTCGCCGGATAGCTATATCGAGATCGATTTCACTAGCTCAAAGTTCAATTCTATCAACAACAGCAGTAGCTACACACCTCAGTCTCTCACCCACAGCGTAAGCAACCGAATTTCAACTCAAAGGCTTTGTTTTTGAGATGACTGAATTAATTTATGGCTTCTTCGAATGTCTTTCCTTTCAGTGTTTTTGGCATGTTGGGTCGAAATCTTGATGAACAGAAAAGTGCAAGACTATAGAACCTAATTTTGGGAAATTAAAATAACTTTCTTGGCAATTCTGACACTTCAATTAATCAATAATTTCGAGAAAAACGTTAGATGTATAATGTTATTCTCACCGTTTATTTTTTAAGACCATGTTCTGGAACGGAGCCTCAGACACTTGGGTGTGTTCTGTTAAATTTTTTTTTAAATACTTATTTTCTGTTTGATGAGACAAGTAATTTTTTCACAATACATTAAAATAAGTGTTTATTTTATTTTAGTTAGTAAAACACATCATATTCATGCATAAATAATTTCGATATCCGGGCCTATAACATATTTATAAGTTAACAGATTGGTGGTTGTATTTTCGAGGTGTGCTCGAAATAATGTGTATGTAGCATGTCAATTTTTCGCCTTCAGTGAACTTAAATTTTTTTTTTTGTTATCGTGTTATATTTATTTCGATATCTCTTGCATACATAACTGAAAAATCCAATAAATTTAGCAGGAATATCATAAAAATTGGAGGAAAACGTCCCAAAATTATTTGTCACCATAATTTACATCACCCTTATTCGATTTCGCTAATTATGAGTATGTAATTGATCCAAATTTCAGTTTTCTTCCTCATCGATGGACGTCGGCGTTGTTCCCGACGGAAGCTCCGTGTCGGAAATATCCTACGGCTACGGAAAATTCAGTAATAAAGATTTAGGGGGAACAGCCAATACCGTGCCGATGAGCAACGGGAGTGACAGACAAGCTAGGGTTTTGAGGTACAGAGAGAAGAGGAAGAACCGAAAGTTCGAGAAAACGATTCGGTACGCCTCTCGGAAGGCGTACGCCGAGACCCGACCTAGGATCAAAGGCCGGTTTGCGAAGCGGACCGAGACGGAGCCGGAATTGGTGAAGCGGTTTTTCAACTCCGGCCCGCATTTCCAGCGCGAGGATGCCGGATACGGCGTCGTTCCGTCGTACTTCTAACGGTCGGAGATGTTATCGTGTATTTCACAGCCGTATATTTACTATCTGTACCCTCAAATAATCGGACGGTTGTGGAAGCTTGTATGAATAGGGGGCTTGTTGGTTTTTCGAGATTGATGGAAATCAGACCGTTGATTTTCAAGAGCATGATAAAGCGATGAAACATGTGAAAGGTTTTTTTCACATTTTCTCATGCTCTCAAAAGCCCAACTACTTTTTTGGTTAGGGGGGGGCTAATTGTGAAAGTAGGGTGTAAGTCAACTATGTCACTTTCTATTTCCTTTTTAAAATATTAATGATGATATCTATTTCTCCATTCTCATTGGTGCAGCCTACCTTAATCGGTTGATCGGAGCTTATTTTAATTGGAAAGTGTGTTATTATTTAGTAAGAAAATTTTGGATAATATAGTATTTTTAGTTTATAAGAATAGTTGGTTTTAGTACTTTTAAGATTCTGATCCTCTCCAGTCCCATTATCGGATTGGACCAAAGGACATTGTAGTGCGCCAATTCATTATGGGATGCAGTGACGCTTCTGCATTCCCAATCGTGGTTTGAACCATTCGCGGAAATGGGAACAAAGAGCATTATATAAATCGAAAATCAAGTTAAGATTATCAATTAATGACGTCAAAAATTATATTGATCAACTATCGATCAACACTTGATCAAACATCAAACAATAGTTGAAACTTCGAGACAAATGAGATCGAAGATATACTGCACCCAAATTAAAAAAAAAAAAAAAACCTAATTATGCGTTCAGAGCTTAAAAGTTGCATTTTTCAGTATGTTATCATCTAATTTTGGATGGTGGGGATCCCATAATGAGTCAATGCACTATGGGGTTTAAGATGTTTCGTCGTGTTCTATCGAATCTTAATGATTGTGATTTGAACCGTTCAATTTGTAATGTACGCTGAAAAATAGAATTCACAGTTCACTGGATATTATTAAAATGAAGGTGAGTATAATTCTATAAATGTACTGTGAGTCAAATCCACCTAAATTAGGTAGATATCAATGTCCGATTGGTAATTTTTATTAAATTGTAAATCTTTTAACTCGTTGAACTAGTGCATTGGGAAAATCCCGTAGGAGGGTGGGTTCAAAGATTATGCTTGAAGAAAACCTGATGCTTGTTTTTTTTCAAGCGATATTACATCATGTATGAAGTATAAAATACAAATCATGGGACATTACATTAATTTTATGATATTTTACGAGATAATTAAGCCCGGCAACTCAACTCAACCCAATCCAACTATAACCCCTCAATAGGAGGAAAAATAATCCTAACGGAAGAACACCCACAAGCAGGTGAAAAGACTCAAATCGCTGACCTCCTTATGAGATGCAAGAGTCCTAATCAATTGAGCTAGCCCTAATTGGTTGCTCGAAGAAAAGCTCATCGACGCGCTTTTTTGCTTTGTTGTTTTTTCTTTGGAACTTTCTTGATCATGATCCAGCAAGGTCCATGACTTTTGTTTTTATGATCTGGTTCTTTTTTATACAATTCCGAATACGCCTAAAGGCAAAAGGAAAAAGTTTGAAAGGGCTTGTGGAAAACCAACTTTAGTATAGTTTCTAAATAAAATCCTACGTACCAAGTTCTTCCAAGATTTTAATTAATTAATTTATTCACCGGAAATTTGATTGACACGAATCACACTTATAAAACTTGCGAATTATTTTCTCCGAAATATACAAATTTTAAGTTATCACGATTCACCAATCCTTTTTTATGGGGAGGCCGGGCAGGAGGCTAGTCTCGCCAAAGACGATGGTTGATTATTACTTGGTACCTTTTGGATTTCATCATATATTAGTTATTTCTCCTTATAAGGGTTCTTCATGGTTTGTAGTGTTCCCATTTTACTTTAGCCGCCCCACCCCCTTTTTATTTTTATTTTTTAAATCTTTTGCAGATATGACATTTCATCTTCTCACCCGATCTGCCTTGTTGGGAAGTGAGGCTGGAAAGGTAGGGACCAAATTAATTGTGCGGAGATATCTTAGAATTAATGATTTTTATTATTTTTTTTCAATCGATAGAAGAGATGATTTTACATCAGATATGAAGTATAAAGTATAAATTTAGGACACTACATCAATTTTGAGAGTCCACGAGACAACCAAATCCAACAACTCAACTAATACAATAAATAAGCCAATTATAGGATAGAAACAAATAAAGAAAGAAAAGAAAAGTCCTATATCGCAAGAACACACACACACAAGTGGGAAGACTCGAACCCCTGACATCTTAATAAGATGCAAGAGTTATGGCCAAACCGAGCTAGCCCCAATTGGTTGGATTAAAGATAATTAGGCAGGCGAGAAATTGGACATTCTCGAATTAGGCAGGTTATTGCACAAGATCAAGAGGATAATTAGGTAGTTTATTGTACAACAATAGATTAGGCTAGGCCGGCTAGCAACTTATGCCAATGTTGGGGATTAGGCATACTTTAGTGTCCAAAATAGACGAGTATGGATAGTTGGTTTCCAATATCTAGGAGTATTTACTGTTTGAGAAATCGGTTAAACCACGACCACAAAGCGCAAAAAACAATTAAAAACAGAACGTAAATGGAAAAAATCCAGAGATCTTAATTATCAGAAGGTCTAAGCATCCCGACTGTGGGTTTCCAACCGAATTCCCGACGCAGTGCCGGGCACCGGACGGCTAATCGGAGCCGACCAAAAAAAATATGAATAGCTGATAGGAGCCGACCAAAAATTTTCTGGTTCTTATAATTTCCGAAGTACAGGAAAATCAAAAAGAAAATGCTTATCTTAAGCTTCATAATCTTAATTCCAAGTCTTGTAATCAGAAGAACCAGAAAATTCCTTACAATGCATATAATTACAGTTTACATTGGATATAACCCGCACAACATGTCTTACGATGTTGCTAGAACCATACACTTTGAAAAAGCAAAAACAAAAGAAAAAAATCCCATAGTGGAGACTGGGGCTTGGTGGGCCATCTAAGGAGGTTGGGATGGTTGTGGATGTGGCCCAGTTGTCTCACGTTCCTTTAGCCTAGTCACTAGGCAAGATGGGGGAGGTAGATGGGCTTGTTGGGCCATCTAATGAGCTTAGTTCGGTTGGGGATGTGGCCCAGCTCTCCCATGTTTCTGAGTCATCTATTTCCCCAGTGCTAGCCCATTCTGATGATAGAAAGAGTGTCCAAAGTGGAAATGCTTCCCAGATGGTCAGGTGCTCGCAGGTTCCTAGTATCAACTTGATGGTGGATCTCAATAATGCTGACTGCAGGAGAAGGAGACGACGGCAGATATCTACTATATTGGCTTTCCGGGAGGAGGTTGATCGAGATCCGCTATCACTGGAGAATGTTTCCGCTTCGACAGAGGATTCGATTCAAAGCGATTCTGCTATCTATAAAGAGGTTAGAGCAACGATGGCGATTGAAGGTGAGTTGGGTGTTAATTTTTTACCTAAGGATGATTTAATCTTGAATGCAATGATCGAGATTGAAGCTAAGGAGTACTCTCTTGTGTTGGAGAGGGAAGCAGAGGGCTAGTCCCTTGCCGTATTTGCGGAGTATCTAGGTGGGTAGGTCTTGTTTCAATGCAAATCATTACCTGGAACATAAGAGGGTTGGGGAGTTCAGTTAAAAAGAGGTTCTTGTCTAAGTTAATTAAAAAGAGAAAGCCGAGCATGGTATGTGTTCAGGAGACAAAGTTGCAACACCTGGATAGAATTGCGGTTCAGAGACTTTGGGGAAATTCAGATTTAGACTTTGTTTGCTCGAACACTGTCGGAGCTTCGGGGGGGGGGGGGGGGGGGGGTTGGTAACAATTTGGAGTAAAGACTTTTTCAGAGCCGAATCTGTCATTTCTCACAAATCTTTTATATTATTGCAAGGTGTGGTTAATGGTGTTTTCCCTTGTATTTTTGTTAATATTTATGCTCCTAATGATGTGGTAGACAAACGAGGCTTATGGGAGGAACTGCTAGGGCTTAAAAGGAATTCGCAAATCCCATGGTGTGTTGGAGGAGACTTTAACGAAATCAAATTGCCTTGCGAAAGGGTGGGTTGCGCGTCGATGGAGAGTGGCATGAGGGATTTTGTGGAGTTCTGTAATAATATGGAATTGGAAGATCTTCCAATGTTGGGGAGGAAATATACGTGGACGAATTACCAAGACCAAACTATCCTTAGCCGGCTGGATAGATTTTTGATGTCTGAACAATGGATTCAACAGTTCAAAGTTCTTCAATGGGGATTAGAAAGACCTATTTCTGACCACTGTCCAGTTGTCATCATGAATGATAACAGGGATTGGGGTCCGAG